>SJYX01018222.1:57966-125976 GCA_006410675.1 Oreotragus oreotragus | reverse complement strand
TGAGTGATCACACCATCGTGATTATCTTGGTCATGAAGATCTTTTTTGTACAGTTCTTCTGTGTATTCTTGCCACCTCTTCTTAATATCTTCTGCTTCTGTTCGGTCCATACTATCGCTTACATTTTTGCTTATCATGGAGTTAAAAACAAAATACTGGGGAAATTTCCCTCACTTTTAAAAAGTGGTCATGGGGAAAACTGAAACAGTACAGGACCCTATGGTCCTTACCTGCCCACCCTGCAATGTCCTGTCCCTGCCTTTTGTCCGTGGAAAGCTTTAGTCAAAGAGTAAGTTTAATCAGAGAAGTAAGAAATGTGGAAACAAAGGGAAACAGTCAAAGAAGACCAAATAATAATAATGTAGTCATTAAACAGAGTCAGGGACATTTAATTCTTTCTCAAAAGCTAAAGAGCCATATTCTGTTCCCTGCAGATACTGAAACCCCCACCAGGTAGAGAAGTTAACTACATGATGACCAGACTGTAGCCATGATATAAGCTGCCACATTTCTAAGAATTGGCCTCAAAGTAATGGAAACAAACCGACCTTTGAACTGAAGATTAACTGTATCTAAAACAACCAAGATGATGCCGGTCAGACCACTGATGACCAATCTGAAGATGACTGTCAGAGCTGACTATACTGTTTCTGCATGTAGCCCTCTTCCTCTGTCTATAAAAGCTCTTCCTCACTGACTGTCAGTAATGAGGGGGAGTCAGCCTTTGGGCAGACATCCACCCCCACCCCTCTGGATGAAGACCACTGATGACCAATCTGAAGATGACTGTCAGAGCTGACTATACTGTTTCTGCATGTAGCCCTCTTCCTCTGTCTATAAAAGCTCTTCCTCACTGACTGTCAGTAATGAGGGGGAGTCAGCCTTTGGGCAGACATCCACCCCCACCCCTCTGGATGCTGGCCTCAGAAATAAAGCAAACTATTCTTTCCACCAATCTGGCCTGTTTATTGGGTTTTGAGCTGCAAGCAGCCAGACCCCACACATGTCTTTAGGTAACAAAATAACTGTTTCCCCCCCAAGATGCTGTTCAGTTCAGTTCAGTTCAGTCATTCCATCATGTCCAACTCTTTGCGACCCCATGAATCTCAGCACGCCAGGCCTCCCTGTTCATCACCATCTCCCGGAGTTCACTCAGACTCATGTCCATCAAGTCCGTGATGCCATCCAGCCATCTCATCCTCTGTCGTTCCCTTCTCCTCCTGCCCCCAATCCCTCCCAGCATCAGAGTCTTTTCCAATTAGTCAACTCTTCGCATGAGGTGGCCAAAGTGCTGGNCTCCCGGAGTTCACTCAGACTCATGTCCATCAAGTCCGTGATGCCATCCAGCCATCTCATCCTCTGTCGTTCCCTTCTCCTCCTGCCCCCAATCCCTCCCAGCATCAGAGTCTTTTCCAATTAGTCAACTCTTCGCATGAGGTGGCCAAAGTGCTGGAGTTTCAGCTTTAGCATCATTCCTTCCAAAGAAATCCCAGGGTTGATCTCCTTCAGAATGGACTGGTTGGATCTCCTTGCAGTCCAAGGGACTCTCAAGAATCTTCTCCAACACCACACTTCAAAAGCATCAATTCTTCGGTGCTCAGCCTTCTTCACAGTACAACTCTCACATCCATACGTGACTACCGGAAAAACCATAGCCTTGACTATATGGACCTTAGTTGGCAAAGTAATGCCTCTGCTTTTAAATATGCTATCTAGGTTGGTCATAACTTTTCTTCCAAGGAGTAAGCGTCTTCTAATTTCATGGCTGCAGTCACCATCTGCAGTGATTCTGGAGCCCAAAAAATAAAGTCTGACACTGTTTCCACTGTTTCCCCATCTATTTCCCATGAAGTGATGGGACCGGATGCCATGATCTTCATTTTCTGAATGTTGACCTTTAAGTCAACTTTTTCGCTCTCCTCCTTCACTTTCATCAAGAGGCTTTTTAGCTCCTCTTCACTTTCTACCATAAGGGTGGTGTCATCTGCATATCTGAGGTTATTGATATTTCTCCTGGCAATCTTGATTTCAGCTTGTGTTTCTTCCAGTCCAGCGTTTCTCAGATGTACTCTGCATAGAAGTTAAATAAGCGGGGTGACAATATACAGCCTTGACGTACTCCTTTTCTTATTTGGAACCAGTCTGTTGTTCCATGTCCAGTTCTAACTGTTGCTTCCTGACCTGCATATAGGTTTCTCAAGAGGCAGGTCAGGTGGTCTGGTATTCCCATCTGTTTCAGAATTTTCTACAGTTTATTGTGATCCACACAGTCAAAAGCTTTGGCATAGTCAATAAAAGTAAACTCAAAATATATAACTGCTAAAACTGCATGGAAATTCATTTCTTATTCATTTAGTGTGCAAAGATGCTTCTATGAAGTAATAAACCAGGAAACTAAACCACTTGCATCTTGGCAGTCCACCGTTCCTAGAGTCTTGACACTTTCACTTGCCTTGCAACCTGCAAGAGGAGAGCTCAAAGAGAGAAAGCACTCCCTTCTGAAAAGTTGTGGCTCAGAAACAACGTGTATCACTGCTCCTCAGTCTACACCCTCCCAACCCCCCCGCCACCAATGAAGGAGATGTAGGAGACAGCTTTGATCCCTACCTTCCCTGGGTAGGGAAGAGCCTCTGGAGAAGGCAGTGACAACCCACTCTAGTATTCTTGCCTGGAGAATTCCATGGACAAAGGAACCTGATGGGCTACAGTCCATGGGGTTGCAAAGAGTCAGACACGACTGAAGCGACTTAGCACTCACACACTTTGCTACCTTTTTAACTGACGTCTCTCTCTTACATGTTTCACTTATTTGCACTTGTTTCTGATCCATCTTACCAGAATAGAGGACCTGAGTAGATATCTTTTGACCTTGCTTCTTTTTTAAAAACAGAATAGTTGTATTTTAAAAGAATAGGAGGAATTTTAAAACTTTGTTTTGAAAAGAGACTTCAGTTAAAAGGTGGTAATCTAATTTGAAAACTCCTCAAATTTGTCCTGGGGAAAGGAAAAGAAAATACTAACAAAATTATGAGAAAAATGATTCTTTTGGATCTTTGCTATTTCTCATAAGTACAGCATTTCCAAAAGGAAAAATGACATGTCCTTTGAAGTGACAGCGAATTTTGGTTGTATTTTAAAAATTAATGTTTTTCAAGTATAAACTCATTATAGTTTTACCCCATATAACAATATTTCTCTTTGAAAAAGTAACTGTATCCCTGGATCCATAATTTTCTTTTTAAAATAATAAAGACATTTTTGGTCTGACCAAACATTGATGAAATTCTAGCAAGTTGATGCCTTCCTTAAATTTTCTGGAAGGCATTGAGTAAAATAGTAGAAGATTTTTGTCAGATGAGTTTCTATGTCACAGGAAATTGTGATAGAATCTCATTCACTGGAGTCATTTAAAATTCAAACTGGTGTTTCACATGTACTCAGTTACTTTCTAGTAGCTTCTGGGTTACAAAAGCTTTTAAACTTAGAAAAGACACAAACATATTTCATCAGTTTCCCTGTCCTAATTTACTCACTTATTCAGTAGATAATTATCAAGCCCCTAATACATACTAAGTATTAGTGCTAAATAACAACTGGTAAGAAAATAAAACCATCTTGGCCTCAACTCAGAGAGATTTCAGAATAATTAAGAATAAGGATGAGGATGAAGAAACAGAATATCAAATAAGGAAACAGTTATATGTTAAATCTCAATTGAGGTTTCTGATACTACACTTACCTATTTTATACCTTAAGAGTGATATTTGATTGAGTCTCGGAGATTCAGACAGATTTTGTATTGTAAAGATCAAAGTGGAAGGGTTCCAGTGAGGCTGTAAATAGCACATTTAAAAACATATTGCACTAGCCTAAGAAAGAGATTATTCTATTCTTTTCTCCAGAAAATAAAGTGATCATACTACCAAACTTAAAACCTGCTCATGAGATAGCAGTTTGTTTTGGGTTCATGGCCAAAGAAGCAGGTTTNTGATGAAGGTTCATGATATTGTACAGGAGACAAGGATCAAGATTATCCTCATGGAAAAGAAATGCAAAAAATCAAAATGACTGTCTGGGGAGGCCTTACAAATAGCTGTGAAAAGAAGAGAAGCAAAAAGCAAAGGAGAAAAAGAAAGATATAAGCATTTGAATGCAGAGGTCCAAAGAATAGCAAGAAGAGATAAGAAAGCCTTCCTCAGCAACCAATGGAAAGAAATAAAGGAAGACAATAGAACGGGAAAGACAAGAGATCTCTTCAAGAAAATTAGAGATACCACGGGAACATTTCATGCAAAGATGGGCTTGAAATGGTATGGACCTAACAGAAGCAGAAGATATTAAGAAGAGGTGGCAAGAATACACAGGAGAACTGTACAAAAAAGAGCTTCATGACCCAGATAATCACGATGGTGTGATCACTCACCTAGAGCCCGACATCCTGGAATGTGAAGTCAAGTGGGACTTAGAAAGCATCACTACTGTCTCTTATACACATCTAGATGTGTATAAGAGACAGACTTAGAGGTGAGGAATGACGAAAATAGTTCGCGCAATGGCTGTTTTTGATGGACGTAGAAATCACTCTTTCTCCCAATATTGGAGATTGCACACAAGAAAAGGCGTAGAGGAATAAGTTAGAAAATAAGAAATTTGGGCCAAAAAGCAAAGAACAAATGAAGAATGGCGTCAAATTTCAGCCTAAGTTCCAGGCTAATAATGTGTGGTAAAGGAGAGGAACTAATTTAAGAATCAGAGTAAATTGTTGAAAACTCAAGCTGAGCCTTCTGAAAGAATTAGGGGAAACCATGGAGGGAAAGGAAGAACAGAAAGCATATCCCACTACTTGGGGCCTGGGGATGGGACATGGGGTGGGGAGTATACATAGGTTGTGAGGAGCACGTGATGGAGGTGTTGGTCCTAGAACTCTAGAGGCACAGGCTTCAGAACTAACTGCAACCCCTTCCACTTTGGAATCTCTGAGTGATTCTCCAGCTGAAATGATGGAGGCAGGAAGGAGAAATCTAGACTCAGCAGGTGTTAACCATTTAACCTTGACTGTAGCGCATGTCACATGGGGAATTTTTTTTATAGTTGACTTTTTTCTCTTTATTAAAAAAAAATTTTATTGGAGAATAATTGCTTTACAGTGCTGTGGTAGTCTCTGTCATACATCAACATGAATCAGTCATATATATCCCCTCCCTTGTGAGCCTCCCCCACCCCATATTCCATATTTCACCCCTCCACATAGGGAATTTTTTTTTTAGTGCTGATGTCCAGACCAGTTAAATCAGAATCTTGGGGCTCAGTATTTTTTACGGCTCTCCTGGCCAGTCCAACTACTGTCTTAAGGGCAGTTTCACTGGCCTAGGCAACTCCTTAGTGAGAGGCAGTGACAGCAGCCCCTGTAGTACAAGATTAAAAATACCTGCTCCAAAGAAGTGGGGGAGGTTGAATCACTAAAGAGATAACTTTCATTTCAGCACTGGGGTGCCAGAAAACACAGTCTTAAAGGGGAAATAGAAATGAAGTTGTTAAGATATGCTGGATGGTAAAGAAAGGTACCTGGAATAAAACTGGTCACTGGGCTTCCACTCTTTCAAATTTCTGTACTTTTTGAGAAAGGCTGGAGTATCGCCAATGCTCCTGTCAGAGGGTGACAGTACGCACAGGTAGATTTACCCTTAGCGGGATGTGAGGAATATTCTCTTATTGGGAGATTATTCTCATTTTGGGAGATTTTGTTCAAAATTGAGTTCACAGATCTAAGGAAGCGGAAACAGATTTTCAGTGTTCCAGATTTTTCTTTTTTTTCCCCTCGTATGGTCTTTGGCTGATTTGTACCAAATATTATGTTATAGCAATACATTTTTGCCTGGGACAGTGCTCTGGGAGTTGGGTTGGGCTTTGTGTTTTAATTTTTATTTTATAATGAAATAACTGAAAGATAGAAGCATTCTTTCCATTATATTCCCTTCTGGGGAATGAAGAGGAAATTCTCTCCCCTTTATAGAAACGTGAGGAATTGGATGAAATTGTTACCTTCCAATATTGATGTCTACACAGAGATTCAGTTTTCCCAAATTCTATTCCCTTCATCAGAACTGTGTGTATTTTCAGCCTAGAATTTTAATGGTTGTACTCATTAACATGGTTTGAAAATTTGTATCCTTCCTTTACTCTCATTGTAAAAGTGTTTCGGGACAGAAAGAACAAAATGTGCAACAGAGCTACTTTTAAAAAGGGAGTATCATTCATTTTTTTGGCCTGCAAGGTCAGAATTTTTTCCATCTTTATTACTCTTTCTTAACAAGACACAATTTGAACTTTTTAGGTAGCAGGAACAATTTAATTACATTGCCTTTTTAAAGAAGTATCATAATGAAACCTTTTACAGAGTTATTTATCAATTAGTCATGGTGATGCAACTATATGCTGTGGCAGAAAGAAGTTCTGTTCATGAGGAATTTTTACGGGAGTTAAGACAATATCACCCAGGAATTAAAAGGGTGCTAACCGCAATTTAATCATTTAGAAGCTAGGTCAGCAGGAAGCTAAAGCTTCTCAAAACTATACTTCTTTAAACTCTTGGAATGAAAAAAGTTTCTCCTGATGGTACTTTCTGTACTTGAGGTATTCCCCTCAAAATATTATGTGCAAATTGAATATTTTGAAAACATTCTCAGTTGTTTTAAGAGTTCACTGTTTAAAGCACAGCGGGTGAATCCTTTGCTAAAAAAACAATCACTTTAAATGGACTGTTAGTAAATCTGGATTTTTATGCTTTTATGTTTAAACAAATCATGGCTCTAGGGTCTGAGGTATGTATTTATTTAAAGGTATGAACTATTAATTATAACTTAACCTGACTTTAAAGGTATCAGTATTTCTTGAGAATTATAGGCTTTGAAGCCATAGAATACTTAAGTCAGTGACCCTGATGCTTAAGACTGTTTGAACCTTGTATTGTGGTTTCATGTTTCTTTACTTTCTCTTTTCCCAGTATTTAACATAGCATACTACTTCTGATGGGCTTCTCAAGTGGCACTAGTGGTGGAAACCTGCCTGCCAATACAGGAGGTGGTTCAATCCCTGGGGCAGGAAGATCCCCTGGAGAAGGGAATGGCAACCCATTCCAGTATTCTTGCCTGGAGAATCCCAAGGACTGGCAGGGTACAGTCCATGGGGTCACATAGCCAGACACAACTGAGCACTTGAGCACACACACGCACTACTTCTGGGTACTAGCAAGAATGGCATGAACCTTCTCTAACATTCCAAATAACCTTTTAAGATTGTTTATAAAAAAGGTTTTTTAAGAGCTCATTGGACAAACAGTAACTGTTTGACAGAGTTAGATAATGAAGGGACAGTGTACTGTTGTCATGTTTGCCCTTTTAACTAGGAAGACCTCACCTACCTGGAATTCCATTACTTATCACATTATCTAGAGTCTGGAATGTGCTTAATCAGGACAAGGGGCAAAAGCTCACTGGTTCCAAACACTGTAGCTTTTTGTTTTTAGCATGGGAAAATGCCTAAAGCCCTCACTGAAAATATATTTTTATATACACTTCTAACAAGCTTGGTTATCAGGTTTCTGAGTACAGTAAAAAAAAGAAGTTGCTAGAGGTAGCTATAGTGATAGCAGTGATGATTCATAGAAAGGGAAGAGATGGGAGAAAACATAAAAGGCAGCATATTAGTTTCAAGCCACTTAGTGGTGTAGCAAATAGCCCTTAGACCTCATAACGTCATTATGGTTATCGAGTTATCAAAAATTGTGTTCAGTATTCTGTTTGCTTGTAAAAATTTTCCTTAATGTTAAATTAATATATATATTCTTTTTAAAAAATATTTATTTGGCTGACAGGAAGATCCCCTGGAGAAGGGAATGGCAACCCATTCCAGTATTCTTGCCTGGAGAATCCCAAGGACTGGCAGGGTACAGTCCATGGGGTCACATAGCCAGACACAACTGAGCACTTGAGCACACACACGCACTACTTCTGGGTACTAGCAAGAATGGCATGAACCTTCTCTAACATTCCAAATAACCTTTTAAGATTGTTTATAAAAAAGGTTTTTTAAGAGCTCATTGGACAAACAGTAACTGTTTGACAGAGTTAGATAATGAAGGGACAGTGTACTGTTGTCATGTTTGCCCTTTTAACTAGGAAGACCTCACCTACCTGGAATTCCATTACTTATCACATTATCTAGAGTCTGGAATGTGCTTAATCAGGACAAGGGGCAAAAGCTCACTGGTTCCAAACACTGTAGCTTTTTGTTTTTAGCATGGGAAAATGCCTAAAGCCCTCACTGAAAATATATTTTTATATACACTTCTAACAAGCTTGGTTATCAGGTTTCTGAGTACAGTAAAAAAAAGAAGTTGCTAGAGGTAGCTATAGTGATAGCAGTGATGATTCATAGAAAGGGAAGAGATGGGAGAAAACATAAAAGGCAGCATATTAGTTTCAAGCCACTTAGTGGTGTAGCAAATAGCCCTTAGACCTCATAACGTCATTATGGTTATCGAGTTATCAAAAATTGTGTTCAGTATTCTGTTTGCTTGTAAAAATTTTCCTTAATGTTAAATTAATATATATATTCTTTTTAAAAAATATTTATTTGGCTGTGTTTGGTCCTGGTTGTAATAAGCGGGATGTTCATTGCGGCATCCTGGCTCTCCAGTTGTGATGTGCAGACTCTGGAGAACTCTGTGATGGGCTTCGTTGGCCCGTGTCATGTGGGGTCTTAGTTCCCCGACCAGGGATCAAACCTGTGTCCTCTGCACTGCAGGGTAGATTCTTCCCTGGACCACCAGGGAAGTCCCTAATATTTTCTTTATAAAAATTTTGAAAGCAGGGGAAAACTCGAGAAAACAAATTATATGAGATCTACATGTTAACCTAGAGAGCGCCTCAGTTGGCATTTTGATGTTTTCCCAGTCATTAAAAAAAAAAAAAAAAAATGTATGGCAAAACCAATACAATGTTGTAAAGTAATTAGCCTCCAATTAAAATAAATAAATTTATATTTTAAAAAAACAACAGGAGCAAAAAGGTTTAAAAAAAAAATCCCTCACTTTTAGTTAACCAGAAGTGTTTAGTAATTTGCCCAAGGTCACAGAATTTATAATGGGTGGAGGCAAAGCTAACAGCCAATTTTGTTTGACTCTATTCTAATACTTTTATCATAGCTTTGCTTTCTCTTCCAGAATCCCTTTAATCATAAAACACCTAATAACGTGAAATACAGTTTTGTATAACATACTTTCACGAGAGGGGTGTTCAGGATGGGGAACACATGTACACCCATGGCAGATTCATGTCAATGTATGGCAAAACCACTACAATATTGTAAAGTAATTAGCCTCCAATTAAAATAAATAAATGTATTTTTAAAAAATTTTAAGCAAAAAAAAACAAACCAATAATCATAATGAGTAAATCACATGTCAGAAGTTAAGACTTTAGAAAATAAGCAGTACAAGGAAAAGAGGTCAGGAGTGCTTCAGGTGAAAGAAGGTGAGGTGATTTCCAATTTAAAATATGTTGGAAGGGTTTACACTTCAATGTACAGTTTTGAAACAGATGGGGAATTAACCATTCAGATGGAGATGTGCAATGGTGTTCCATGATAGCAGTGTCTGGTTACTCAAGAAAAAGGAGAAGACCAATAAGGCTAGAGCACAGCAATTTAAAAGCAGAAAGAGGATTCTCTGTGCACAGTGTAACTAGAGAACAATTTTGAGAACTGAGGCAAAATCTAAACTCAAAGTGAGTCAGCAAGCCCAAAGTTAGGAAGTTTAATTAGCAGATTAATTCATAGGAAATTTGATACATCAATAGTATCTTATTATATTTGGCCATTTGATATATCAATAGTATTTCATTATATCATATTTGTTCCTGTTTTCTTTAATTAGTAGTATATTACTAATTGACAGGCTTTAGTCCTCTATGATATCAGAGCTTTTTCATTTTAATCAGCTATTTTTCATACAATCTTTACAAAATTCACCACTATATCCCATCTCCATATCACCTAGCTGAAGTTTTCAAGATGTTTTTTCAAGATTGTTTCTGACCACTTTACTGCTAAATTTTGTATTTTTCTTAAACTGTCCGGTCTACAATACACTACTACACTCAAAGTCACAGACGACATTTTAAAATGAAATTTAAATTTGTATTTGAGGCACTTTTATGTCTTTCTTGTGTGAACCCCTCTCTGACCCAAGAAGGCAGAAAGGATTATTCACTCTTTTGTGCTAGATCACGCTTGTTAATACTTCTACTATGACTCAACCATACTAATCTACATCATTGTTTGTTAATGTACCTTCCCTTTGCCCTCCAGAACTGACTTCATGTGAAAGCATGCCTTATATCTTTGTATCCCATATGGTAGCAGAGGATCTAGATGGATTGTTAAATAAGAGAATGAATGGTATAAATAGGGTGTGCATGTGTGTGTGTGTGTGTGAAGACTAGGGGAAAAAAGAAAAAAGAGGAAGGCATATGTGCAATGTCAAGTTTAAAGCATGTGCTCCAGGAAAAGTTTAGCGAATTCACACTATGACTTGTTGCCAAAGCAGAGGAAAAATGAAGAGTTATATTAAGCCAAGAAAAATGTGAAGGGGTGATGGCTATCTTCCTTGGGGTTTCTTTCTACTATGTTAGGAAACTTACTCAACTCTCTTAGGTAACCAAGAATCAAGGAATGGTAATTTTAAGAATTACAATGAAAGAGTGCGATCTTTGCCATTTTAAAATGTTTTAATGGGAACTGACAGAACTAGAGGAAGTTATAAATATTTATTTTGATGTACAATAAGTTTGCTGTTGGTATTCAGAGTGCTCAGTCTCTCAGTTGTGTCCGACTGCTTGTGACCTCATGGACTGTACCCTGCCAGGCTCCTTTGCCCATAGAATTTTCCAGGCAAGAATACTTGGTGGGGTGCCAATTCCTACTCCAGGATCGAACCTGCGTCTCTTGCACCTCCTGCATTGGCAGGTGCACTCTTTACCACTAGCACCACCTGGCAAGCCGAGTTCTGTTCATTTTTTAAATGCAAGCAATCATGTAACCATGATCACAAGATACATAACAGTTCTATGACCCCAAAAAACTCCTTCATGCTGACAGTATGAACATCAACATCTCTAATCACTAATCCCTGATAACCACTGAACCTCTTCTCTGACATGACAGTCTGGTCTTTTCTAGAATGTCATACAAATGGAAGCATACAGTATCTGACCTTCAGAGTCTCACTTCTCTTACTTAGCATAATACATCTGAGATTCATAAAGGTTGTTGTGTACAGAGAAGACGTTTTTTCCCTTTTTTTCTTAGTTTGTAAGGATTGTGTTGGTTTATCTAGTCATCACATGAAGGACATTTGGGCTGTTTCTACTTTTTAGTGAATATGAATACGGCTGTTATAAACATATCTTTGTGTAAAGATAAGTTTCCATTTCTCTTGAGTAAAGGAATTAGCTTTAGGGAAACCATTTTGTATTCCCACCAGTAGTAACACATCAATATTTCAACTTCCCCACATCCCTACTAGAAATGGGTATAGAGGCCAGCAGTGCCTGTGGTTTTCATTGCACTTCCCAAGTAAATAATGATACTGAACATGTTCTCATGTGTTTTACATGCCTTTTGCATATTTTCATTGGTGAAGGGTCTGTTCAAATCTTTTGCCCTTTATTAAACTGGGTTAGATGTTTTAATATTATTAATTTTCTTAGTTCTTAGCATATTTTGGATATAAGCCCTTTCTCAAATATGTGATTAGCAACTATTTTCTCCCAGCCCATGGTCTGTGTTATTCTCTTAAAAATGTCTTTTGGAGGACAAAAGTTAGTAATCTTGCTGAGGTCTACATGTCATTATTTTTTGCTTCACGGATTACACTTTGGTTGTTTTACCTAAAATGTTTGCCTAATTAAATATAACAAAGCTGTTTTATGTTTTTAATGGTTTTTATGTTTTTACATTTAGTCTATGATCCATTTTGAATTAATTCTTATATGTGGTGTGAGGCAGAACTCGAAGTTCATTTTTTGTATATAGAACTATGGATAGAGATTTGTGACACTGTACAGGAGGCAGTGATCAAGACCACCTCCAAGAAAAAGAAATGCAAAAAAGCAAAATGGTGGTCTGAGGAGGCCTTACAAATAGCTGAGACAAGAAGAGAAGTGAAAGGCAGGGGAGAAAAGGAAAGATATACTTATTTGAATGCAGAGTTCTGACGAATGGCAAGGAGGGATAAAAAAGCCTTCCTCAGTGATCAATGCAAAGAAACAGAGGAAAACAACAGAATGGGAAAGACTAGAGATCTCTTCAAGAAAATCAGAGATACCAAGGGAAAGTTTCATGTAAACATGAGCACAATAAAGGATAGAAATGATATGGACCTAACAGAAGCAGAAGATATTAAGAAGGGGTATCAAGAATACACAAAAGAGCTATACAAAAAAGGTCTTCTTAACCCAGATAACCACAATGGTGTGATCACTCACCTAGAGCCCGACATCCTGGAATGTGAAGTCAAGTGGGCCTTAGAAAGCATCACTACGAACAAAGCTAGTGGAGGTGATGGAATTCCAGTTGAGCTATTTCAAATCCTCAAAGATGATGCTGTGAAAGTGCTGCACTCAATATGCCAGCAAATGTGGAAAACTCAGCAGTGGCCACAGGGCTGGAAAAGGTCAGTTTTCATTCCAATCACAAAGAAAGGCAATGCTAAAGAATGCTCAAACTACCACACAATTGCACTCATCTCACATGCTAGTAAACTAACGCTCAAAATTCTCCAAGCCAGGCTTCAACAGTACATGAACTGTGAACTTCCAGATGTTCAAGCTGAATTTAGAAAAGGCAGAGGAACCAGAGATCAAATTGCCAACATCCGTTGGATTATCGAAAAAGTAAGAGAGTTCCAGCAAAACATCTACTTCTGCTTTACTGACTATGTCAAAGCCTTTGACTGTGTGGATCACAACAAACTCTGGAAAATTCTTCAAGAGATGGAATACCAGACCACCTGACCTGCCTCCTGAGAAACTGTATGCAGGTCAAGAAGCAACAGTTAGAACTGGACATGGAACAACAGACTGGTACCAAATCAGGAAAGGAGTACATCAAGGCTGTATATTATCACCCTGCTTCAGTTCAGTTCAGTTGGACAGGGAGGCCTGGTATGCTGCAATTCATGGGGTCGCAGAGAGTCAGACACGACTTAGCAACTGAACTGAACTGAGATGGCATCACCAACTCAATGGACATGAGTTTGAGTAAACTCTGGGAGTTGGTGATGGACAGGGAGGCCTGGCGTGCTGCAGTCCATGGGGTGGCAGAGTCAGACACAACTGAGTGACTGAGCTGAGCTGAATCCCATTGTTCTAGCACCATTTGTTGAAAAAGATGATCAATTCACCAGTGAATGCCTTTTCATCTTAGTAAAAAACCAATCAACCGTATCTTTGTGCCTCTATTTCTGGATTCTACTCCATTCTATTTCCCAGGTGGCTCAGTGGCAACAATCTGTCTGCCAAGCCAGAGACCCAGGTTCAATTGCTAGGTTGGGACGATCCCCTAAGAAGGGCATAGCAACCCACTCCAGAATTCTTGCCTTGGGAAATCCGATGCACAGAGGAGTCAGTTCATGGAATCGCTGAGTCGGACACGACTTAGCAACTTTCAAGTGGGCCTTAGAAAGCATCACTACGAACAAAGCTAGTGGAAGTGATGGAATTCCAGTTGAGCTGTTTCAAATCCTGAAAGATGATGCTGTGAAAGTGCTGCACTCAATATGCCAGCAAATTTGGAAAACTCAGCAGTGGCCACAGGACTGGAAAAGGTCAGTTTTCATTCCAATTCCAAAGAAAGACAATGCCAAACAATGCTCAAACTACCACACAACTGCACTCATCTCACATGCTAGTAATGCTCAAAATTCTCCAAGCCAGGCTTCAGCANCCACACAATTGCGCTCATCTCACACGCTAGAAAGTAATGCTCAAATGAGTGGCATAAGATGTTTGTAAGTTTTGGATGAGTTGTGCAATTTAGATTAACACAGGTGATTCATTCGGATTCAGAGGAAATAGCAGCAGGCATGTGGAGAAGATGGGAAAACAGATTGGGAGCCAGAACTTTCCATTCTTCAGCCATAGCACACTAAGGTGTCACAGTTCATGGGCTCTCTGGGATATTGATCACCTCAGTCTCCTGGAGGTAGTTGTGCCTGGAGTGTCCAGTAGGTCAGTAGGTCACCTCAGCCTCAAACAGCTCCATCTACCTGCCCAGATGTGCTGTACAGATATGACTATTTTCTATATCTTCCATCTGCAGGGCATTGGGAAGTACCAGTTTAGTTTATCCTTGAGAAATATAAATGACTATCTAGAAGCCCATATTCAGAAGAGAAGCAAAAAAATACTATTAAAATCAACATCCTGTTATAACTCCTTCTTAACAACTGAACATTTTGGACATCTATTGACATCAAGTAAGTGTGCATTTGGATTAGCTCCCGGGTACCCAGTCACCAAATATTATGGAGTAAATAGTGGGACCAGTGGCTTTCATCACTCCATTGTACAAAAACAGTAGGTTCATCTCCCCGGTGTTTTTTTTTGCAAACCCACACAAAGACATCAAATAAAGCACAGTCTTAAATTTTATCCTATGAGAAAAGTTTCTTAAGAGATTTGCACTGAAATCTTGCCTTCTTGCACTCCAAGAAAGCTGTGATCCAGAATCCACCCTTGCTGGCTCTTGGGGAGGGCTGCATGACTCATCAGCTAATAATTGGAACGCTGATAGGGAGGTGTTGGAGTAGTAGTTAGAAGGGTGAAGCTTCAAGTTGTTTTCTAGTTACAAACTAGTATCCTGAGAATGTAGGACACTTGCTAATAGTGATTACATTACAAGAGCGCATTTTTCCATTTCTAAATCATAAAGATTTATGAAGCTGTGTGGTCATGCCTTGTAGCTGATGTTTCTAATGAAAAATAATGTAATTTCCTAGTGCAAATCACACTGATGTGACCTAGAGACATTTTTGTTTTGTCACAACACCATTTAATTGGAACTGAAATTAGCCAGAATTACACCATGTTCCTGGCGAACAGTATGATCCAAAAATATCACCATAGTAACATGTGTATTCTATCAACAAGTCCCCTTTCATATTTTTTAAAGTCTCATTCTATCAATAATTCCAAAACACATTAAAAAATTGTTTTGGAACGCTCAGCTGTTGCTGTAAGGTATTTGTAACTCAATTTAAATGGCATATTGAATTTTTTAAATATATATTTCCCTTTATTTAAGGAAACATTTGCTTGCTCATTAGGCCAGATCAACTTTGCAGATGTAGTGAGAGCTTCCAGAGATGTTTTATATGACCAAGTGCTGAAATTCATTTTCTTTTTACTGTTTCTTTCATCACCTTCTAAGAAATTATGTGTTCATTCCAAGGAGTTAGGTCTCAACTGACCATGGAAAGGTAACATTTTTTAAAGTTTGCTTCTTTAAGCTATGAGAAATCATAGAGGAAACGGAAAGTTCATATTCTCAAAGAGGTTTTAGTTCTCACTTCAGCAATTGCAAGAGGAATCTATTTTGGTTATATATAGATGAAATGGTTATAATTGGTCCTTAGGTTTAAAGCAGTTCATTTCCTCCCTTCATCAGCTAGGTTTGTTAAGTGTTTATAGAAGTAACAATTTGTACAAGGATGAATTTGAAAAATGATCGTTAAATGTGTTAGGATGCCCCAGGTTGATGTATGGGTGGTTAAAAGGGATGAAGAGAGGTGAATGGGAAGGTGGAGGAAGGAAGGAGAGAAGATATAATATTTTAAGGCATTTTACTGTCACACAAATGACATTGTGTAAATAGTAATTGAATTTTAAAGGGAAAAAAAAACAGATCCTCCTGAAAAAAAAGGGCATGAGTTATATAATGCAGAAAAGCAGTGTTTGTGGGTGAAAAACACGTGTGATGACAGAGGATGGGCTTCTTCCAGTAAGCTATAGCTTGTGAAAGTTTGAAATGCTCTTATCTGAATGGCTGATTTTTTTTTTTTTTAATCTTTCTGAACTGCACCTAGCAGCAGTGGGATCTTAGTTCCTTGACCAGGGATTGAACCTGCATTCCCTGCAGTGGAAGTGCAGAGTCTTAACCACTGGACCACTAGGGAGGTCCCTGAGTGGTCTATTGTATTAAGATCATGTGTGAATATTTCAGCTGTTTTGTATATGAGAAACTTCAGCTTGATGCGTGTGCTCATTTGCTCAGGTGTGTACAATTCTTTGCGATCCCATGGACTGTAGCCTGCTAGGCTCCACTGTCCGTGGAATTTTCCAGGCAAGAATACTAGAGTGGGTTACCGTGCCCTCCCCTAGGGGATCTTCCCAACCCAGGGATCGAATCTGCTTCTCTTGAATCTCCTGCATTGGCAGGCTGATTCTTTACCTCTGTGCCACCTGGGAAGCACAGATTGATACCATTAAGAATGAAAAAGGTTGTTTTGTCAAAAGATTGTCTTTGATTTATCATGCTCAGAATACTCCAGTGTTCTTGCCTGGAGAATCCCAGGGACGGGGGAGCCTGGTGGGCTGCCGTCTATGGGGTCGCACAGAGATGGACACGACTGAAGCGACTTAGCAGCAGCAGCAGCTCAGAGTATGGTAGATAAAGCAATGAACTTTTTGAAGATGTTGGCTTTATCTTTGTTTTGTCACTGTGGATAGATTAATGATCCAGAAAGCAAAACATTCCACGTAAAGTTATTCATTTTTCAGTTTGACTTGAACTCCTTAACTGTATTGCAGCTCTATGTGGACATTTTCATCCAGAACAACATGCTTTGTGAGCTCAATGGCCTCATTTGAAATATCTTCTTGTTTGTTTCTATTTGTGTTTGTTATCTTTCTGGTTGCTTGTATCTTGTTCAATTCAGTTTATAGCAATGAGGACAGTGACCCAGATTTTATTTCCTTTAGCAGAATTCTTCTTTATTCTTTGATAAACAGTCATTCATATCTCATGGGAAATTTTGACATAGAGAGACAGGACCACTTTTTGTTTAAACTATGAAAGAAGGAAGACTTTCTTTGGTAAAGCATTCATTTACTCAACAACTCTTTAGCTAATAACTATGCTATGCTAAGTATTGTGCGTGTCAGTGGATAGACATGTGTGAGCAAAATTGGTAATATTCTGCCCACTGAGATGGATGCCAAACAGACACAGAACAACATTTCTAATGATAAATACCAATAATGGTCATAAATTTGGGAGAGATCTAGAAATTAAGAGAATGGGACCAAACTGGGGGGTTAGGCAAGGTCGTCCTAAAATTTAATCTGATAACTGATGTTTAAGCAAAGTTGGTCAAAAAGAATGGGTGTGATGGTGGCTGGTGGAGAGGGTATGTAAAGAGAGAGAGATAGAAACTGTACCATAAGAAATTAACAGCTACACACTATTAAATATAAAATAGATAACCAACACGAGAAGACAATACACCCCACTCCAGTCCTCTTGCCTGGAGAATCCCATGGATGGAGGAGCCTGGTGGGCTGCAGTCCATGGGATTACTAAGAGTTGGACACGACTGAGCAACTTCACTTTGACTTTTCACTTTCATGCTTTGGAGAAGGAAATGGCCACCCACTCCAGTGTTCTTGTCTGGAGAATCCCAGGGACGGGGGAGCCTGGTGGGCTGCCGTCTATGGGGTCGCACAGAGATGGACACGACTGAAGCGACTTAGCAGCAGCAGCAGCTCAGAGTATGGTAGATAAAGCAATGAACTTTTTGAAGATGTTGGCTTTATCTTTGTTTTGTCACTGTGGATAGATTAATGATCCAGAAAGCAAAACATTCCACGTAAAGTCATTCATTTTTCAGTTTGACTTGAACTCCTTAACTGTATTGCAGCTCTATGTGGACATTTTCATCCAGAACAACATGCTTTGTGAGCTCAATGGCCTCATTTGAAATATCTTCTTGTTTGTTTCTATTTGTGTTTGTTATCTTTCTGGTTGCTTGTATCTTGTTCAATTCAGTTTATAGCAATGAGGACAGTGACCCAGATTTTATTTCCTTTAGCAGAATTCTTCTTTATTCTTTGATAAACAGTCATTCATATCTCATGGGAAATTTTGACATAGAGAGACAGGACCACTTTTTGTTTAAACTATGAAAGAAGGAAGACTTTCTTTGGTAAAGCATTCATTTACTCAACAACTCTTTAGCTAATAACTATGCTATGCTAAGTATTGTGCGTGTCAGTGGATAGACATGTGTGAGCAAAATTGGTAATATTCTGCCCACTGAGATGGATGCCAAACAGACACAGAACAACATTTCTAATGATAAATACCAATAATGGTCATAAATTTGGGAGAGATCTAGAAATTAAGAGAATGGGACCAAACTGGGGGGTTAGGCAAGGTCGTCCTAAAATTTAATCTGATAACTGATGTTTAAGCAAAGTTGGTCAAAAAGAATGGGTGTGATGGTGGCTGGTGGAGAGGGTATGTAAAGAGAGAGAGATAGAAACTGTACCATAAGAAATTAACAGCTACACACTATTAAATATAAAATAGATAACCAACACGAGAAGACAATACACCCCACTCCAGTCCTCTTGCCTGGAGAATCCCATGGATGGAGGAGCCTGGTGGGCTGCAGTCCATGGGATTACTAAGAGTTGGACACGACTGAGCAACTTCACTTTGACTTTTCACTTTCATGCTTTGGAGAAGGAAATGGCCACCCACTCCAGTGTTCTTGTCTGGAGAATCCCAGGGATGGGGGAGCCTGGTGGGCTGCCGTCTATGGGGTCGCACAGAGTCAGACACAACTGAAGCAGCTTAGCAGCAGCAGCAGCAAATAACCAACAAGGACCTACTATAATAGCACAGGGAATTGTACTCAATATTTTGTGATAAAATATACAGGGAAAGAATCTGTAAAAGAATGGATAGGTGTACAACTGAATCGCTTTGCTGTACACCTGACACTATCACAACACTGTAAATTATACACCAATATAAATAAAATAAAAATTTTAAATTACTATATAAAATAGATAATCACCAGGGTCCTACTGTATAGCACTTGGAACTATATTCAACCTATAGTCAGTATCTTATAATAAACTCTAATGGGAAAAAAATCTATAAAAGAATGTATATATGGCTTCCCAGGTGTCTCAAGTGGTAAAGAACGCACCTGCCAATGAAGGAGATGCAAGAAATGCAGGTTTCATCCCTGGGTTGAGAAGATCTCCTGAAGAAGGAAATGGCAATACTCCAGTATTCTTGCCTGGAAAACGCCATGGACCGAAGAGCCTGGTGGGCTACAGTCCATGGGGTTGCAAAGAATCTGACATGACTGAGTACAGCACGCACACGCATACACACACACGTGTGTGTGTATGCATGTTCAGTTCAGTTCAGTTGCTCAGTCGTGTCCGACTCTTTGCGACCCCATGAATCGCAGCACGCCAGGCCTCCCTGTCCATCACCATCTCCCGGAGTTCACTCAGACTCACGTCCATCGAGTCCGTGATGCCATCCAGCCATCTCATCCTCGGTCGTCCCCTTCTCCTCCTGCCCCCAATCCCTCCCAGCATCAGAGTCTTTTCCAATGAGTCAACTCTTCGCATGAGGTGGCCAAAGTACTGGAGTTTCAGCTTTAGCATCATTCCTTCCAAAGAAATCCCAGGGTTGATCTCCTTCAGAATGGACTGGTTGGATCTCCTTGCAGTCCAAGGGACTCTCAAGAGTCTTCTCCAACACCACAGTTCAAAAGCATCGATTCTTCGGCGCTCAGCTTTCTTCACAGTCCAACTCTCACATCCATACATGACCACAGGAAAAACCATAGCCTTCATTAGGCAGACCTTAGTCGGCAAAGTAATGTCTCTGCTTTTGAATATACTATCCAGGTTGGTCATAACTTTCCTTCCAAGGAGTAAGCGTCTTCTAATTTCATGGCTGCAGTCACCATCTGCAGTGATTTTGGAGCCCAAAAAAATAAAGTCTGACACTGTTTCCACTGTTTCCCCATCTATTTCCCATGAAGTGATGGGACCGGATGCCATGATCTTCATTTTCTGAATGTTGAGCTTTAAGCCAACTTTTTCGCTCTCCACCTTCACTTTCATCAAGAGGCTTTTTAGCTCCTCCTCACTTTCTGCCATAAGGGTGGTGAAAAATTACTCTGGCTACTCTAAGGAAAAAATTTAAAGGAAGCACGAGTAAAGACAAAAAAGTCCAGGTAGAAGACTATAGTCCAAGCAAGATATTATACGGGACTTGCTTGGAGACACAGCAGTGAAGAGAGAGAGGAAATCAACAGATTTGAGAGATGTTTTGAAGATAAATCTTGAGACAATTAATCTAGGAAGAAGAAAGATCAAAGATTACGCTCAGGTTTCGTGCAGTAGGCAGCAGCTTTCTTCATGGGCCTTAATTTTCCCTAACTCCTGGTAACCACAACCCGTGTTACTGCCTTCCACACTAAATAGGGTTGGTCTGTGTGACCTGTGGATTATGGCAGACATGATGGGGTGTGACTGCCAAGGTAAGGTCATAAACAACATTGAAGCTTCTACCTTGTTCCTGCCCCCATGGGTCAGTTACTCTGGGCAAAGCAACCCCATGAAGGGACCCAGGTGACAGGAAACAGAGGCTTCCTGCCAACAACTATCGAGGAACTAAGGCTTCTGGCTAAGATCCACATGAGAGGCACAGCTTGGAAGAGAGTCTCCCAGACCTTAGTCGAGCTTTGGAATAACTGCAGACCATGCCAACACCTTGCCTGCAATGTCATGACCCCAAGCCAAAATCACCAGGCCAAGCTGCTTCTCAATCTCTTATGCATGGAAACTGAGAGCTGAATCATTCTTTTAAACCTCTAAATTTGGTGGTAATGTGTTACACAGCAAAAGATAAGTAAAGCATTTGCTTAAGCAATTGGAAATACTATTTACTAAGCCTCTGAGAATGAGGAAAGGAAGGGACTGGTAGGGAAAGATCAAGAGTTACTTCTACACATACATGTATTCCTTGAAATATTCTATAGTTAATGCCTTGCCATAAAATCAAATAAATGAATATGGAATTCAGAAATGTGATCTGAGCTAATGATGCACATTTGGGAATAACATATTTATAGATGATCATTTCAGCTATAAGAATTGATGTGATCACTTCGAAAAGAGAATAATATATTGAGAAGAGGATCTAGAAATCTCAATATCTAAGTATTTATATATCTACACTTGTTTTGCACCACTTTAGTTCACTTCATCGCTTGCTTATTCCAGCCACTGTCATGGCAACTGGTTCCTTGCTCCCTACTACAGGATTTGCACAGGTGCAAGCTGACACAGTCTCTTAGCAGCCCACACTGGATCTTCCCTGTTGTGCTGCCTGGAACACTCTCAGGAACCACGCAGAACACGTGCAAGTGGAACCTGAAAGTCAAGAGCAGCTCTCGCCCATAGGATCACCAATGGGAGATCAGGAGGTGATGGATAAATGCTTCCCCATCGCATCCCTGGGTAATTCCGAGGTGCATTTTATAAAGTTCCTCAAAGGCTTCTGCGGATCTAGGATTAATTCCCCAAGTGGTGTCCAACTCATTTTGGCACCAGCTTTCCTTATTTTCCTTCTGCACTCAACCTGTCTCTCAAACTTGCTCCCTAAGATTGCTGCCCAGATAAACTATGTGCCTGTAAGCTTTTAGCTCTTTTCAGGGAAACTCTGACTGGTTTGGTAGGAAAGGATCCACTAAACCAGCTCAGTAGATGTTAAAGGAGAAGCCAAAATAGTAGAAGACAACCTGAAAATGAGCATTACGATATCTAAGAGAAAATGAGAGGTCAGTGGTGTGAAATGGTACTTGGAGAGCTAGTCTCAAGACTTCACAGGACTAGTGAAGAAATTTGCACAACACTTTCCTTTTCATCAAATGTTCACATCACCAGACCTTCCAAGAAGTGTTACGAGGCAGGCAATTTGACATTATTTTTCTCAAGGTCCAGGAAGGATGAACACATCCAGAAAAGTGAAATGATGGCTCCAAGCCCATTCAATAAGGGTCCACATGTTTTAACTCCAGTTCATATACTTCCACAAAACATTACTTATCCCATGGTTATCGGAAATCAGCTTCACTGAGTATGAGTAAACCCGATCATTTATTTATACTCAGTGAAGCTGATTTCCAATAACTATGGGATAAGCAATTATTTGTGAAGTAAATGAATTAGAGTTAAAACATGTGGACCCAATCATTGATAGGGGCTTTTCTGGTTGCTCAGAAGGTAAAGATCTCCAGGGTCAGAAAGATCCCCTGGAGAAGGGACAGGCTTCCCACTCCAGTATTCTTGGGCTTCCCTGGTGGCTCAGATGGTAAAGAATCTGCCTGCAGTGCAGGAAACCTGGGTTCAGTCCCTGAGTTGGGAAGATCCCTGGAGGAAGATATGGTAATCCATTCCAATATTCTTGCCTAGGAAATCCCATGGACANACAGGCTTCCCACTCCAGTATTCTTGGGCTTCCCTGGTGGCTCAGATGGTAAAGAATCTGCCTGCAGTGCAGGAAACCTGGGTTCAGTCCCTGAGTTGGGAAGATCCCTGGAGGAAGATATGGTAATCCATTCCAATATTCTTGCCTAGGAAATCCCATGGACAGAGAAGTCTGGCGGGGCACAGTCCATGGGGTTACAAAGAGTCGGACATCACTGAGCGACTAACAATAATCATTTATAAGAATTTAAAATTGCAGGTAGACACAGAAAATATACAAATAGTCTAATCCTAGAGTTTTTCTGAGAAATTTTATGTTGTAGAAAATTGGAAATTTTTTAAAGGGTTTAATTCTGACAAAAATAATCATAAAGTTTTACAAACTGTAAATATTTTATAGCCAATAAAATATCACCTAATAAAAGCGATAAGGAAGCAAAAGGAAACACTTCCAGATTCTTACTAAAGACAGGCCTTGTCGATCTGAAAATTACTGTGAAACTCCATTATTTGAGAAAATCTCCAGGCCAAAGAAAATGGTGGGATAACTTGAAAATTTGGATTATAGCTATTCATATAGTTGTCAGGATTTGAAGGTGCCCAGTTGAAGATGCCCCTTTTCCTTGCCTGAGTTCTGAACAATTACCTGAATTCTGAAGATTTGAAAGAGGAGTCAGTTGGAGATGAAGAAACCAACTTTAAGTGAGAACTAGGTTAGAGGATGTGGCTTAGACATATAACCAATGTTTTGTTTGTTTTATTTGATCGTTTATTCATTTCACCATGTATGCCCTGCTACCCTGAATTTCAGCTTTGTGAACATATATATCCATAGTATCTAGTATTGCTGCACTGGAATGTTTGGATAGGGAAGAAAAGAGAGGAAATACCCAGTACAGCCAACTTTTTAAAATAGTCTTGCCATTTAATTTTTATTTACTTATTTGGCCATGCTATGTGCAGCATGTGAGATCGACATGTAGAATCTTAATTCCCAGACCAGGGACTGAACTTGCATCCCCTGCACTGGAAGCAAGGATCTTCACCACTGGATGCCCAGGGAAGTCCCTAGGCTTTTTCATTTAAGGCATGTTGATTAAAAGATGCCATGCGCCAATCAAAGAGAGGAATGGACTGGGAAGAGGAGCATGAAAGGGCTGGGGCAAGAAGCCAGGAGTACTGTTCTATTGAATCCCATTCCTCTCCAGACTATTCCAATGACAGTGTAACCCAGGTGGGTTGCCTGGTGCTCTATTTGGCCCATGAGAGGGTTAGACTAGGAGAAAACATGTGGACACATAAAGATGGCTGGCACAAGGAGTGAGATAGCCTCTAAAGGAAGCATGCTTTGGATGCTCACGATTGCACATAGGATGATATGGGAGCCTCCTGGGAACTGCCTGTCTCACCCCCTACCTAGTGGCTAGCCAGCAAGCTGAGTGTCCGGGGCTTTGCTTCCTTTGCGTCAAACATCACCAGGACATGCTTACATCTGATACTTTAAATATCACAAAACACATCAGCTTGAAAGAACCATGTTTGTAAAACTCTTCTTTCAGGTAGCCAGTTCTGATATTTCAAAACAGACATGCTAAACCTTTGCTTATCAGAATAAGACCTTTTTTTAAAACAAAGCTTTCTAGTTTTTCAAAACAAATTGTCTTTTACCTGATTTTAGCAACTGTACGATATTCCTTGCAACAAAGGCAATATAACATTACCATAAAAAGAAACCAAGATAGATGAAAATATCTGGGAAATATCAGAATACTTGAAATATAGAAAACCACGTGAAAAAAAATCCACTCTTTACCTTTCACAATAAATAATAAAGCCAATGATAACTGAATATCATTTTAGCCAGGCAATGAAGCACAATCCAAGCAACAGCTTTCTTCCTCTAGAATTTGCAATGTTATCCCTTAAATATCTGGAGTAAAATTTCAACTCCAACGAATACATGCTCTTGGTGATCATCTTTGAAAAGAACAACATATTCAAGTTCCCCAAATTACTAACAGCATTTGGAATATGTTTGATAGTCTTACCTTTCCTTTCCCTAGCTACGTTCCAAGGCAACCTGGGTAGACTGTGCAGATTATTTTATTAATAGTTGAAAGACTAGAATAAAAATACACTTGGATTATTGTTATTTAGTTGCTAAATTGTGTCCAGCTATTTTGCAATCCCATGGACTAGCTCACTAGGCTCCTCTGTCCATGGGATTCCCCAGGTAGGAATACCGGAGTGAGTTGCCATTTCCTTCTACAGGGGATTTTCCCAACCCAGGGACTGAATCTGTATCCTGTGTTACAGGAAGATTCTTTAGCTCTGAGCCACCAGGGAAGTCTGATGCCTAAATACAATTGAGGAAAAAAGTGTCAAGATAATTCTCCAAACCAGTAAAAATTGTGATTATGGTTAAGAATTAGTCCTGGGATTTTTCCATCCTTTTGAATTCCAACACTCAGAAATAGAATCCATGTATTTCAAATCTGCCATAGTTCATGGATGAAAGACAGGATTTCATAAATCTGTGTTTATTAACTTCATTGTGTTTAAACGCAAAACTTTCCAGACACATAAACACCCAAAGACTTGGTTTTTTTTTTTTTTGCTGCTGCTGGTTGATGTGTGCTCCTCTTGTTCCTCCTTTTTGTACCCCTGATAACTGTCTCAGTGAGCATCTGATAGAGAAAAGCCATATCTGTTAGGGTATTAGCCTTGCCAGATAGTCTGATAAACAATTAAGAATTGAAGACGGTGCGCAAGAATGTTTTATTTACACTGTTTTGAAGAATACTTTGTGCATCAACTGAGCGATTCTTTCTGAGCATTTCTGACAGCTCGCACTTGATTTCAAGGCAGAGTCTTGCATACAGAGTATAGTAGCTGAGGGCCGGCCAAACACCTGGTCCTGTTCTCAGTGGTCAGGATGCCCTAGGCTAAAGGCATGATGTAGTTAACGGGGCTCTGCATTGAGTGGGTTTCCCGTCCCTGCTTTCTGAAGATTACTTATTCTGCCTTTCTCAGCATGCAGGTGCAAAATTGCCAACTGAGTTCTAGTCATAAGATATGACTTTATACCTTGCTCTGGTTTCAAACCAATCAAAAACTATTCATTCTCCCCAGATACTCCACATTTGGCTCAGTTGTGAAGGAGATCTGAAAGCCCTTTCAAACATACTTCCTGACTTAAAGAACAATCTACAATCCAATTTTGGGAGACAAGGCCTTTTTCTTTTTTCTCATCTTGCACCATTTTTAATTACATCATAAATGCTTGTTATTTGACCTATTAATTAAGAAAAATCTTAAGCTTCGGAGAAATATATAAATTTCCACCAAAGAGAAAAAGAATCGAATAAAGCACAGAGCAATAGAATTGCTATACTTCCATGTATATTGTATCGCTATTACTAGTAATTGCTTAAGCTTACTAAGCAGTTTTTATGGACTCTGTGCTAAGTGCTTTACATACCGTATCTCATTTCATCTTCATATCCACTCTCTGACTCTCTGAGATACGTTTTTTTATTGTCCCCAGTGGGTAGGTGAGCAACTCAGACTCCTAGAAACAGCTCTGTCTGAAGTCATTCCACTGATGAACACAGAGCAAAGACCAGAATTTGAGATTCTCTAACTCTTCGGCCCATACTCTCAGCTACTGGAGGATAGAGAACAGGGAGGAGGAAGAAGGTGCTGGGTCCCAGGTAAGCAAATCAGAAGATATTTCATGTCAAGACTCAAAGTCAAAACTCATCATTGGGATGGGAGAGGCAAGGGCAGGGCCAGGCCCATGTGAATTGAGGCCCAATTCTGAGTTGTTGGGGAAGCCCCAATGGCCCAAGAGGTGCAGAATCTGCCTGCAATGCAGGAGACCCAGGTTTGATCCCTGGGTCGAGAAGATCCCCTGAAGAAGGAAATGGCAACCCACTCCAGTATTCTTGCCTGGGAAATCCCATAGACAAAGGAAACTAACGGGCTACAGTCCTTGGGGTCACAAAGAGTCAGACGCGACTGAGCGTGCACAAGTACATACGTACATCCGAGTTGTTAGGTTAAAAAGACTTAACTCCTGAGGAGCCAATGCAGTAAGTCCCCTCTATATCTTCCGAGAGTTCATTCTTAAGTCCAATTTTTTCATAAGTCTAGCAAACTTAGCCTAGGTACCCAACCAACACAATCAACTATATAGTACTGTACTGTAATCATTTTATACTACTTTTCACACCAACAGTACATAAAAAATAAACACAAAAGACAAAGAAAACATTTTTAATCTTGCAGTACAGTAATCTCACAGATGCATGAACTAATTTACACAACCAGAAGTGGGAACGCATGTTCACATCTCTGAAAGTTTGCAACTTGAAGGTTCGTATGCAGGGGACTTAGTGTATGGAGCCTGTGAGAAGAATCAGTTGGCCCTGAATGTGTGGAAAGGAAGGAGAGAGTGTCCAGGAAGAGGCCAGGTCTGACACACTGAGGCATCTTCTCAGGATGCTCAGGCTCTGGAACCAACAGGCTAGTGTGAGCCTGGTATTAATATTATCACCCCAAGAACCTAATGACTGAATATCCTCCCGATGAAATAGAGAGTTGTTGTAATCCTACATGGTGACCCTTTGAGGTCAGGACTCTACCTCTCTCAGCTGAGGGCAGGTAGAAAATGCATTCCATTCGAAAGAAAAAGATGAAGTGGAGGCTTTTCACATGCGGTGTGAGCTCCTTTTCATAAATAACTGAAGGTTTCTTAGGACAGGAGGTGGGCTTCCCTTGCGGCTCAGCTGGTAAAGAATCCGCCTGCAATGTGGGAGACCTGGATTCGATCCCTGGAGATGAGAAAGGCTACTCACTCCAGTATTCTGGCCTGGAGAATTCCAGGGACTGTGTAGTCCATGGAGTCACAAAGAGTCAGACACGACTGAGCAACTTTCACTTTAGGATAGGAGACAGGCTTTTCAAGGCCCAGTGAAAGCAAACCATCTTTGTTAACTGCTCTGAAGGAAATTACACTGGGAATCATGGATCTCGGATCTATTGCCTCTCTTTATTACCACTGCCCTGAGTACATCAAAAACTTGCCTTGCTGCATCTTGTATTGCATTAGAGGCTAGCTGAAAGATTAAATTTTCTTTTTACATAGCCATCTCTCTTACCACTAAACTTTCTTTCTGAAAGCTATAGCTGGTTTTGCAAAGTAATATTTCCATCATTCTGAGGTTTGCCCTTATTACATAATGCAAAGTCAGATCATTCAGACTAATGCATTTAAGCCACTAATCCAAGTGATGCTCCTCTGAGCATGTTCAAGGTTTTAGGAGTTACTGGTTCATTGCAAGGAATTATGTTTTTCTGTTCTGTGCTTGCTTGTAGAATGTACTTCAGAGATGCCGAGATAGGTGGGGTCCACAGGGAAAGCCTTCGTGAATGCTAGAAATACCAGGTGGGAGCTACAGAGTCAGAAGTGCTTATCTGTGGGTGGCACTGAAAGTGGATGCCCTTTCATCAGACACAGCCAGATTTACTGCTATGTTCTGAAAGACACGAGAGAAGAAAGAGAGTCCTAGCCTAGAGTCCTAGCCTAGGAGGCAAGGAATACGCAGACCATTCCTAGCCTACTGACTCAGTGTTCGACTGGTGACAAGTGGCTTAGCTGTACTCAGATTCCTCAACTCTAAAAGTCAGATGAAAATAGCCATTAACATATTTCCGTGTCTTGGGCATGCTGTCTAGTAAGTGAGTCTCTTTCTGACCTAAAGAAGTGAAGCGACTTGTCCAAGGACAGAAGTTCCTTAGTGCCCCAAGGGGGAGGGCTTCCAGGGCTCTGTGTACCGGATGGTCACCACTGCCCTGAGTACATCAGGGGATGTACCTCACTGCTGCCAGCCCGGCTTGGAAGACAAGTTTTGAAAGCAGTTTAAGTTTGCTTTTGCTGAGTATTCAACTCAGCATTTCACGAAGTTATAGACCAATGTTTCTTTTTAAAGCAAATGTTTAAAATATATAAATAAGCGGCTTGCAAGTAAGCTTTGTAAACTTGAATTTCATCTTTGTTTAGAAACTGACTCAGACTGGATTTTATTCAAAATCCTGTTCTAGCTCCAAAGAAAAATGGCTCCCAAATGTTAGCCTCTCAATACTGGTGCTTCACACTTGCCAAAAAGGCCTGGTATTTCAAAGATCCATTCAGCTCTGAAGCAAAGAACAGCACCCGACATATATGAAAGTGCATGTTCAATTCTCAAAGACCATTTGTCCATTTGTAGCTCTATTTGTAAGCCCAAATTGTCTAAGATATGTTTAAGTATGTAGCCATCGATGTACATGCATTTGCACCAAATAGGAGTAGGAATCTATCTTTAGCATCTTTAGACTAGATACACTTTCTCCTTTCTGCTGATACAGGATCTAGCAGGCATCATTCTCCCAAGAGTCTAGTACTGTCTACATCAACAGTCAAGAAATTCACTTTTCCTCTGGATAATCTCTGCAAGCTGGCAGGCAACTCTTCGGCCACATTAGTGTCTTCACTGGCTGCCTTGCCCTTTAGCCTGATGTTGTACAGAGTCCAATCAGCAGCACTCAGTATGTTTGTTCCTTCACTCTTTGAGCCAGTGCTTAGCCATCTCTTGAATAAATGTTAGGCTTATAGGTACATGCCATTGGTACTGACCCATCAGCTACGTGCTTCAGGTTTTCCGGTTTTTTTTTGTTGTTGTTGTTTTTAATTGTTTGCAATGAATATGGTGATTGTATCTACTCCCCATTTCTTCCTCCATGACAGAGTCTTTCGTGTCTCCAGCTACTCACCCCTCTGTCATGCAGCCAAGTATCTTCCAGGAAGCTAACCCCTTTTCCCACCCTTGCCAGCCCAGTTTCAAGAATGGGAGGGATTAATAGATTCAAATTCTCCAGTTGCCATAACCAACTCAGAAACAGACGTGGGCATAAAGTACAAACATGACAGGCCAATGAATAGCTCAGAAATCAAGAATGAAATAGCTACACAACTGCTAACAACATCTGTTTTGATCAATATTCACATTTTATTTTTCTAGAGAAGCTTTTCTTCCTGACTTGAAAGATCCCAAGGGGGGGAAAAAAAAAAAACTCTATATGTTGTTCTTAGCCTGTCAATGAGTTTTTATGGAGAGTTCAAAGCATTTAGATCCTTGGATAACTCACTTTGCCCAAATAGGTTTGTATCTCTGATCTGTGTAGTGAAGGGATAAAAAGGTGAACTATATTCAGATTACATATGGTATGAGATCAGCAGAAGAGATTTCACCATAGACTCTCATATACTTTAAAGGGTAGGGATTCCAGGGATTCCTATACTTTAGACTTGCAGGAATATTCCCAGGACACTGGGCTTATTAAATTGGACAAAATGATCTTTCAAAATGTAATTGTAGAAAAAGTTAAAAAGAAAGAAAGAGACAAAGTTATAACCACAGAAAGAGGCCATTCCAAACAGGAATGGTGGTATTATTTAGCAAAATTATAAAAGAGGTATGTATTTTTGTGTATTTGTTTTGTTTTGTTGCAGGTTTTTTGGAATAACATTTAAATGTTAAAACACATAAAATTCCATTCAATAACATTAACTGGCTTTTTCCCCTCTCACAGTATTTCCTTTATCCCTCTGTCCTCCACTCCTTCTAGTAGTTAGGTTTATCTGTAAGACCTTCTACCTCAGGGAGAGACTGCAACAACAAAAGGCAGAGTGTTCTTTCTGCCTCTTTCTGGCTTTTGAGTTTCAAAACATTCAGGCTGTCAGTGAATGGAAAGGACTCATAGCGTGGATAAAATATTTTGAAGACGACATCATGAGTCAGAGCAAATATTCCTCATCCCTTACTTCTTACCCCACCCTGGGCCTCAGACTAACGACAAACAAAGTCCTCGAGCTGAAAAGGCAAAATGAACATTAGAGATAAGCTATGAGAAAAAAAATTGGATGGCTTTCAAATGTGGTTCCAAAATCCTTTGACACTTCTCCCATTGAGAGACAGAGCTCTATGTCCCCTCTCCTTGAATCTGTACGGCCTTCTGATTTCTTTTAGCAATAGGCTATGGCAGGAGTGACTTGTGTGACTCTTCAGGCTGGGCCATAAATGGTAATGCAGCTTCAGGCCTTCCCTGACAGTCCAGTGGTTAAGACGCTGTCCCTCCAATGCAAGGAATGTGGGTTTGATACCTGGTCAGAGAACTAGGGTCCCACACGTCATGTGGTATGGCCAAAAACAAATTAATTAATTGTTTAAAAAAAAAAAAACTAGTAATTTTTAAAAAGGCAATGCAGCTTCTATCTTTTTTCTACAACCCTGGCTTTTGGTGCCAGAAACTGCCAACCCTGAGGCAGCCATGCTGTGGGGAAGCCAGGCCACACAGAGAGGTGAGAGTATAGACGTTCCAGTCAGCCGTCCTCATTTTCAAGCCATTCTGGTCCAGGCTCCAGACATGGGTGAATGAGTCTGTAGATGATTTCAGCCTTAAGCCACTGGGTCTCCCCAGTTGAAGACTAAACAACATGGAGCAGTGCCTACTGTGCCCTGTCTGAATTCTTGACCCACCAAACTCCATGAGATAATAAAAAGTAGTTGAAGCTGCTACATTTTAAGCTGATTTATTTTGAAGCAATAGTAATTGGAACAGAGGAGATTGCTTCCCTGTCTCTGAGCAACCTCTCACAGGAGATAAACCTCTTGGATCTGTCTGAAGAATCTGGCCTTTGTGTGATGTGACTATGGTAATTTGCGATTACGCTGCAGATACAAGGCATCTTCACAATTACTTTGGTCTCTTTTTAGAGGAATATCAAGAACAAAGTCTCAGCATCAGGAAGGACTAGTCTTCAATTTCAGTGTCTTCATCTAGTGGCGGTTTGGGATTATGGCACACAGTAATTTTATATGAGCTCTAAGGCTTTTTGCTAACTTAAACAGAGCTAACTGATGCTGGGAAAGATTGAAAGCAGGAGGAGAAGGGTACAACCGAGGACAAGATGGTTGGATGGTATCATCGACTCAATGGACATGAGTTTGAGCAGGCTCCGGGAGATAGTGAAGGACAGGGAAGCCTGGAGTCCTGCAGCCCATGGGATCGCAAAGAGGTGAACGTGACTGAACAACTGAACAACAATAATATGCCCAGCAGTGAGGTTTCGGTGCTGCATGCTAAATCGCTTCAGTTGTGTCCGACTCTTTGCGAATCCATGGACTGTCGTCCGCCAGGCTCTCCGTCCATGGGATTCTCCAGCTCAGAATACTAGAGTTAGGGATTGAACCTACGTCTCTTATGTCTCCTGCATTGTCAGGCAGGTTCTTTACTGCTAGCACCATCTGGGAAGTGCCCCCAAGAGATTGTGGAGCCCTGTCCAAATTGCCAACACACAGTACAGTGTTTGTCCTAAGCCACTAATTATGGTACTGTTATATGTATAGCAAAACTGGCATAGTTGACTAACTGCTCTAACAAACGGTTAATGCATCTTAGTGACTTAACACAGTGAAATTTACTGTGTGCTTGAGTCATAGTCCAGTGTAGGTTTATGGTGATAGGAAGACCCTCTGTTTTACTCAGCTGCTCAGGAACCCAAGCTTCCATTTTCTTGCGATCCTCCCCTCTCTGTTAGGTCCTTCGCGTCTTCTCCATGTATATGACAGATGAAACAGAGGGAGATGCGGGAGTCATATGAGGAGTATATTTATAGAGCAGGCCTGAAAGGGGCACATAACACTTTTACTCATTCTGTGGCCAGAACATGGTAACGGAGACTGGAAAGCGCAGTCTAGTTGCGCGTCCTGATGAAAGAGGAGAATACAAACAATGGGTAGGACATCACCGCCACTGCCCAGGCGTAAATGCTCCATGCCACTTTGTATCTTTCTCGGTGCCCAGCATGATATCTGGCTTAGAATAAATACTTCACAAACGCTTATGAAATGAATGAATGAATCAAATGGGCGGTGGTGCTGTAGTGCTTCATTTAGTTTAAGATCTGAGAATTACTCACGGAAGGAACATTTATCTCATCCAAGCTCATCTTCTGCTAAGTCTTTGAATTCGTTTTATAATTTTACAATAGAGCACTCATCAATTTAAAACCCAAGGATGAAATGGATATTGATATTTTACTGTGGCTAGTTTCCTAATACTGAGATGATGACATAATAGCTTTTGCTTATCCTGAAATGTGTAAGCATATCAAATTTAAAAGAACAAATTGAAAGTATACTTAAAGTTAAGTCTCTGATTCCCCAAGACTTTATGTATATATGCGTGTCATGATTTATACTATTCAATCAAGTTACCAATAACATAAGCACTTTTACATTAAATATGTTACAAATAGCCTGGTTTAAAATTTTACACAATATAATTTGTAGTGCAATACATGATACCATATAAGCATCAAAAACTGGAAAATCAGAGATTTAGGTTCTAGTCTTCATTCTGTTATGAATCATTTAAATTTCTCTGGCTTGAGTTCCTTGAGTCCCTACCAGCTGTAAAATTCTGGAGTCCTTTAATTCTCTATCATAAAACATAGAGGCATCCTTCATTTTTTTCTGCTAGTCAAATAAAATAAATATAGAGCAAGCTTCTTCAATCAAACTCCGAAGAATTTGGACTTTTTTTGTTTTATTTTACACTGAGAAATGGGAATGTGAGTAAATAGACTATAAAGTATAATTTCTGAACACAAGGAATTCAGGTAGAGACGATTAAATGGGCTTTAGGCAGCACTGGAACAGTTACTCAACCATGGGGAAAGGCAGGAAGGGACAGCTGGCAGCCCTGTTTTATTCTCTATGTAGTCTTCAGGGTTTGCCAGTTACTACTCACTTGTGAATGCATTTTCAGGCTTGGTCTATCCATGAACGCTATTTTTAAAAAACACCCCCAGAGGGTTTGCGTTCATCATTACTACTTTGAACTGAGGATTTTTAAATGATCAAGTCCACCATTGTGGGAAGGGGAGAATGTTTTCGTTTGGAAGAGTCTGCTTTGCAAGTTAGGATTCTATAGACCCGGAGAGCAAGAATAAGATCCTGGGCACCAAAATAATGGATTCCCATCTCCTGAGAAAATTCAGCATTGAGGACCATCGCAGCAAGTAGAAAGATCGCACAGGTCACAGGCAAGCTGACTGGGCGAGGGGAAGGCCAAATGCAGAGACTGTCCTCTTGGTGGGTATGGGGAAATTAACAAGATGGTGCCAGTCAGGCTCTCTCGCTCCATGCTCTTACACTTTCTCACCCCATGATCTGTAAACAGTGACTGCATGGCTGTATAACGGCTGAGATCACTCACAGTGCTGAGTGTGCGTGTCACGACATCCTTGCTTGGTCACGGGCTACTTGTTCAAAAGGTCTGTGTGAGTTTTACCGTGGAAGCCCTGGCTGCTGCTGCACTGGGGCTACATTGGAGTGGCATCATGGTTATGTTATGTGAGATTATGTTATGGTCATGCTGTGGTTGCTGCTACAGCTGTTACATCAGCCAGGAGAGAAGAAATGTGTCTGCACTTCCTATGGCCCTTCGAGTCTCCTTCCAGCTTCTTAGCTCATGCCTTGCCCACCCTGGGTTCAGCGAACAGTGTAAAAAGTATGGCGCTGTGAGCAGAATCAGCAATATAGTTGGGAATAAGGCATCATGGAACAGAGACCAGAAAAGAAACCCAGAGTGGGTGGGGTTGGTTAAACTCATTCATTGACACCCTTGTCCATCAGTGCATATTCTAGATGTTTCTTCTTCAGTGTTGCCCCTAAACTATGTTAGGGTACACGCAGCTTAATTTTTGACCTGATCAATTCAGTGGAAAGCAAGTAAGCCAGTTAAGTCAGGGAGAAGAATAATTTACAGCATGGATATGTGGTTTGCATAGAGTGTTTACCTTTGGTTGGCCGCACTGATGTGGTTATGAACAGTGACAATCTACCCCTGAAACTTTTGCGATTAGGAACTCTTTTGACCGGTGTCACTCTGAAATTAGAGTCCTGCCATTGTCTCCTGCCTACTCAATTCCTTTTCAAAAGAACGCTATAGAGCAGATTAACGGCACATTGTTCTTCTGTCATTCTCTGGTTACTCTAACGGAGTCAGGGTAAATTGCAAGGAAGAAATGCAAACCAGCCTGAGGCAGCACTGCCCAATTTGATCAAAACGCAACGCAACCATCGTGGGTTCGAGTTTGGTGGTCCAAAACACTGGAATGTTTCAAAGACATCTCATATGCAACACCAGTGTTGTTTTATTTGGTTTGGGGTTTGCTATCCCTTTATGTTAAACAGGAGTTTGAAAAAGTCACACAAAAGACTCACTGTCTATTTTCATGGATGCCTACACACTAAGAAGCCAGTGTTACTGATAAAGGAAAACATCAAACATACTGAACAAAGTCTCCACTCACTTACCTCATGAACTTAGAGGAAGCTGAGGATGAATCAGATCTGATCTTTATTTAGCATCCTACCTCCCAGCAGCAAGTCTCTTGAAGCAACTGGATTTCAGTCTTGGAACTGCACATAAATTGATATTCACCTGGATCTCCCTGCTGTGACCCATGTAAGACCCTTGGATGAATAGCACCATCCAGATCTTCTTAAGAAAGATGTTGGAACTATCCACTGTCTTTGAACCCTGGAGAAATATGAATATTACCCTCTAATCCAGGTTTGGAGGAGAGGAAGTTAAATTCAGAATCCAGAGCGGCCAATGATATCCATGTGATGCACCAAAACAGATTCTTCTATTGTACTATTTTTCAAAGTTTTATTTTGTTTGTTTAGCCCAGATAGCAAAATATGGTGTTGTCAGTCAAGACAGACTTCAAACTGCCCGGGCCGTTAGAAACGTTTCATTAATAACATGTGTTTACCATTGAGAGGAGTAGAGTTTGTGTGCTAAGATTTTGTTTGTCAGTCATTCACTGGAACCCCACTGTTAATAGCATACAATGGTTTGTGGTTATGCCACAATTTAACCCAGGTTTAAAAATACAAACCAGAGCCCTGGTGGTCTAGAAGGAACGGGGAGTGAGGGAAGATATTGGCTCAACCTGCTTTGTGGGCTGGTGGCTTGGCATGCTTTACAAACTAATCAAATTTATTGACTATGATCCCGAGGACAAAAAAGAAAAGTCACATGTTGGGGTGTGCATCCTGGTTTGACGGCAGTTTGGTGAGGTTCTGAATGTCTGAAGGGGGAAACGAGGCAACTCTTTGGCATTCCTTTCCCCAAAGACAAATGAGAAACAGATATCACAGAATATGAGAGGGTTTTTTTTTTTTTTTCTCCCAGCAGTCTAATAAGAAAAAGAGATTTTCCTCTGCAGTTTTAATTCAACTGTATGTTAAAGATCAATCAACAGAATTAATACTGACCTAGGTTGAAGAGGCAATGAAATGTCTATTAATTCAGTAGTTAGAGCAGCGAATACTCTAAATGTAGCCCCGGGAAAATAACTGATTTCATGTGTGTTATCAGTTTACCTCCATAGGGTTGGCTGTAGGTTCACTGGGATCAAACAGGGCTCAATCTAGATATACTTAGAGCAGATATATAACCCGAGGGGGTATATTTACACTTTGCACAGATCTGTGTGTAACATATTCATTTAAAGTACAACAAAGCATAGTTATCTACAGTAATAGGTAGAAAATACCATTGTGTTTAATGAGCCACCTCAGTGATGCAGAAAGATACCAAACCACAAAGAGTTGTTATATGATGTGTTTATGAAATCTCATAGTCATGGAAATAACACCATGAGCCTCAACGTTTGTGAAATCTTATATCACATGTGCTTAAAACCAATTTTCCAGTTGCTTACAATGTATCCTTTTAAAAATATTTGCATTTCAAAATAAAACAAGATCACATTGACAGAAAATTTAACCCATAAAAAATAAGAGGAGGCAGTCTTAAGTTATCTGTTTACACATTCCTAGAGGAAAGATTCAGGACTTGAAATTGTTTTAATGTTTTGAGTTTGTTTTCTTCTTTTTTTATCACTTTTTCTTATGCAAAAGAACAAATCTAGAGAGAAAGGGTTACAACTAAAAGATCCACTTTTCAAGTTCTAGGTACATAGAAAATGAAGAGATGACTTTAAACTCACCTTTACAGTTTCAAAAATCAAAGTCCACAAGTATACATTGTGTGTGGACTTCACATGCAGCAATGTGCTAGGAATCATGCAGGCTGGTAAAGATGAATGAAGCTGGATCTATGGTTGAGTCGCTGACTATCTAACCAAACACCCTAACATTCAAAGGTGGTTCTTGTGGTAAAGAACCCACTTGCTAATGCAGGAGACTTAAGAGGTGTGGGTTCGATTCCTGGGTCGGGAATATTCCCTGGAGGAGGGCATGTCAACCTACTCCAGAATTCTTGCTTAGAGAATCCCATGGACAGAGGAGCCTGGTGGGCTACAGTGTATATGGTTGCAGAGGGTTGGACATGGCTGAAGTGACTTAGCACACACACAATGGTTTGTTAAACAAATCTTTCCATGTCTGGGAGCAAAACATTGCAATCTCTTATTTTTAGTCCTATATAATTCTTAGAGGTATTTCCTGTGACAATTTTGTTTGTTTGTTTATAGCACTTTATTGTATAATAAACTTTTTCTGTAATTAACTGGGATGGAAATGTTAAAAAGGGACAAATATTATTCTGGGTACTTGGTCCTTTCTCCAGGGACCAGAGGAGACAGCAGATATAGACAATGAACCTGGGGCTCCTCAAAGTGAAGAACATTCCAGCTGCACAATCCTTGACATCAGACTGAAAGAAAAACTTTTAGAAACTCTGCTTTAACTCAGTTCAGTTCAGTTCAGTTGCTCAGTTGTATCCAAATCTTTGTAACCCCGTGGACTGCAGCACTCCAGGCTTCCCTGTCCACCACCAACTCCCAGATCTTGCTCAAACTCATGTCCATTGAGTCAGTGATGCCATCCAACCATCTCATCTTTGGTCATCCCCTTCTCCTCCTGCCTTCAGTCTTTTCCAGCATCAGGGTCACTTCCAATGAGTCAGTTCTTTGCATCCAGTGGCCAAAGTATTGGAACTTCAGCTTCAGTATCAGTCCTTCCAATGAATATTCAGGACTGATTTCCTTTAGGATCAACCAGTTTGATCTCCTTGCAGTCCAAGGGACTCTCAGGAGTCTTCTCCAACACCACTGTTCAAAAGTATCAATTCTTTGGTGCTCAGCTTTCTTTAAAGACCAACTCTCACATCCATACATGACTACTGGAAAACCCCAGACCATAACACAACAGCTTTAAATCTAAAGCTGGTCTGCCAGTAAACAGCATTTTGAGGTTATAAATATTTAACAATATGACACTAATTTATTCATATGACAATATAAAAACCAAACAACTCAGCCAAAAACTGGTCAGAGGACCTGAATTGACATTTTTCAAAAGAACACGGACAGATGGCCAACCGGCTCAAGAAAGAGATGCTCTATATTGCTAGATATTAGAGAAATAAAAATAAAAACCACAATGAGGTATCACTTCACTCCTTTCAGAATGGCTATCATCAAAAAGTCTGCTGCTGCTGCTGCTGCTAAGTCGCTTCAGTCGGGTCCGACTCTGTGCGACCCCCGTGGACGGCAGCCCACCAAGCTCCCCCATCCCTGGGATTCTCCAGGCAAGAACACTGGAGTGAGTTGCCATTTCCTCTTCCACTTAAAAAGTCTACAAATAACAAATGTTGGTGAGGATGTGGAGAAAACGGAATCCTGGTACACTGTTGGTAAGAATGTAAGTTGCTTTAGCCACTGTAGAAAATAATATGGAGTTTCCTCAAAAACCTAAAAATAGAACTACCATATGATCCAGCAACTCCATTCCTGGGTATATATCTGGAATAAAGAAAACACTCATTCAAAAAGATACTTGCACACCCAATGTTCATAGGAGCACTGCTCATTGTACGGAATATTGTAATCTATTCCATACAATAGCCAAGGTATGGAAGCAACTTCAGTATTCATCAACAGATAAGTGGGAAAGAAGATGGGATACATATATACAATGGAATAGTAGCCACAAAAAAGAAGGGAATAGGGCTTCCCTGGTGGCTCAGTGGTAAAGAATCTGTCTGCCAATGCGAGGGATGCGTGTTTGATCCCTGATTTGGGAAAATCCCACATGCTGTGATGCAACCAAGCCCTTGCACCTCAACTACTGAGCCTGTGCTCTTGCGCCCAGGAGCCACGACTACTGAAGCTGCGCGCCCGACAGCCCGTGCTCTGCAAGAGAAGTCGCCACAGTGAGAACCCCGTGCACAGTCATCAGAGATTAGCCCTCTTTTGCTGCAACTAGAGAAAAGCCTGTGGACAACAATAAAAACCAGCACAGTCAAAAGTACATTAATTAATTTTAAGAAAGAATGAAATAATGCCATTTGCAGCAACGTGGATAGACCTAGGAAATATTATGCTTAGTGAAACAAATCAGACAAAGAAAAACAAATACTTCATGTTATCACTTACACTTGGAATCTAAAAAATAAAACAGATGAATATATATATAGCAAAACCAGAAACAGACTCACAGATGTAGATAAGAAACTTGGGCTTACCAATGAGGAGAGGGAAGGGAAAATGGGCAAGGCAGGAGGAGAGGATTAAAAGATACAAGCTGCTATATGTGTAATAGATAAGTAATAAAGGTATATTTTACAAAATGGAATAATGTCATTATTTTGCAATACTTTCTAATGGAAGATAATCTATAAAAATAATAAATCACTATGCTATACACCTGAAGTTACTATATTGTAAATCAACCATATTTCAATAAAAATTTTTCAATAGAATTAAATTAAGCACTTAGGTTCGTCAGAGGCCAACATTAAGAGAGTAAAGGTTCAACCTATCAGGGAAGAAAAAGATAACTATTTAGAGATTATAAAGAACTCCAACAAGTCAATAAGAAAAATGTAGACAACTCAGTAGAGAAATGGGTTAAAAGACTTGAACAGGTATTTCATAAAGGGGATGTCAAAGTGGCCAATAAGTATGCGAAAACATGCTCAGATATACATGGTTCATTAGTAACCAAGAAAATGCAAACTGAAGTACAATATAATACTATTAAACAGTCGACAAACTGCCGAAAGCAATAAAGACATAAAATTCCAAATATCGGCAAAGATAGAAGCAACTCAAATCTTTACACACTGCTCGTAGTAGTGCGAATTTATACAACCACTCTGTAAAACTCTTCAGCAATTCCACTCTCTCTCCTCTCTCTCTCTCTATATATATCTATATATATATTTATAGACACAAATACATATGTACTTGCTTTTGCCAATTGACTTCTTCACTGGAATGTTCATGGCTGTGCAATTCATAGTAGTCAAATAGCAAACTGGATATTATCCAGATGTCTGTCAGTGTATAAATAAATTGTGACATATTTACTCCATGGAATTTTATACAGCATTGAGAATAAATGGCCTACAGGTATACACAATAGGGTAATTCTTACAAAAAAGATAAAAAGCGTCAGCAAAATGTCAGATATGAAAAAAAAGTTCCACTGTATGATCCCATTGGTATAAACTGCAGAAAGAGGAAAAAGTAAGGTGTGCTGTCGGAATTCAGGATAGTGACTTTATGGTAGACAGGAACAGGGAGGGCGGTTGGGGGCTGGTTACGTTTTCATCTGTTTCTGGCCGCATCTGGCCGCACTGTGTCTTCAGTGCTTCGCACAGGCTCCCTCTAGTCAAGCAGGGCCTGCTTTTTACCGCAGTGTATGTGCCTCTCGCTGTGGTAGCTTCTCTTGTTGCGCCAGCTCTCGGTACCTGGGCTTCAGCAGTTGCAGCACTCAGGCCCAGCAAATGTGGGGCACACACTTCGTTGATCCACAGCGCGTGGGATCTTCCAGGACCAGGCATGAAACCCATGTCTATTACATTGGCAGCTGGATCCTTATCCACTGTATGACCAGGGAAGCTCTGGTCATCTTCGTTTTGGATCTGGGTGCTGATTTCACAAGTCTTTCCAGTTTGTGAAAAATTCATCAAGGTATGCGCTTATGATAAATATCCATTTCAATATAAGCATTTCATATCATAAGTTTTGAAAATGGCTTTGTCTTGTTGGTTCATATTGGTTGGGTAAACAGCTGTGATAAATCTTCTATACGATCAAAGAAAGAATCGTGAAAGATGAGGCTGATGGCAGACAAAATCAAACATATGGACTTCTGGTTCATTTCTTCTCTAACCAGTTATTCTTTTTGTCTTCCTTTGTTTTGTTTATTTGCTTAATGACAGAGCCACATTAAACAAATTTTGCCTAATTCTGAGAAACAACGCTGTGCCAACTCTCTTATGTAGATTAGGGTCATTAGTTCGTCCTTAATTTACTAGCTGCTGTTACAGGTCAGGATGGAAGGTTAAGCTTTGTGGTGAGCCATAGAACAAAGAAGCATATTTTCTACAAGCTGCTAAGGAGACCAGAACACCGCTGTCCCACACAGAGCCCTTCACACATTACACAGGGAGTTTACTAGATGCTTTCCCAATGAGCCTACTTCATCTGCACCAAGATGAGTAAAAGGCAAGGCATGAGTATCAGAAAACTTATCCTTCTTTTCAAGGTTTATAACAAGAGTAGCAGCAAAACAAATTGTGTAAATCATCTACTACACTGTCTTTATTTAACCTGGCAACCCGGTTCCAGGCACAGCGTGTTAGTCGCTCAGTCATGTCTGACTCTTTGCAACCCCATGGACTGTGGCCAGCAGGCTCCTCTGTCCATGAGACTCTCCAGGCAAGAATACTGGAGTGGATTGCCATTCCTTCCTCCAGGGGATCTTCCCGACCCAGGGATCACACCTGGGTCTCCTGTATTGCAGGCAGATTCTTGACTGTCTGAGCCACCAGGGAAGCCCTTGGTTCCCAGGGCTGGGGGCGGGGTCGGGGTGGGGGTGATGGCGGAATCACAAACAGCTGAGTCCAGTGATTTCAACCACAGTTCAGGGAAAGGCATTGATAGATTCTGAAAGCACAACACAGTTGTATCATGGAGATCAAGTTGGTTTGGTTGATTAGAGGTTTCCTGCTACATCTAAATGCTTCTGTCTTGGCTTTTCGAGTGGATAAGTAGGGACCAGTTCATACATCAAAAAGGCAAAAAAGTTGTATTGATTTCTCTAAGGAGAGTCCTCTTTTTAACAGTACTGTAAAATCAGACTTTGAAAATTAAAAAAGCAAGAAGTATCTTTGACATTTCTTTCTCCCCAAAATGACTACAAATCTGTTTCAGTATTTCCACCAAATCCTTGTCACCAAAAATTTTACTCAGCTATTTACAAATGTAGGTAACATAGATATTGAAACAAAACCTAAATTTGCAGTGGCTTAATCTAATAGATCTTTATTTTCACTCATTTGAAATGTTGTCTTCTACCTAGTGGGTGGTTTTCCTCCATGCCATGAATCAGAGACCACCATCCCTAAGATCTTATCACCATTATCCACATTGAGCTGGAGGAAAGGGAGAAAGTGTAGAAAAGATACGCATGTCCTAAGTCACTTCAGTCATGTCCAACTCTTTGAGACTCTACCAGACTGTACCCCGCCAGGTTGCTCTGCCCATGGGATTCTCCAGGCAAGAATATTGGAGTGGGTTGTCCTGCCCTCCTCCAGGAGATCTCCTCAACTCGGGGATCAAATCCATGTCTCTTGTGTCTCTTGCATTGGCAGGCAGGTTCTTTTCCACTAGCATCACCTAGAAAGTGTAACTCCTACTTATAAAGACAACTCAGAAACAACTTTCAAACATATTCTGTCATGAGAAAACTACATAATTGTATGGCTGCCCCAATATACAAGAAGGTTTGGGGAGCTGTCACACTTGACTGAGCAGTTGCCTTTCAGCAATGATGCCTCATTGTGGAAGAGGAAACATGGGTTTTGGTGGATGTGACCATCTTACTCTGTGTTCATTGTTCATTCATTTTATTTAAGCTTAGAGGCAGGAGGTGGTCCTTTGGAAAAGAGCTGGGGAAGAATGAGACCAGTGGGGTTTTGTTTCTCAGACTCATCTTTATGGATTCTCCATCTGCCTTGTGATTTGACCATGGCCAAGAAGTTTCTGCACTCATTGGCACACTGATTTGGTTTAGTTTAGCAGAAATACATACCCAGAAGCCCTACTGTGCTTGCAATGGAACAGATGTGTTTTAGCCCACAAACGTCAATCTGAATTACTTTGTGTGTATTGTTTTCCATGCTATTTTGAGAGTTCAGTCCCCCTCTTTTTTTTTTAGGATATGTTATCATCACAGTGTGTGTGCACACCTTCAGTCGCTCAGTCATATCCAACTCTTTGAGACCCTATGTACTGCAACCGGCCAGTCTCCTCTGTCCATGGAATTCTCCTGTCAAGAATACCGGGGTGGGTTGTCATTTCCTTCTCCAAGGGATCTTCCTTACCTGGGGATCGAACCTGCATCTCCTGCACTGCAGACAGATTCTTTACCCCTGAGCCACTGGGGAAGCCACTATCATCTCTGTAAACGTGGACTTCTAAATTTGTCTCTTTGACTTCGTTGTTTGACAGCAATAGCCTCAAGGCATTTCTCTCCTCTAGTAAATCTGTAGCTCCCTGGAGGTAGATTTCAGTGCCTCCCATCTTCAAGGAAACACCTTGTTACCCTCAAGAGTGCAATAAACCACAGGTTATTAAACATTTAACTATTTATTTGCACTTGTCATCACTTACGTTACTTATTAGTCCTGATTATGAATCCCGTTTTCACAATGGCATAGCTTTATCATTAGCACTTTCAGATATGTTTATAGAGCTTTGGTGACTAGATTTTGTAGTCACTCATTCATTTTATTTGCTGGGGGTCAGAATAAGTCTTCTTTTTTCTTTGGACCTTCTTACTCTATCTCCGGGACTATTTCTCAGACACTCTTATTTCCGAGACACGTTTTAGTGGCTTAATTGTTTAGGACACTCACCAACTGAAACACATTGAATTACAGTCTCAGGACCTCAGTAAGACAAGCAGGACAACCAAGAGTGTCATGAAAATGGGGATATTTGCATTCTGAAACACTGAAAGCAGATTAGAACATCTCTGGCTTCTGTAACAGCAAGAGCCCAGTCTCATCAAAAAAGGAAGTACAGGCATTTCCTAGAGAAAACCTTATGTGACTAGAGCTTGGAAAGCCCTGCCCAGCTGTCTTCCTTGCTCCAGCACCTGCCTCCAAGCTTTGTCCCCTTCTCTCAGCATCTTGCTTCAAGTACATCCATGCAGAGATGCTTTCAGGAACATCTGTACTCTCTCATGTGGGAAGACGAGCAGAGTTGATATCCNTGACCAGAGCTTGGAAAGCCCTGCCCAGCTGTCTTCCTTGCTCCAGCACCTGCCTCCAAGCTTTGTCCCCTTCTCTCAGCATCTTGCTTCAAGTACATCCATGCAGAGATGCTTTCAGGAACATCTGTACTCTCTCATGTGGGAAGACGAGCAGAGTTGATATCCTACAGAAGGAAATACCAGTAAACATTAAAACACCAGGGAAGACCTTAGTTGGGGTATCTGCAGACACGTCTCAGGACTAAATAAGCCCACAAATATGCCCTACTTCATGTAACAAGCTATTGAAACTCTGTCAGTGCTGCAGAAAATTTCTTTATTCCTTTACATCTTTAAATGCCAACTTCTGGTGTGTTGAGGCAAGGCCTAGATTTCAAGGTACAAGTGAAAAAATAAACATTTGCCTCAACTTTTCTTTCCAAAAAACACCTTCAAATTCCTCATGAATGTTGGACTGCTGTACTGTTGGCTAAGAAAGCTCTGTGTCTTGTACTTGTTTAAGTTTTAAACAAATAGCTGCTATAAATCAATGGATTTTAGAATTAAAAGTTTCCTTAGTGATTCTGTGGCCTAAGCACATAGTACCTTTGATGAATTGGGAAAACTGAAAGCAAAAACATCTTAAGGGTCATCAACCTAGAAGCCAGCTATTACATCTGAATTTCTACAAAATACTTACTCCAGGAAATATATAGTAGCTTTTCAAAAAGAAATCAAAGTATAATCTCTTGATCCTAAAGTTAACTAACCAGTTGTACTAAATTAGTAGAATACATCAATACTTTTCTTAGTCAATGACTTGTGCTTTGTTGGAACAACTTTGAGTCCATATAAACATAATTAACATTAAAAGCTCAATATAAAAAGGAATGAAAATAAAATTGGGTCATTTGTAAGAGACGTGGGTGGGCCTAGAGACTGTTATACAGAGTTAAGCAAGTCAGAAAAAGAAAGACAAACATTATATATTAATGCTGTCTCTTATACACATCTAGATGTGTATAAGAGACAAAGTTAGGATTCTATAGACCCGGAGAGCAAGAATAAGATCCTGGGCACCAAAATAATGGATTCCCATCTCCTGAGAAAATTCAGCATTGAGGACCATCGCAGCAAGTAGAAAGATCGCACAGGTCACAGGCAAGCTGACTGGGCGAGGGGAAGGCCAAATGCAGAGACNCATTATTGACTTTCATTTTTCGAGTAACTACGTTCTCTTTAACATTCTTTATTGTGATCTGCTTCATCAGCATTGTCCTACTCTGGCAGTTAGTCTTCAAGATGTCTCTCATTGAGACATCTTACATACGGCCCATGCACACCCCTGTGGGGTCCCCATTCACTGTCCCAAGACTGGTCTGTGCCATCAACAGCATATGACAGAAATGAAGGAATGTCACTTCAGAAACTACGTTATAGGTGACTTCAGGTTTCACATGGGCGGGCTGCCTCTCTCTCTCTCTGTGTCTCCTCTCTCACTCTAGGGGGAGCTGGCTGCCATACAGTGAACAACACTATGCCCGGTGAGGAACTGAGGCCTCCAGCCAACAGCCGGAAAGCCTACCCATAACCACATGCGTGAGTTTGGGAATGGCTTCTCCCGCCCCAGTCAGGCCTTGAGAAAACTATCACCCTGGCCGACAGCCTGACTGAGCTCTCAGGAAGCACCCCGAGCCAGGGCCATCAGATAAACCAACGGCCCATGCACACCCCTGTGGGGTCCCCATTCACTGTCCCAAGACTGGTCTGTGCCATCAACAGCATATGACAGAAATGAAGGAATGTCACTTCAGAAACTACGTTATAGGTGACTTCAGGTTTCACATGGGCGGGCTGCCTCTCTCTCTCTCTGTGTCTCCTCTCTCACTCTAGGGGGAGCTGGCTGCCATACAGTGAACAACACTATGCCCGGTGAGGAACTGAGGCCTCCAGCCAACAGCCGGAAAGCCTACCCATAACCACATGCGTGAGTTTGGGAATGGCTTCTCCCGCCCCAGTCAGGCCTTGAGAAAACTATCACCCTGGCCGACAGCCTGACTGAGCTCTCAGGAAGCACCCCGAGCCAGGGCCATCAGATAAACCACGTCCCAGTCAATCCTGGGAAACTGGATGAGGTAGTTTATGTCTGAGGTTTCCCAGGTGGCCTCATTTACGTTTATGTTTGGGCTTCGCTCACGGTTCAGTTGGTAAAGAGTCCACTTGCAATGCAGGAGACCCCGGTTCAATCACTGGGTCAGGAAGATCCCCTGGAGAAGGGATAGGCTACCTGCTCCAGTATTCTTGGGTTTCTTTTGTGGCTCAGCTGGTAAAGAATCTTCCTTAAATGTGGGAGACCTGGGTTCGATCCCTGGGTTGGGAAGATCCCCTGGAGAAGGGAAAGGCTACCCACTTCAGTATTCTGGCCTAGAGAACTCCACGGACTGTATAGTGCATGGGGTCACAAAGAGTCGGACACGACTGAGTGACTTTCACTTCCACTTTCCCAGGTGGTGCTAGTGGTAAAGAAGCTGCCTGCCAATGCAGGAGATGTAAGAGATAAGAGTTTGATCCCTCAGTTGGGAGGATCCCCTGGAGCAGGGCATGGCAACCCACTCCAGTATTCTGACTTGGAGAATCCTGTGGACAGAGGAGCCTGGTGGGCTTACAGTCCATTGGGCTGCAGAGTCAGACAGGACAGAAGCAACTTAGCACGCACACAATATGTGTCTCTCGTGTCAAGCTAATACATTTTGATGTGCTTTGTGGTGTAGCAAGAGAAAGCTAATGCGCCTACAATTTTAGAGTCTTCAAGAAAACTGTTAATGGCTATCTAATATTCTGCCTTATGATGTATCATGATTTAATTATTGGATTCTCAGATTGATCTCAGCTTTTTGCTCCTTGAATTGTTGTTGTTGAGTCCCTGAGTCACGGCTGACTCTTTTGCCACCCAGTGGACTGTAGCCCACCAGCCATCTCTGTCCTTGGGATTCTCCAGTGAGAATACTGGATTGCATTGCCATTTCCTTCTCCAGGGGATCTTCCCGACCCAGCAATCAAACTCGCACCTCCAGCTTCATCTCTTGTACTGCAGGCAGATTCCTACCACCGAGCCACCATCAGTTCAGTCTCTCAGTCGTGTCCAACTCTTTGTGACCCCATGGACTGCAGCACGCCAGGCTTCCCTGCCCATTACCAACTCCCAGAGCTTGCTCAAACTCATGTCCATTGAGTCGATGATGCCATCTAACCATCTCATCCTTGGTCATCCCCTTCTCCTCCTGCCTTCAATCTTTCCCAGCATCAGGGTCTTTCCCAATGAGTCAGCTCTTCGCATCAGGTGGCCAAAGTATTGGAGTTTCAGCTTCAGCATCAGTCCTTCCAATGAATATTCGGACTGATTTCCTTTAGGATTGACTGTCTTGATCTCCTAGCAGTCCAAGGGACTCTCAAGAGTCTTTTCCAACACCACAGTTCAAAAGCATCAATTCTTCAGCACTCAGTTTTCTTTATGAGGCACCATGGAAGTTTTATTTATTGCGGTTTGTAATTGTCTATATCTGTGATTAGTTTTTTCTAGAACAGACTCTTACAAACTCAATTGTTAAATAAAAACTAAATTTTCAATGCTTTAGATATTTATATATTATGTTCCAAATTGATTGTACTTATGAGTAGTCTCATCCATTTCAATTTTATTGACTCATAAGAGGCAGAACTGTGGCATGACTAAATTGTACCTGTTTATCGCACTGATTGCTCTTGATGTATAATTTAGCTTTATATTGAATCACCTTTTATTTTAAATGGATATTCCCCAAAAATAGACCTCAATATCCATTTAAGTCTTGGTTATATTTGATGATTCAGCTATCCAATGCAAGCACATTATCTTTTCCACCATACTTGTTCTCTTTCTGTTTTTTTCTCATCTCAGAATAGATTCACCATCCTCACAGTCTACCAGTCTAGAAGCTGGAGAGACATCTTAGACTATTCTCTCGATCTCAGCCCTTACACACCCTCTACCCCTTCTCTTTACACCTCTCTCTCCTTTCGAGCTCCACAGCTACTCTCTCAGTGCAATCCTTCTTCAGCTGTCTCCCAGACTTTTCCTCGCATCTTGATCGTCAATCTTATCTTAGCCATGGCTGTACTCTATAACAATGAACCTGTGACTCTTGGAAATAGTATTAATAATTTGACTTTTTTGGGGCTGCATTACTGAAAACTATATTGTTAATATTTTGTGTATAAAAGAGTATATTTATTTTCACGAAAAAAAAATCACCACAAATTATACCTGCTGACTATAACAAGGCGTGGCTCTCTAGGACCATATCAGTGAATCATCCAAGAGGGTTTGAGGGTTGCAGATGCAAATTTCAGCAGTGTTGAGACAAAATCTGCCCCGAGTGATGCTCATTCCTTCTTCTACCTCTATAGAACACTCACTCTAGAATAAGACCACTACATGCAAACCTTCAAGTTGCAAACTTTCAAAGATGCAAATGTGCATTCACTTGTCCCATCAGAAAAGCTAATTTACATGTCTGAAGTACACTGTCATTTGCGTGCATCCTCTACAAGTGGTTGTGCTTTTGTGTACTTTGTCGTATAGAGCTGTATAGAGTACAGTAGGCGAGTGTCTTTATTTCAAGCCAAGGATGTCTAGAAGCAAGCATAAAAGCAGATCAGAAAAGCTAATTTACATGTCTGAAGTACACTGTCATTTGCGTGCATCCTCTACAAGTGGTTGTGCTTTTGTGTACTTTGTCGTATAGAGCTGTATAGAGTACAGTAGGCGAGTGTCTTTATTTCAAGCCAAGGATGTCTAGAAGCAAGCATAAAAGCAGTGGCATATAGCCTATTGTGTTAGTTGGGTACCTAGGCTAACTTCTAAACACACTCTCAGAATGAAACTCATTCATAGGGAGTGGCCTTAGTGTAGTTGGGGTTTTGTTTTCCTTCCTCTAAGAACTGCCTCCAGCCCTCCAAGTAGATTTCACAACTGATACGGCAGGGCCAGACAGAGTGTAGACAATGAGGAAAAAGAAGATGCATCATTTCCCCCCTGTCTTTCAGCAGTTACTTACGTTGGAGCATTTTATTGTTCAGAGGAAGAAAGATGGTCATTGTTTCAAATAATAAACTGAGTTTTCATTAATTATTATAAAATTTTTCTCCCAGAAAAAAATGAATACAGTCCATTTGACTTTGGATTATCTGGTAGGATTTCCATGTCTATTCTGGGTGATCTATTTTGTTGGCCAAAATGACCAAAAAGACCTAAATGAAGATCAAGTACAAGTCTGAATATATTTTAGAGATACTTACATCTGGTCCCATCACTTCATGGGAAATAGATGGGGAAACAGTGGAAACAGTGTCAGACTTTATTTTGGCAGGGCTCCAAAATCACAGATGATGACTGCAGCCATGAAATTAAAAGACACTTACTTCTTGGAAGAAAGTTATGACCAACCTGGATAGTATATTCAAAAGCAGAGACATTACTNCAGACTTTATTTTGGCGGGGCTCCAAAATCACTGCAGATGATGACTGCAGCCATGAAATTAAAAGACACTTACTTCTTGGAAGAAAGTTATGACCAACCTGGATAGTATATTCAAAAGCAGAGACATTACTTTGCCAACCAAGGTCCGTCTAGTCAAGGCTATGGTTTTTCCAGTGGTCATGTATGGATGTGAGAGTTGGACTGTGAAGAAGGCTGAGCGCCGAAGAACTGATGCTTTTGAACTGTGGTGTTGGAGAAGACTCTCGAGAGTCCCTTGGACTGCAAGGAGATCCAACCAGTCCATTCTGAAGGAGATCAGCCCTGGAATTTCTTTGGAAGAAATGATGCAAAAGCTGAAACTCCAATACTTTGGCCACCTCATGCGAAGAGTTGACTCATTGGAGAAGACTCTGATGCTGGAAGGGATTGGGGGCAGGAGGACAAGGGGACGACAGAGGATGAGACGGCTGGATGGCATCACCGACTCGATGGACGTGAGTCTGAGTGAACTCCGGGAGTTGGTGATGGACAGGGAGGACTGGTGTGCTGCGATTCATGGGATAACAAAGAGTCGGACATGACTAAGCGACTGAACTGAACTGAACTAAACTAGAATATAATATTTTTAATGTATCTCCTCTAGCTGACTACTGCTGCTAAGTCACTTCAGTCGTGTCTGACTCTTTGCGACCCCATAGACGGCAGCCCACCAGGCTCCCCCGTCCCTGGGATTCTCCAGGCAGGAACACTGGAGTGGGTTGCCATTTCCTTCTCCAATGCATGAAAGAGAAAAGTGAAAGGGAAGTCTCCCAGTCGTGTCCGACCCTTAGTATGAACTGCAGCCTACCAAGCTCCTCCATCCATGGGGTTTTTCAGGCAAGAGTACTAGAGTGGGATGCCATTGCCTTCTCCGAGCTGACCAGTGTATAATAAAATATATTTTTAAATGATGCCTTCTCCAGATCTAAAAACAAATATATGCTTTCATTTCTATGGGCGCAAAGATAATTTCCACAAAGACAGTTTTCAGGTTCAAGAGATGCCTCTTCTAGGTTGAAGCTGTTTCTTCTTAGTCTAATGTAACTATTATCTGAAGAGACATTCAACGCACATATTAGAATATGATTCCCATGTTGTTTGGTTCTTGTTATCTAAGCAGTCATTTTTCACTTTCAGTTAAAATTAGCCCAGAGCATTCTTCAGGACAGCCCCTACATTCCTCACATATTTCCACAAAGGGCCCTCGGTTGGAGGCCCTTACCCCCATGATAGAGTTTTTTTGTCAGTATTTTATTACTATGATATTTTTCATAGTCGAAGCTACTTATCCTTTGCTGGACGCAGTTAAAATCTGTACATACATTTCCTCGTGTCATCCTCCCATCACTGCTGTCATGCTTTTATGATTATTGTTATCTTCATCTTCTAAGTGAAAACCTTGAAGCTTGCATTGTGCATGCTGACCGGGTCCCAGGGCAAGGGGCAGTGTCAGACTGGCTTCACTCCAGAGCAAGTGCCCTTGGCCTGATGCTGTTCTTCTCCTCTGAGGCTGCCTAGTCGTTCCATATCAGATTGACCTATGGCTTTGATTCTTCTGAGATATCTTCTCAGACTTTGAACAGGTCACTGTACATTAGGACCCTGATTTATGAAGCCATCCCACAGAGTATTAACTTGGATTTAACCAATTCCAACTGCTTCCTGCTCACAGGAGAGGCCTGCATACACTCTGTGTTCTAGTGGCTTAAACATTCTGTTTCTATTTTCAGTGCATGCTTAGGGGGGCAAATGGTAGGTCTTCCAGGGCACTGCACCCTCCAGGTCTCATTCTCAAGTGGCATCAGCTTTTGCCAGGATGAGGCCGTGATTTGCTTGCCCAACTTTAGCTTTTCCTACATACACACACATACAGAGAAACTTCCAGAATAACCTGCTGCTCCTAGAATGTCTCTCTTGAACCCCAAACCATTAGTCTTTCTCAAAACTGTTTCATGATATCTATTTACTGGTAGGTATCAAATAAAAGTCTTTCAAATTAAACTACATTTTAAAATGGTTTTCTCTTCCCTAAAGTTTTGGATCAGCCAAAAATTTCATTTAGCTTTTTCTGTAAGATGTGACAGAAAAATCAGGATGACAATTTTGGCTGACCCCATAATCAGGATCACAGGCCTGATCAGCCCCTGGAAGAATGTTCCCCTGCCCCTGTTCTTCCTCTTGTCTTTCTTTTACGCTCTTCACTCCATGGGACCCTGGCGGCTCAGATGGTAAAGAATCTGCCTGCATTGAAGGAGATCTGGGTTCGATCCTCAGGTAGGGAAGATCCCCTGGAGGAGGGCATGGCTACCCACTCCAGAATCCTTGCCTGGAGAGTCCCATGGACAGAGGAGCCTGGCAGGCTACAGTCCATGAAGTCAAAAAGAGTTGGACATGACTGACCAAGTAATACTCCTACCCTATGTATTTTCTTATGTATCTCTGAAGCATTTTGATGTTCAAAAGAGGAGAAATGGTAGTTATTCCAAATAATCAACTTAGTTCTTTGTTAAATCATTATATGATTTTTCTTGGGAGGATATGAATATTCTTTAAAATTTGGCGTTGGATTATATGGTTCAGTTCAGTTCAGTCGCTCAGTCATGTCTGACTCTTTGCGACCCCATGAATCGCAGCATGCCAGGCCTCCCTGTTCATCATCATCTCCCGGGATTCACTCAGACTCACGTCCATTGAGTCTGTGATGCCATAGAGCCATCTCATCCTCCGTCGTCCCCTTCTCCTCCTGCCCCCAATCCCTCCCAGCATCAGAGTCTTTTCCAATGAGTCAACTCTTCTCATGAGGTGGCCAAAGTATTGGAGCTTCAGCTTCAGCATCAGTCCTTTCAGTGAATATTCAGGACTGATTTCCTTTAGGATGGACTGGTTGGATCTCTTTGCAGTCCAAGGGACTCTCAAGAGTCTTCTCCAACACCACAGNAGACTCTGATGCTGGGAGGGATTGGGGGCAGGAGGAGAAAGGGATGACAGAGGATGAGATGGCTGGATGATATAGACGTGAATCTGAGTGAACTCTGGGAGTTGGTGATGGACAGGGAGGCCTGCCATGCTGCGATTCATGGGGTCGCAAAGAGTCGGACACGACTGAGTGACTGAACTAAACTGAAAGAATGACCCACTATAATCACGTCTTTGACGAGGTCAGGTAATGTAGTGCAATATGTTATTAGTAGTAAATTCAAGAAATGACATAAAATGGCATCAGGAGACAGGATATTGTGGACTGATAAGGGGGGATTATCTCTAGCAGAGCATTCAGTTTCAGTTCAGTTCAGTTTGCTCAGTCATGTCTGACTCTTTATGAAACCATACATTGCTGCATGCAAGGCCTCCCTGTCCATCATCAACTCCTGGAGTTTACTCACTCCTGTCCATTGAGTCGGTGATGCCATCTAATCACCTCATCCTCTGTTGTCCCCTTCTCCTCCTGCCCTCAATCTTTCCCAACATCAGAGTCTTTTCAAATGCATCAGTTCTTAGCATCAGGTGGCCAAAGTATTGGAGTTTCAGCTTCAACATCAGTCCTTCCAATGAATATTCAGGACTGATCTCCTTTAGGATGAACTGGTTGGAACTCCTTGCAGTCCAAGGGACTCTCAAGAGTCTTCTCCAACACAACAGTTCAAAAGCATCAATTCTTCGGCGCTCAACCTTCTTCACAGTCCAACTCTCACATCCATACATGACCACTGGAAAAACCATAGCCTTGACTCTACGGACCTTTGTTGGCAAAGTAATGTCTCTGCTTTTTAATATGCTGTCTAGGTTGGTCATAACACATCTTCCAAAGAGTAAGCATCTTTTAATTTCATGGCTTCGGTCACCATCTGCAGTGATTTTGGATCCCCCCAAAATAAAGTCTGACATGTTTCCCCATCTATTTGCCATGAAGTGATGAGACTGGATGCCATGACCTTCGTTTTCTGAATGTTGAACTTTAAGCCAACTTTTTCACTCTCCTCTTTCACTTTAATCAAGAGACTCTTTAGCTGTTCTTTACTTTCTGCCATAAGGGTGGTATCATCTGCATATATGAAGTTATTGATATCTCTCCTGGCAATCTTGATTCCAGCTTGTGCTTCATCCAGCCCAGCATTTCTCATGATGTACTCTGCATAGAAGTTATTAAGCAGGATGACAATATACAGCCTTGATGTACTCCTTTTCCTATTTGGAACCAGTCAGTTGTTCCATGTCCAGTTCTAGCTGTTGCTTCCTGACCTGCATACAGATTTCTCAAGAGCCAGGTCAGGTGGTCCTGTATTCCCATCTCCTGAAGAATTTTCCACAGTTTATTGTGATCCACCTAGTCAAAGGCTTTGGCATAGTCAATAAAGCAGAAATAGATGTTTTTCTGAAACTCTCTGGCTTATTCCATGATCCAGTGGACGTTGGCAATTTGATTTCTGGGTCCTCTGCATTTCCTAAAACCAGCTTGAACATCTAGCAGTTCGCAGTACTGTTGAAGCTTGGCTTGGAGAATTTTGAGCATTACTTTGCTAGCATGTGAGATCAGTGCAATTGTGCTATAGTTTAAAACTCTCTGGCTTATTCCATGATCCAGTGGACGTTGGCAATTTGATTTCTGGGTCCTCTGCATTTCCTAAAACCAGCTTGAACATCTAGCAGTTCGCAGTACTGTTGAAGCTTGGCTTGGAGAATTTTGAGCATTACTTTGCTAGCATGTGAGATCAGTGCAATTGTGCTATAGTTTGAACATTCTTTGGCATTGCCTTTCTTTGAGATTAGAATGAAAACTGACTTTTTCCAGTCTTGTGCCCACTGCTGAGTTTTCCAAATTTGCTGGCGTGTTGTGTGCAGCACTTTCACAGCATCTTCTTTTGGGATTCAAAATAGCTCGACTGGAATTTCATCACCTCCACTAGCTTTGTTTGTAGTGATGCTTTCTAAGGCCCACTTGACTTCACATTCCAGGATGTCTGGCTCTAGATGAGTTGTTGGGGTCCAGCCCCTGCAGGATCCAGGGAAACCCTCAGTAGAAATGGTGTTGACAAATAAATGAANTGTTTGTAGTGATGCTTTCTAAGGCCCACTTGACTTCACATTCCAGGATGTCTGGCTCTAGATGAGTTGTTGGGGTCCAGCCCCTGCAGGATCCAGGGAAACCCTCAGTAGAAATGGTGTTGACAAATAAATGAATGAATAAATGGAGAGGAAAGAATAGAAGCTGATATTCCTTGGTTTACACAGAAAGCCAGGCAGGAAAGTGAATGCAGAGAGCCTCTGTGTTCCAAGGGATCAGCCTGAAAAAGATAGTAAGAGAGAGAAAGAAAGAAAAAAAAGAAAGAAAGAAAGACACGGGGAGTCCAAGCTGCTTCGGTGAGCGAGGCCCGTAATTTTATTTTCAAAAGGGACTTTTATACCTTGACTTGTACATAGAGGGATATGAAGGATGCAAGGTCATGCAGAATCAGCCCAAACACTCCAGCAGTTTTGCCCTTATCAAAACCAGGATCTTTTCTGCACACCTTTCCCACAAACGATGTTGTGTACATTATCTTCTGGCCTTGGAGGCCTGTGGACATTTTATGACCCNGGTCTCATGAACTACTGGCTTTATCTCTGTCTCTCGCCATTTCTCACTCTCTACTCCCCGGCCATAGTGAGCCAAGTTCATTCTTCTGAACAGTACACACTTGCTTCATGGCACAGAGAGGTCTTTATGTAAAGATTCTTTACCTACCCCTGCATGCAACTAAGAAACAATGTCCTTCTCCTAGTATTTGACCTTTCCCTGCTCCTCCAGACCACACTAATTAAGTTTTCACTCTGTGCTGTGGCAGGAGGGAGTGTAGTGTAGAATATCAGCTTGAGCCCTGGTGGCACACTGCTTGGATTCAAATTCGGTTCTATCATATGCTAGAGGAATGGTACTTACTTTGTAGAATAATGATGGGGATCAATACTTTACTCATAAGAAATAATTAATACAGAGCCTGATATTTACTTAGCATTCAATAACTTTTATTTTTTTTAATTTTATTGGAGTATAGTTGATTTATAAAGGTGTGTTAGTTTCAGGTGTACAGCAAAGGGAATCAGTTATTCACATACCTATATCTACTCTTTTAATATCCTTTTCCTGTAAAGGTCATTACAGAGTATTGAGTAGAGTTCCCTATGTTATTCAATAGGTCCTTATTAGTTATCTATTTTATATATAGTAGTGTGTATATTGGAGAAGGCAACAGCAACCCACTCCAGTATTCTTGCCTGGAAAATCCCATGGACGAAGGAGCCTGGTAGGCTGCAGTCCATGGGGTCGCTAAGAGTCAGGCACGACTGAGTGACTTCACTTTCACTTTTCACTTTAATGCATTGAGGGAAATGGCAACCCACTCCAGTGGTCTTGCCTGGAGAATCCCAGGAATGGCGGAGCCTGGTGGGCTGCCGTCTATGGGGTTGCACAGAGTCGGACACGACTGAAGCGACTTAGCAGCAGCAGTAGCAGTGTATACATGTCAATCCCAATTCTCCTACTTATCCCTTTCCCTGCTTATACCCTGGTAACTGCAAGCTTGTTTTCTACACCTGTAATTATATTTCTGATTTGTAGATAAGTTCATTGTACCCTTGTTTTAGGTTCCACATATAAGTGATGTCATATGATGTTTATATTTCTCTGTTTCTATTTCACTCAATATGACAATCTCTAGGTCCATCTATGTTGCTGCAAATGGGATTATTTCCTTCTTTTTATGGCTGAGTAATATTCCATTGTATATATCTACCTCATCTTCTTTATCCATTCTCTGCTGATGGACATTTAGGTTGCTTCCATGTCCTGTCTATTGTTAATAGTGCTGCAGTGAACATTGGGGGTGTATGTATCTTTTAAAACTACAATTTCCTCAGGGCATATGCCCAATAGTAGGGTTGCTGGGTCATACAGTAGATTTATTTCTAGTTTCTTAAGGAATCTCCATGCTGACTTCCATAGTGATTGTATCAATTTACATTTCCACCAACATGCCAGAGGAGTCCTTTTTCTCCACATCATCGCTAGAATTTATTGTTTATAGACTTTTTGATGATGATCATTCTGACTGGGTGAGGTGATACTTCACTGCAGTTTTTATTTTGTATTTCTCTAATAATTAGTGATGTTAAGCATCTTTTCATGTGCTTTTTAGCCATCTATCTTTTTAGTCTGTCTTTTTTGGAGAAATGTCCTTTCAAATCTTTGCCCATTTTTTGATTGCTTTTTATATATGTTGAGAGTATTCAATAAATCCTCATTAATATCATGGATTGGTCAGAAGCAAGAATAACACAGCCAGCAGGGTAACAGTAGAGTACGCATCCCATGGTACTATAACCTGAAAACAAATCTATTGTTTTGGGTTCAGCTGGCTTCCAGGGCCTAAGCACATTCACTCAAGTTTCCGTCTTCTGACCCCAACAGTGCAGCCAAGAAAGGGGAGATAGAAGAGATACTGGGATCTATAATCCCAGATTTTTACTTAAAAAAATAAGCAAACGTAATTTTTTTTTTTTTTTGGATTAGTTTTTAAGAACTTGAAAGTCTGTCACTAAAAGTTACCCTTTGTTACTTGCTTATTGAACTTAGGACTTCCTGGTGGCTCAGACAGTAAAGTGTCTGTCTACGTGCAGGAGACCCAGGTTCAGTCCCTGGGTGGGGAAGATCCCCTGGAGAAGGACATGGCAACCACTCTAGTACTATTGCCTAGAAAATCCCATGGACAGAGGAGCCTGCTAGGCTACAGTCCATGAGCTCTCAAAGAGTCAGAATGCTTATTGAACTTAGGACTTCCTGGTGGCTCAGACAGTAAAGTGTCTGTCTACGTGCAGGAGACCCAGGTTCAGTCCCTGGGTGGGGAAGATCCCCTGGAGAAGGACATGGCAACCACTCTAGTACTATTGCCTAGAAAATCCCATGGACAGAGGAGCCTGCTAGGCTACAGTCCATGAGCTCTCAAAGAGTCAGACATGACTGAGCAACTTCACTTTATTGAACTTAAAACCTGGGATACAACTACTCTTCCAAATTTGGCATATTAGGGACAGGGGAGACTACTATCAGAAAAACTCTGTTACTGGTATCATCATCAGGTGCAAATATGAGACATCCTAGGGGTTCACATGGGCTTTCCAGGTGGCACTAGTGGTCAAGAACCACCTGCCCATGCAGGAGACTCGAGAGACTCATGTTTGATCCCTGGGTTGGAGGGATCCCTTGGAGTAGGAAATGGCAACTTGTTCCAGGATTCTTGCCTGGAAAATTCCATGGACAGAGGAGCCTGGCAGGCCACAGTCCATGGGGTCACAAAGAATTGGACGAGACTGGGGACCAAGCACAAGCACAGAGGTCCACATAATCACATAGAGGGGATCTTTTCCTTCCCTGGGAATTTACCTATTTGTTGATTTCTTCCATGGGGACATTAGGTTATAGAAGTGGGAGAAAAAACTATCAGAACTTTTGGTGGTTCATCAGGGCTGACATAACAGATTAGGAAGTAGAGGAGCCCAACCACAAAGCTTGTTTTCTCCTGCAGGACACTCACTGAGTTCTAGAATGCCACCGTAATCTGGGGAGCTAAATTGAAAATTAGAACAAAACCCTTTTATGAAAGGAAAGGGGCCTGTAACACAGCATGATAACTCTCTTCCTTAAGACATCTCCATGGAAGCTGCATGGATAGGAAGTTTCAAAGTTAATGTCACTGTCCTGCACAAAAGAAAAACATACGAGGCATGCAAAAAAAGCAAGAAAATGTGGCCAATAATCAATATTTTAAAAACTAAAAGCCGGTGATTGTAACAAAGTGAATACACCAAATCACACCAGTCCAATGCAGGCTTAAAATTACCAAAAAGGTAAATTTTAAGTTAGGCATATTTTATCATAATGAACATAAATAAATAAAATAAAAGCTGAAATACGGATTTCCAGATACTGCAGTCAACAGACAAGGACATCAGAATAATTAAGATTAGTATGTTCAAGAAATAACAGTGAAAGTTACACAGAATGAATGAAAGTAAGTAGAATTTCAACCATGAATTGGAACCTATAAAAAACAAATTAAACATGCATTGAAATTAAAAATGCAAAATCAGCATCGGAGAACTCATAATACAGTATTACATATAGAACTAAATTTGGGCTTCCCTGATAGCTCAGTTGGTAAAGAATCTGCAATGTGGAAGACCTGGGTTCGATCCCTGGGTCAGGAAGATGCCCTGGAGAAGGGAATGGCTACCCACACCAGTATTCTGGCCTGGAGAGTCCCCATGGACAGGGGAGCCTGATGGGCTGTGGTCGCAAAGAGTCAGACACGACTGGGAGACTTTTACTACTACATAGGACTAAATTTGACGGCACCCTAGACATCACAGATGAAAGATTATTAAAGGTTATTAAATGGAATTCAAACTGAAGTACAGTAAGAAAAAAAAAGGATTGGGTGGAAAACCCATATGTGTGAGCAACAGTTAAGAAGTCTAATGCATGCATGATCAAAATCTCAGAAGGGAGAGAAAGACAATATTTGAAAGGTAATGGTCAAGATTTTCCAAAACTGCTAAAAAATCAACTTACAAATTTAAGAAACTCAGATCCCAAAGCAAATTGCACAGTCATATCATAATCAAACTCCTGAAAAATACAAGACAGAGAAAAAACCTGAAAAGCAGTCAAAGGACAAAAACACATACTACTTTCAGTACAGAAACAATGCATTGGGAAAAGATGGTCTTTTCAACAAAGGTGCTGAAACAGTTAGATAACCACCATACTAAAGGAAGATCTCCTTGTCCACACAAAACCAACCTGAGTGAGTCTCTCAGTCTTTACGTTAAAAGTGAAAAAATCCAGACACAAAAGAGTTCTAACGCGTCATTCAATTTTTAGGATGTTCAAGAACGGACAAAATCAACCAAAAGTATTAGACACAGTCGCAATTACCTCAATGAAAGACAGAAGGCAGGAGGAGAAGGGGACGACAGAGGATGAGGTTGCTGGATGGCATCACCGACTCTGTGGACATGGGTTTGGGTGAACTCCGGGAGCTGGTGATGGACAGGGAGGCCTAGTGTGCTGCGGTTCATGGGGTTGCAAAGAGTCGGACACGACTGAGCGACTGAACTGAACTGAACTGAGGATCGGTATTGACCAGAATGAGCCAGAAAGAAAACAGTGGGAATGTTGAAAAGTGTTCTATATCTCGATGTGACTGGTGGTTGCACACACACACATACACACATTGGTGATGGACAGGGAGGCCTGGTGTGCTGCAGTTCATGGGGTTGCAAAGAGTCGGACACGACTGAGCGACTGAACTGAACTGAACTGAGGATCGGTATTGACCAGAATGAGCCAGAAAGAAAACAGTGGGAATGTTGAAAAGTGTTCTATATCTCAATGTGACTGGTAGTTGCACACACACACACACACACGTATGTGTGTATATATGTGTATGTATGTGTATCCATCACATTGCACCTGTGAAACCTGTGTGTTACATCTCAATTGTTTAAAATGGAAGAAATTGCTGTATGTTTGTCCTTTATTTCTTATTGCTATGCGTTCCCAGTATTTCTTCATGTGGAGAACCAGGGCCAAATGCCTGTTTACAAAGGTAAAGGGCAGTATGGATTGACCTCCTAGACACCGAAAAGCACAAATGTGCACATTTGCGGCTAGAACGTCGAACAGTTGTGCAGATCGTCACTTACGCTGTTTTCTCTGCATGGAATGTACCTTCTTCTCCCTTGACTTGGTTATTCATTCTCTAGGTGTCCTTGCTTGCTATGCAAAGCCTTTCCAACCCCCAGGTTTGAGCTCAGAGGCTCTTTCAGGTGCTCCCAGACTCACATATTATAAATGCTGGCCACTTCATAATGCACTCGCCTTCTTTCTTGTTTGCTCCTCAGGTAGGCGGTAAGTTCCTGGAGGGGAACTTGAATTATGGAAGGCTGCACCTCCAGGGCTCGGTAGGAGCTCACTAATCGTTTATTGGATAGCTAAATGGATTCAGAACAGAATGGACCCGTTAGTCCTCACCTGGAAGATGACGCATGACCCCTGCCAAGAGAATAACACAATGGAATTAGAGGCAACCTGGAGCTGTTGCCCACTGCCTCCTCACCACACGAGAGCTCCTGATTTCTAGGGCAGGGTTGAGCACACCTCCAAAACACAGCACTTTGCATTAAAACTGTAAAGAAAGGAAACCGGGAGCTGGTTAAAATCTTGTGTCTTTTGGACCTTGGACAGATCTCCGAACGATCTAAGTTAGATTTGTACAGCCAAGTGCAGAAAGGAGAAGACAGTGAGTATAGATGAACATGGTTGATTTTATCTTTCTTCTCAGTTATTCACTGTCCTGCCAATAAGGGTTTTGTGTTTTCCCACCGTTGCTGTACAATTTACAGGATTTACCTTTGGAGCAAGGGTACTTCCTTTCCCCGTTGATGTCACTTTGGCCTGTGCCTTGTTTTGGCCAATAGAATGTGGGCAGAAATGATGGGTGCTGTGTCTGAGCTGAAGCCTAAAAAGTCACTGTCCCACTGGGGTGTGTTTTCTTTTCCCTCTGGAATAAGAATTCCAGATGTGCGGCTGCTCCGTCAGTCTGGATCCTGGAATCTGGAATCTTCACAGATAAAAGCAAACTGTGAGCAGGAAATGAAGCTGAGTTGCTGTAAGATGCCGAGGTTTTGAGATTTTATCTGATGAGACGGTCGTCTAAGTTCACTGTGGCAAGTGTCAGGCAGAGGGCTTGGCTAACTCAAGAAAGCCTACCCGTCGCAACGCACAGCCCCAGTGCAGCATCACTGTATGGGAATGCAAGCTCACCCCTGATAGATCTTCTGGGCTTTCAGAGGGGCCAGGTTATTACCCCTGCCCTCCTGATGTTTCATTAAAATATACCTGCTTTTATTCTATTTATTTAAAAAAAATTTTAATTTCATACTCCAGTATAGTTGATTTACCAATGTTGTGTTATTTTCAGGTGTACAGTAAAATGACTGAGTTATACATATTCATATATCTATTCTTTATCACGTTCTAATTAAAATATTGGGGCTTCTCTGGTGGCTCAGAGGGTACAGTGTCTGCTTGCAATGTGAGAGACCTGGGTTCGATCCCTGAGTCGGGAAGATCCCCTGGAGAAAGAAATGGCAACCCACTCCAGTACTCTTGCCTGGAAAATCCCATGGACAGAGAAGCCTGGTAGGCTACAGTCCACGGGGTCGCAAAGAGTTGGACATGACTGAGCGGCTTCACTTTAACCCTTTAACCTTTTAAATTAAAATATACCTCCTTTTAAACATCGGAAGCTAAATTAATGTTTCAAAAAGCACTACAGTCAAATCAAGTTAAGGGAATACATTTGCAATTTCTTATCCATCCTTTTGTTTTCTTCTGTATAAGAGGAGAATGATAATATCTGTTCTGCTTCTGTACCAGGATTATTTTGAGTGTCAGATATGTCTAAATTTGTGTTTGTTTTATTTTAACTTTGAAATGATATAACAAAAGAAGCTCAAGGACAGAAGTTAAACCACCCTGGGAAAGCAGGTTGGAGATTCCTAAGTTGACAAGATACCAAGGGGGCCAGCACCATGTCTCAACTTTCCTAAGCGTCCATATAAAACATGAAAAGCAGGTTTCTGCACAGGCAGAGCAGTCTAGCCCGCTATCATCTTCAGGAAGAAGGTGATTGTGAAATAGCTGGAGCATAAGGAACTGACAAAAAGCAACAGTTCCCTCTCAGAAAACAAGTCTGAGCTAGGTTAATAGATCCAAGCTCACTTTCCTGGTTTGCAACATTATACAGCATTGTAATGCATGATTTTCCTTGATTAATGACAGTAAGAAAAAATAGCCTAAGGACGTGTACGTATAGTCCTTAGAAATGGGATAAGATCCCCAGGTTTAAAGATATTAACTCGATATTCTCCAAAGAGAGGTAGATTTGCCTGACACCTTTGCACGATATATCTCACAGGTAGGATTTGATGGTGATCCTAAACATGGTCTCAATAAGAATATAAAGAAGACTGGGGAAATGCCAGAAAGGAAAAAACGTAATTTAACGTCATATTTTTTTGTTTTCCGATTTCACATTTTTCCTTTCATTACGCATATGCACCACTAGAGGGCACCATGCAGTCTCGCTTCCTCACACCCTGTGTGTTATGCTGGGTCCCACCTCCAGTTACTGCTCTGAGAACTGTACAGGTTTAGTCTGTCTCCAATCAGATTGCCTAGTGTCAGCCTGTCTGTCTGCAGGAAGCTGCAGGCCCATCCTTGATCCAGGTTAGTTCCTGCACCCCGACGTCATTAGGAGCTATCTGATCCTTCCCGGTGACCAAGAGCAAAGCGTCCATTCCTGTCCTGTGGCCTCTGGTTCACGTAGGGGCTTCCTATGTCACCCAGTCACCAGCACGGAGGACAATTCCTGGGCTGCCCCTCAGCCCTACAGCATGTTCTGCCAGATGCTGGAACTAGAACGAAAGTCACAGGACCTACAGATACAAGAAAAGGGATTGTGCAGGATAACAAATGAAAACACCCCAGCGTGTGTTACTGCTCCAGCAGCTTCAAGAATGGTGAATGAAGTGATTCTCCAAGAGAGCACAAGGTCTCATGAAGAAAAGTGTTCTCAAGGCCAATCAGCTTAGACGGAATAAGGCAGGAAGTTGCGTTTTGGGCTGTTTGCTTTTCTCCTCCCTGCCTTGTTAGGGATCCCCATACAGGTGTTAACTTGAAGCTAAGATATAATATAGGGATATCTCAGTACTTTGGCCACCTCACGCGAAGAGTTAACTCACTGGAAAAGACCCTGATGCTGGGAAAGATTGAAAGCGGGAGGAGGAGGGGACGACAGAGGATGACATGGCTGGATGGCATCACTGACTCGATGGGCTGAGTCTGGGTGAACTCCAGGAGATGGTGATGGANTCAGTACTTTGGCCACCTCACGCGAAGAGTTAACTCACTGGAAAAGACCCTGATGCTGGGAAAGATTGAAAGCGGGAGGAGGAGGGGACGACAGAGGATGACATGGCTGGATGGCATCACTGACTCGATGGGCTGAGTCTGGGTGAACTCCAGGAGATGGTGATGGACAGGGAGGTCTGGCGTGCTGCGATTCATGGAGTCGCAAAGAGTCAGACATGACTGAGCGACTGAACTGAACTGAACTGAACTGAACAGTTCAATTCAGTCACTCAGTCGTGTCCAGCTCTTTGTGACCCCATAGACTGTAGCATGTCAGGCTTCCCTGTCCATCACCAACTCCCAGAGCTTACTCAAACTCATGCCCATAGAGTCGGTGATGCCATCCAGCCATCTCATCCTCTGTCGTCCCCTTCTCCTCCCGCCTTCAATCTTTCCCAGCATCAGGGTCTTTTCCAGTGAGTCAACTCTTCGCATGAGGTGGCCAAAGTATTGGAGTTTCAGCTTCAGCATCAGTCCTTCCAGTGAATATTCAGGGCTGATTTCCTGACTGATTTCTCTCTGTCTGTCTCAATATATGCATGCATGATTGCTCCATCACTCAGTCATGTCAACTCTGCAGCCCCATGGATTGTAGCCTGCCAGGCTCCTCTGCCCAGGGGATTCCCAGGCAAGAATACTGGAGTGGGTTGTCATTTCCTTCTCCAGTCTTCCCAACCTAAAGAACAGTTGCTGCACCTCAAGACTCCTTGAGATTAGTTACTTTCCCATTGACTGATTTGACAAGTATTCATTAGTATTATCAACCATTTCCCAAATACTCAGTGGTAAATAAGACAGCCATAGGCAGGGCATGCCTGCTTAGGACTTACAGTCCACTGGGGACACAAAAATAATTGCAATGCAATATGGTATGTTCTATAAAAGAGAGAAAAAGAGTGCAGTATTAGTACAGACCTGGGAGCCCTGATGCAGATATCAGAAGTCAGGGAAGGCTTCCTGGAGGAGGAGCTATCAAATTGATTATCTTAAGCAGAAGAGAAGTAGGATATGTGAGAAGAGTATAAGCATGTTCCAGGCAAAAGTAACACAGCACAGAGGAAGAAAAGAATCAAGCAGGGTTTTATTTCTGGGTATATAGTTTTTGAGGTGGCTGTTTTCCACTTCTTTATTTTATCCTGAGTCTCCATATCAACTGTTTTGAAAACATGATTTTAATAGCTGCTTAATAGTCTCTTGTGGGGATAGTGTCTAATTTATATACCCATTTTCAAAGGGAAATAAGCATTTTACGGCTCATGTTAATTGCTCTTCTCTTCAAAATGTAGTCTATCTGAAATAATCTTTATTGCTCATATTAACTCCCCCTCAGGTCTCTTTGACTTGGTTATATGATGAGAAAAAGTTCTGCAGCCCAACCTGGTATTACCCTGGCAGCAAATAGTGAATTTAAGCAAGTTATTGGTTCCCTGAAGATTGGTTATACTGGATTTATCTGTAAACCTTGCTGCAGTTGTCTCATGGGCATTGGTGGGGCCTTCAGAGGGGCTCCAGGATTCTGGGGCTTTCGGACTTTGCACGTGTCCTCAGGCACCCCTTTGTGCCCCTCAGCCTCCTCCATGTCTGCCTCTCAACACTTCATCTATCCCCCAGTTTCAGGGAGCTTGGGATGTCAACGGATATCTATCTCCATCTTTTCCCCAGTAAATAGATTGTTCACGGTGGCTCCATTTCCTGAAGCTGCATAAATAGGTTTCTTTAAAACCATATGTGGGACTTCCCTGGTGGCTCAGTGGTAAAAAGTTCTCCTGCCAGTGCAGAAGACACAGGTTTGGTCCCTGATTTGGGAAGACCCCGCATGCCATGGAAAAACTAAGCCTGTTTGCTACAACTATGGAGACTGCTGTAGAGCCCAGAAGTCACAGCCACTGAGGCCCGTGTGCCCCAGAGCCCACACTTCACAACAAGGGGCGTCTCTGCAGCGGGAAGTCCACGCACCACAGCTCGAGAGCATCCCCCACTCTCCACAACCAGAGGAAAGCCCACACGGCGAGGAAGACCCAGCACAGCCAAAAATAAACGTAAAAGCATGTGGGTGAAAACAGACATAGACTTTGTTTTTAAAGTTGCTGACTTAGCAAATGTATGTTCTGCGTCAAGCAGGATGGACTTCCACAACTCTCAGAAGTAAGGCATCTGTGATAGAGTCTCCAAACAGCTTCTTTGGGGTTGTTTCAGATCCAGTTCATGTTGTTGCTGTTCCCGCTCCTTGCAAAACTGATCTTTGAATGACCACGGCTCTCATTTTAATTGGCTTTGCAATGAGTTTTTTGGGGTTTTGAGTGTTTTTTTTTTTTTTTTTNATAGATGCAGAAACAACAAACGATCAGAATTTTGTTGCAGATTGGCTTAAGTGTTGAGACCTGATTGACTAGCATGGGTCTCATTTTCGTCCTGCCTATCAAATAAAACACAGACTAGTTGGCATCTATAATGGTTTTCATCTCTAAACTTCAGTGATGCCTCAAAGGTCAGCCTGAGATGATCCATAGGCTAGTTTCCAGATCTATAGATTTTTAGCTTGGTGTGAAGTTAGATTTTTAGAAAGAAATGAACACTCTCACTCTGAACTCCTGGAGAAGGATTTCTAAGACAGGGAAGGAGGCACAGTATCTCAGAATCAACGTGCACTGGTTTCAAATTGGGAAGTTGGATTTAACATCATTGTGATGAATTTCTCTGTACTTTTGTCTCTAGAGGATGACTGCTAACATCTATGAACCTATTGGGGAAGCACATTTTAGATAATTTTCCCAAATGTCTTTATAGGTTATATTTTTACAATATCTGTTGCAACACAGACTCCAGGGACAAGTGGCACTCTTGGTTCAACAGGTAAGTTATCAACCAAAGCAGACAGGTAATAGATTAGTATCATATCTGTGATTAGTATTAGTATTATATCTGTGCCATTAGTATCGTATCTGTGTATTTAATAAGCACCTATCTGTGTGGTATTACAATATCTGTTGCAACACAGACTCCAGGGACAAGTGGCACTCTTGGTTCAACAGGTAAGTTATCAACCAAAGCAGACAGGTAATAGATTAGTATCATATCTGTGATTAGTATTAGTATTATATCTGTGCCATTAGTATCGTATCTGTGTATTTAATAAGCACCTATCTGTGTGGTTTTCTATGACACATGAGTCAAATTAAAGCAACAACACTGAAAAGAAATATTTCAGAGTTAACTCTGGCTATTCGAATTGGGGTAATTTTTTTCTGCTTTTTAATTCTTTCTAAATTCTCTGTGAAATGAATCATAGAATATAATTAGGAAAAGGTTTAAATTTTTTCAAATTAATCCAAACACATACAACCTCTGCTTTCTAAGCTGTCTCTATCATTAAGCAATGCTGACAAACATTAACAGGGAAAAACCTAGATATCAGCATGCTCATTTCATTGTCCTTATTTGCTGCTCAAATAAACTTGGTTGTGATGGATACTGAAACTGACTGCAAGGATCTGATAGAGAAAAGAGCACAATTGACAGTAGACATAAGAGATAACCCAGGGTTAATATTTTCCCATATTCTGTTTCTTTTAACTGAAATATAGTTGATGTACAGTGTTATATAGTAGTCAAGTGTACAACATAGTGATTCAAAATTTTTATTGATTATGCTGCATTTAGAGTTTTATGAAATATTGACTATATTCCTTGTTCTCTACAATATATTATTCTAGCTTATTTATTTTATACATAATATTTCATACCTCTTAATCCCTTACCCCCTGTTTTGCCCTTCCTACTCCCCACTCCCACTGCTAACATATATGAGACATAGGATTATAGAGAGAAGAAAAACTATCTCATTTTAGTCCTGTCTGACTTAACTGAATAACTGAATGAATAGTATTCAGATCCCAATCTTGTTGCTGTTTAGTCACTCAGTTAAATCCGACTCTTTTGTGACCCTAAGGACTATAGCCTGCCAGGCTCCTCTGTCCACGGGATTTCCCAGGCAGGAATACTGGAGTGGGTTGCCATTTCCTTCTCCAGGGGAACATCCCACCTCAGGGATCAAACTCACATCTCCTGCACTGGCAGGTAGATTCTTTGCCACTGAGCCACCAGGACCTCAGCTCAGTCTGGTGGATGGACTTTTTATTGAAAGTGGGTTGGTAAAGTGGGGGAAGTTACCCATGTCTGGATCACCTTGAGAGGCATGCTGTTCAATTGTAAGCCTAGCCAGCCTTGAAACAATGTAATCAAATACTCCTAAAAACAAGTCTGTGTGAAAGAACGTGTTACTTTATTGGCATTTTCATGAGTTTAATTTCTAAATTAAAGAGTCATTAATGAAGGTGATGGTGGGTCTATGTTCCTTATTTTTCAAAAGTTTTCCCAAAAGTTATAATTTCTTCTTTCTCCTGTCAACTAATCACAAGCCACATATGAAACCTGAATCCATGGCAGCAGCAGTTGCCGGGGGGCAGTCGGGGGCGGGGGGGGGGGGGGCGTTATTTTTCCCT
>SJYX01018222.1:0-56659 GCA_006410675.1 Oreotragus oreotragus | reverse complement strand
GGGGGGGAGTCGTTATTTTCCACTTTGTGGTCCATTACTGAGAAGTGATACAGGGGAACAAGAAAGAAAGAAAGAACTCTTATTGGCTGAGAGATTATGCGGTTTAGGCAGAAATGAAAATAAATTCATTAAAATAAAAAGTAACATAGGTGTATTATGAAGTAGTATCAAATTAGCATTATTTTTGGCCCCTTCCTGAGAGTGTTAGGATTAAAAGTTCTTCTCAAATATAGTGTTCATGTGTTAGAAATACTCGTGCCCAGCACCTAGATAAGGAGCAGGCATTTGTTTGGAATGTGTTTAGCTCCCTCAGACGTGGTTATAATTTGAGTTACAGAGAGTCTCAAGAATCAGCTGAGCACTCTAGGAATTGGAGGAGGGATTCAGGAATTTCTTAGACATTAGGTTGGCTAAAAAATTCATTCATTCATAAGATGTTATGGAAATATCTGAACAACCCTTTTGCCTGACCGTGTACTAGGGGATAAAGTGTGTAATGGTTAAAGCACAGATAGGAAAGAATTAGTTTCAAGGGTGGCTTCACGTCTGAAAGCCAGGGAGCATTGAGGCAGCTGACTCCCCGCCCCCCAGCCTCAGTGTTCTTGTCTGTAAAACACAGAAAATGTTGGTATCTGCCCACTGCCGCCAACAAGTAGCTGCCTAAGGACTAAAGAAAGTAATTACCGTGATGTCCTTACTGATGCATCTGGCCGTAGTGAATAGGTATTTAGCTATGAGACCGATTATAAACTAGGAAACAAACCTGGGTATAGGATGGTGACTTCTGAGAAGTGAAGGAGGAGGGGAAATTCCAGGAAAACAGAAGACTAGCAGAGTTATCTTCCCGGAGAAGGATATGGGAGCCCCCTCGAGTATTCTGGCCTGGAGAATCCCATGGACAGAGAAGCCTGGTATGCATAGTGTCGCAAAGAGTCGGACTCGACCAAAGCGACTTAGCACCCACGCTGGTGGCACTAGCGGTAAGGAATCCACGTGCCAAAGCAAGAGACATGAGAGGCACAGGTTTGGTCCCTGAGTGGGGAAGATTCCCTTGGAGGAGCATAATTTTTTCTAGATGATTTTATGCCCAATCCCTCAATTCCTTCACTCATTTCTGTATTCAGTAATTGTGTGTGAGGCACCCTATTCCAAGGCCACGACAGTGCCACGAATGAGCTCCTGAGTTCATGTTCAGGGCGGGTGGGGGCGGGTAGAGGGAGGGAGCATGACATTCAGCAGAACAAGTATTGGAACAAAAAAGAGTGAAACATAGCACCCAGAAATAAACCAGGGAAAATGATGAACATAATGCAGAAGGCCAACACAGAGAAGGGTAGCAGGACCTTTTTCTCTGAGTTGGTGACATTCTGATGAAAGTTGAACAATGAGAAGAGGCCAAACTTGCAAAATCTGGGGAAGGGAGGTGGAGGTAGAAGGGAGATGAAGGATGAAAACTCTGAGGCGGAAGAGACAGAGTGTGTTCAAGGAAAAGCCAAAGCTCTGGTTTGAGTGTAGGGTCCTGATGCTAAACAGCACTTGGGGAGAGCTCTGGGTCCACAGGCCTTGTTATCTGTGTGCATCTCACCACACAGGCCTGCAGGCACGCTGTTAGAATGACTCAGCAAAGAAGCAAGGCTTCTCCTTGCTTCTCCTTCAGTAAACTAGGAAGAGAACGTTTCTCTCAATTTAATTGTTACAGGACTGAGTTCTGAACTGGGATTCAGGGACCACAGCACTCTAAATTTCTTAAAAGCCAAATCTGTGTCTTCATTTTTGTCTCCCCGACTCTGCTAGGCATATGTATGTGCTTAGTCTCTCAGTTTCATCCTACTCTTTGTGACCCACCAGACTCCTCTGTCGATGGAATATTCCAGGCAAGAATAGTGGAGTAGGTTGCCATTCCCTTCTCCATGACATCTTCCTGACCCAGGGATTGAACCTGCGTCTCCTGTATTGCAGGCAGATTCTTTACCATCGGAACCACCAGGGAAGCCTGCTAGGCATGTACTAGGCTCTCACTTAATAATAGATGCAGAAACAACAAACGATCAGAATTTTGTTGCAGATTGGCTTAAGTGTTGAGACCTGATTGACTCGCATGGGTCTCATTTTCATCCTGCCTATCAAATAAAACACAGACTAGATGGCTTCTAAAATGGTTTTCATCTCTAAACTTCAGTGTTGCCTCAAAGGTCAGCCTGAGATGATCCATAGGCTAGTTTCCAGATCTATAGATCTTTAGCTTGGTGTGAAGTTGGGTTTTTAGAAGAAATGAACACTCTCACTCTGAACTCCTGGAGAAGGATTTCTAAGACAGGGAAGGAGGCACAGTATCTCAAAATCAACGTGCACTGCTTTCAAACTGGGAAGTTGGATTTAACATTCTTGTGATGAATTTCTTTGTACTTTGGTCTCTAGAGGATGACTGCTAACATCTATGAACCTATTGGGGAAGCACATTTTAGATAATTTTCCCAAATGTCTTTATAGGTTATATTTCCAGAGAACCTGTTGCAACAGAGCCTTCAGAGACCCTTGTCACTTGGAATTCACCAAGTAAGTTACCAACCAAAGGAGGTGGGTAATAGATTTCCAGCCATTAGTATCATATCTGTGTTTTTAATAAGCACCTATCTGTGTGGTTTTCTATGATACATGAGTCAAATTAAAGCAACAACACTGAAAAGAAACATTTCAAGGTTAACTCTGGCTATTGTAATTAGGGTAATTTTTTTCTGCTTTTCCAGTTCATTTCATTTCAGTCGTTCAGTCATGTCCAACTCTTTGTGACACCATGAATTGCAGCACGCCAGGCCTCCCTGTCCATTACCAACTCCCGAGGCCTACCCAAACTCATGTCCATCGAGTCGATGATGCCATCCAGCCAACTCATCCCCTGTCGTCCCCTTCTCCTCCTGCCCCCAATCCTTCCCAGCATCAGGGTCTTTTCCAGTGAGTCAACTCTTCGCATGAGATGGCCAAAGTATTGGAGTTTCAGCTTTAACATCAGTCCTTCCAATGAACACCCAGGATTGAACTCCTTTAGGATGGACTGGTTGGATCTCCTTGCAGTCCAAGGGACACTCAAGAATCTTCCCCAACACCACAGTTCAAAAGCATCAATTCTTTGGTGCTCAGCTGTCTTCACAGTCCAACTCTCACATCCAGTAGTCAAACTACGGTAAAAACCATAGCCTTGACTAGACGCACCTTTGTTGGCAAAGTAATGCTTTTTAATGCTTTCTAAATTCTCTGGAAAAGAATCATAATATATAATTAGGAAAAGTTTTACAATTTTTCAAGTTAAAGCAAACACATACAACCTCTGCTTTCTAAGCTGTCTCTATCATTAAGCAATGCCGGTAAACGTTAATAGAGAAAAACCTAGATATCAGCATACTCATTTCATTGTCCTTATTTACTGCTCAAATAAACTTGGTTGTGACATATACTGAAACTGATTCTAGGGATCTGATAGAGAAAAGAGCAAGAATTGACAGTAGACATATGAGATAACCCAAGGTTAATATTTTCCCATTTTCTGTTTCTCTTAGTTGAAATATAACTGATTTACAATGTTATATTAGTTTCAAGTGTGCAACATAGTGATTCAGTATTTTTATTATTTATGCTGCATTTAAAGTTTTTTGAAATATTGACTACATTCCTTGTTCTCTAAAATACATTCTTCTAGCTTATTTATTTTATACATAATAGTCCATACCTCTTAATCACTTACCCCTACTTTGCCTTTCCCACCCCCCCCTACTTTCTACTGGTAACCACTAGTTTCTTCTCTGTATCTGTGAATCTATTTCTGTTTTTTTATAGACTTCCCTGGTGGCTCAGAGGTTAAAGCATCTGCCTCCAATGCAGGAGAACTGAGTTCGATCCCTGGGTGGGGAAGATCCCCTGGAGAAGGAAATGGCAATCCACTCCAGTACTATTGCCTGGAAAATCCCATGGACAGAAGTGCCTGGTAGGCTACAGTCCATGGGGTCGCAAAGAGTCAGACACGACTGAGCGACTTCACTTTCACATAGTTATTTATGTTATTTTTTGGATTCCACATATAAGTGATATAAAATATTTCTTTCTCTGACTTATTTCACTAAGTATAACATCTTTTAGACCCATCCATGTTGTTGAAAATGGCAGAGTTTCATTCTTTTTTTGTAGCTGAATAATATCCCTGTGTGTGTGTGTCTGTGTGTCTGTGTTTGTCTCTGTGTCTGTGTGTCTGTGTGTCTGTGTTTGTCTCTGTGTCTGTGTGTCTGTCTGTCTGTCTGTCTGTGTGTATCTGTGTGTGTTTCTGTCCATGTGTGTTTGTGTGTCTGTGTGTGTGTGTCTGTGTGTATGTCTGTGTGTGTGTGTGTGGATGTGTGTGTTATACACCTTCTCTTTCCTCTCATTTGTTGATGGACTCTTCGCTTGCTGTCATACCTTGGCTATTGTAAACGATGCTGCTATGAACATTGGGGTTCATATATTTTTTGGAATTAGTGTTTTCTTTTTCTTTGCTTATATACCGAGGAATGGAATTGCTGGATCATATGGTATCTCTATTTTTAATTTTTGGAGCAATTTCCATAGTATTTTCCATTATGGCTTCACCAGTTTACATTCTCACCAGCAGTATACAAGGATTCTGGTTTCTCCACATCCTCGCCAACTTTTGTAGATTTTTTTGATAGCCATTCTGACAGATGTGAGGTATTATCTCACTGTGGCTTTGATTTGCATTTCTCTGATGATTAGCTGTGTTGAACATCTTTTCATGTGTCTGTTGGCCATATATATGTCTTCTTTGGAAAAGGCCCATTTTCTGTTTTTCTGTAGAACTTGTTTCTTTTATGATACAGTAACTCATCCACAATCCCCAGCTGCCACACTCTACTTGCTAAGAGTAGTGGGAAAGTGGCAGCATATAGAATCTTAGGAAGCCTTATTCACAGAGAGACTTCTACCACATCTTGGGAGTCGGGCAATGTTCTGACCATGTATGTCTCAGAAAAGCCCCAAGTCACAAAACACTATACATTCTTTTCCTGGTTCCCAAGCACCATACCAACCTCCAATACATAGTGAAGGAGGAGAGTTCCGACCTCAGCGTGTCTAGAGCCTTGTCTTCCTTGATATTTTGACCAGACTATTCTTTCATCATTTAATGGTCTTAACAGCCTTGATGAAAGCCAGTTACCACAGGTATAGGCGTTAATTTCTAGACTCTCAATTCTATTCCACTGATCCTTAGGGCAACACCATACTGTCTTGACTACCATTGCTCTGTAGTAAGTTTTGAAATGATGAAATGTAAGTCATCCAGCTCTGTACTTTTTCAAGATGATTTTGGCTATTTGGGGTACCTACAAGTTCCATATGAATTTTAAGACCAATTTTTCTATTTGTGTAAACCTTTATATAAGTATATCTGTGTATACTTAATTTACTTAACTAGCCAGTAACTCTACATGATTGACAATTATTATGCTCATTTTGTAAATTATGAACCAAAAGTACAGAGTGGAAGTCTGCTGCCCAAGGTCTCAGCTAATAACTAGTGAAATTAGTTTGAAACCAGGCATCGAGGCTCTAGAGTCTGTGCATTTCATCCACACATGATACCACTTATTCATCGTCCTCACTGATGTTCTGAGCTTGGCCCTGTCTTATTCTTTTCTTCCTTTTTTTTTTTTTTCTTTTTGGTTGCACTGTTTGGCATGTTGGATCCTAATACTAGATCAAGGGTCAAACTCACGCCTCCTGCATTGAAAGTGAAGAGTCTTAACCCCTGAGCTGTCAGGGAAGTCCTGGCTCTTCCGCACTCTTGCAACATTGTCACTTAATGTTCTACTCATGCTTTCCCTAAAGTAAAGCCTGTGTAAAGGCTTGTAGTCTGTCTTCTCCTGTTAGTACAGCTAAGGAACCCTAATTTTATGACTTATAGTCATACCATTGTATGGTAACCTTTTGCTGATTTTTATCTGGGCTAAGTGACCTTTTTGTCTAGGGCTCTCCCTTTGATATGGCTACTTATTTCTCAGACATGATGATATTTGAAAGTCAAAAGGAAAGAAGGTAAATCCAGAGCACATAGGTGAGCACGGCGCGTCTGCTGAAGGCGACGGGAAGGTGGCCATGGCAACGGCACTGTGTCTGACCAGGAGAGGTGCTCAGTCGCTGAGCCATATCCAACGCTTCTCAGCAAATCAGGCTCATATCCAACTGCTTTATAAATCTATTCAACACAAGATAAGGGTGATATGAGACAGGGGTCCCCAACCCTTGTCAGGAACCGGGCCACACAGCAGGAGTGAGCAAAGCATCATCTGTGTTTACAGCCACTCCCATCGCTCACAGCACCACCTGAGCTTCACCTCGTGTCAGATCAGCAGCGGCTTTAGATTCTCACAGGAGCCTGGACCCTGCTGTGATCTGCACATGGACGGCACCCAGGTGTCTGCTCCTTATGAGAATCTAATGCCTGATGATCTGCGGTGCAAATGGAGACTATCACTAGTAGAAAGGTTAATCACAGTGTAGTCATAATATAAACAAAGTGCGCAATGAATGTAATGTGGTTGATTCATCCCCAAACCCTCTTCTCCCAACGTTCATCCACGGGAAAATTATCTTCCATGAAACTGGTCCCTGGTGCTCGAAAGACTGGGGACTATTCATATTAGAACCTTTGAAAATGTAAGAAAAGATCCTAACGATTAGGAAAATGAAGTTTCTACGTGTTTATCTAGTCTGGAGCAATATTCTTGCCCAGTGCATTAGACTCCAATGTCTGAGTACACAGATGATTCTAATACACAGCATCAAGAGTGAACATGCTGATCTAGTTTCTATTTTCCCATTCCTTATTGTCCAGCCAGTGATGAGAAGTATCAGTGCTGTGAGAACTTTCATTTTTAATTAGAATTTTTCTCATCCAGTCTACCTTCCTTAATCCCACATCTAATATGTATAGGGAGTTTAGCGACACAAATGCCAATATCTTAAAATAAAGCTGGCACATCTAAAGTATGTGAAATCTTTAGTTCTTAGGATTCATGGTAAGCAAGAGTAACTGGACTGGAAGATGCTTAGCAGGAAAAAAATGAGATTTCAGGTTACAAATTGTTACCAACCAGAAATACCTGTCCTTCCATAGGCTGGATCTGACACTGGAGGTCATTCTACTCCTGTATGTTAAGGGAATAACACTCCCATCGTCAGCTTCTGCACAACGTAAATTATTATTTTTGCATCTTTTTCAGTTAGCCCTAATTTGCTAGAAGGGAAGGCTTACTTGAGAATTAGTTGCATCATTTGGTGAGAATTTCATCTTTCAATGACACTTATTTGGTGCTCTCAACCTTTTTATTTTGCTTAGATTATGACAGAGCTTGGGCGACAGTTCTGTAGTCAAATAGGTGGGAATTTAAACGTCACCTCCACCATTTATCAGCTTTGTGATCTTAGACAAGCTTGGCAATGTTTCTGATCTTTGTTTTATTCCTCTACACATAATAATTAATACGTGATAGTATACTCTCAGGTAATTGTTTTGAAGAGAAAATTCCTAGAATCTAGTTAATACACAATGTGTTTGTTATGAATATTACTGTCTCAGAAATGCAAATGTCTATGATTTCAGAATAATGAAGTACCTTAGGCAGAAGTCAAATAGTCATAAAGTCAAAAGACTACTTTTAATTAAAGAAAGCCAGATATCTCAAGTTAATAAATTTAGCGCTTTTCCCTCTATGGGAAAATGCAAGAGTCCGGGCTTACTACAATCATTCCTTTGATATACACGTTAACCATCTAGAGCCAGTAGCCTGCTTTTCTGCATCCTGAATTCCCTTAGGGTCTACAGTCTGCGGTGGCAGCAATGGCTGAAAGCATGGTGTCTGCAATATCCTTTGTTCACTTTTATGGCAGGCAATTTCTTTCCTCCACACCATCAAGGCCTATGAAACACATCTGGATTCTAAACAGTCAATCATAAGATTTCATTTAGCTTTACCACACTATGCCAAGCACTGGGATCTTGTGGAGTTTTTAGCCTAAACCGAAGTAGGGGAGGTCAGAGAAGACCTCCCAATAAAAATGGCCTTGAACGGGTACCTGAGAAGTGGATAGCCAGCCAAGAAGAGAACCACGGGAGGCTATTTCAGGCAAAGGGAAGACTAAGTACAAAGGTGTGGGCATGAAGAAGAGTATGCTGCATGTGAGGAACCAAGAGCTGTCCAGATGCCTAGACCCCAAAGGAGAGTGAAGTTGCAAGCACTGATGGGGAGGCAGGCAGAGGCTGGGGCACGCAGGGTCTTGGAGGTTTCATAAAGAGGAGGGGGCACCATCCCATAGACTGAGCACAGCTCCCTAACTAACCACTGAAATTCCTGACTCAGACAGGCAGAAAGCCTGGGGTAGCGCAATCTTTGCACTCATCAGAACTCTAGATGGCTTCAGGTAAGCTTTTAGCTACCCAGGTGGCACTAGTGGCAAAGAACTCGCTTGCCAATGCAAGAGACAAGAGATGCGGGTTCGATTCCTGGGTCAGGAAGATCCCCTGGAGGAGGAAATGGCAAGCCATTCAAGTTTTCTTTCCTGAAGAATCCCACGGGCAGAGGAGCCTGGTGGGCTACAGTCCGTAGGGTCGCAAACAGTCTGACACAACTGAAGTGACTTAGCACGCGTGCACTACTTAAAAACTGTAAATTTGGTGTGGTTTTATTTTTTTGTTTTTCACTTTCGGATTGTTTTTTCTTCTAGTTGTGAAATTGTGTGCTTGTTATTGAAACATCAAAAATATTGTGTCAGTCTGCTTAGAGGCAGGTTTCCACTATTCTTACACTCATTCCACGCATGCCCCTTTGCATGTGGCTTGTTTCATTCATCAGTACATTCACTTCAAGCACAATCCAGACACTCACCTACCTGTCTCTCTGTAAGAACATGATGAAACAATTCGTTGCTGTATGTGAATTATATCTCAAGAAAATGAGAAGATCTTTTTTAAAAAGAAAGGAAATTGGCCAAACATTTACAACTGCTAGTATTTCACTGAATACCCACTGTGTACAGAGCCCTGTTCTAGTGTGGAAGAGATTCAAAATGCGCCAGGCCTGGGATCTAGGAGCCCAGGGAAGCTTGTTTCAGAAAAGCTCACTGGTACCCACAGGGGTTATAAATGCGTGCCCTAAATGTGAATGAACTGCACTGAGCTGAAAGGTGTAAAGGAAGATGTAACATTAACTAACAGAGATCATTTTTGTTCATTAGCTATTCTTTTTTATTTTTACATACTTTCGTTGATTCCTAATGAAAATCTTTCTTTCCATAGTTTTAACCTCAATAGTCGCAGAACCTCAGCATTCCTATGATCTAATTATTGTTTAAAAACACTTGGTCTTAACAGATGCACACTACTATATGCAGAAAGGACATGTTGCATAGCACAGGAGACTATATTCAATATTTAGTAATAACTTTAATGGAAAAGAACCTGAAAATTGCATATATGTGTGTGTGTGTATAACTGAATTATTTTTGAACTATAGTAAATCAACTATATTTCAATTGAGAAAAGTACTTGTCCTTACATTATGTTTTACAGCTTTGCATCTGAATGATGAAGGATACCTTAGAGATACTAGTCATTTGTCACACCATATACCTAATTTGTGTGACAATTGTTTACATGTAATGAATCGGGTGGGGCTTTGCAGGTGGCTCAGTGGTCAAGAGTCCGCCTGCAATGCAGGAGATGCAAATTCAGACCCTGGGTTGACAAGATTCCCTGGAAAAGGAAATGGCAACCCACTCCAGTATTCTTACTTGGGAAATTCCATGGACAGAGGAGCCTGGCGGGCTAGAGTTCATGGGGTTGCAGTAGAGTTGAATACAACTGAGCAACTCAACATGACTACAATGAATCAGGTGGTAGGACAAGTCAAGGAACAAGGTGGAAATAAGGTTTATAAGAGGGGAGAAGATATTTTAGTTTAGGGGCAATGAATCTTGTCTGAATTATTTGAGAGTAAACTGAGTAGCTGGCAGCTGGTAGAAAGAGGAAAGCCTTGGAAATCTGTCCTTAGACAGATTGAGTAGAAGTGCCAATGACATTTTCTGTTCTTTGTGGATTCTCCAGGAATCCGTGCACATTTAGCTGAGGAGCCAAGGCGATGCTGTCCTGAGAAGTGAGGTCGTTCCACCCCTACAGCATCACACCTGAGTACTAGTTCCTTTACTACAATGTCCTAAAAGAATGAACAGAGATACATCACAAAGTTTAGTGCACTGATGTTTATCAGAGAATGGTATCAAATTTCATAAGAGTAAAAACACCATAAATGCTCAGAGATTGATAAAGTACAATATTCAGACAATGGCACAGAATGCAGCAGTTAGAAATCTTGTAATAGAGGAGGATTCAAAATATTGGGCATATGAACATATATTTTTAAAATGCTGTTTACATATTTATATATGTTTAAACACAATTATTCCATATTTAGACACAATAGCTAAAAGTTCAGATAGCTATATACCAAGATATTTAAATGTCTATTATTGGGTAGTGGGATAATGGATGATTTTTGTATTGTCTCATCCACTATCTAGCTAGAAGAAAACTAAATTTAATGGTATCTTTGTGTTCATTTTTACTGGGGAAGTAGAATTGCACCTGAGAGATGGAGGCAGGGAGGCATGGAGCAGAACATTAGTCTTTGTATAATTGCTGTCTCTTATACACATCTAGATGTGTATAAGAGACAGGGTCAGAGAAGACCTCCCAATAAAAATGGCCTTGAACGGGTACCTGAGAAGTGGATAGCCAGCCAAGAAGNTACATTATGTTTTACAGCTTTGCATCTGAATGATGAAGGATACCTTAGAGATACTAGTCATTTGTCACACCATATACCTAATTTGTGTGACAATTGTTTACATGTAATGAATCGGGTGGGGCTTTGCAGGTGGCTCAGTGGTCAAGAGTCCGCCTGCAATGCAGGAGATGCAAATTCAGACCCTGGGTTGACAAGATTCCCTGGAAAAGGAAATGGCAACCCACTCCAGTATTCTTACTTGGGAAATTCCATGGACAGAGGAGCCTGGCGGGCTAGAGTTCATGGGGTTGCAGTAGAGTTGAATACAACTGAGCAACTCAACATGACTACAATGAATCAGGTGGTAGGACAAGTCAAGGAACAAGGTGGAAATAAGGTTTATAAGAGGGGAGAAGATATTTTAGTTTAGGGGCAATGAATCTTGTCTGAATTATTTGAGAGTAAACTGAGTAGCTGGCAGCTGGTAGAAAGAGGAAAGCCTTGGAAATCTGTCCTTAGACAGATTGAGTAGAAGTGCCAATGACATTTTCTGTTCTTTGTGGATTCTCCAGGAATCCGTGCACATTTAGCTGAGGAGCCAAGGCGATGCTGTCCTGAGAAGTGAGGTCGTTCCACCCCTACAGCATCACACCTGAGTACTAGTTCCTTTACTACAATGTCCTAAAAGAATGAACAGAGATACATCACAAAGTTTAGTGCACTGATGTTTATCAGAGAATGGTATCAAATTTCATAAGAGTAAAAACACCATAAATGCTCAGAGATTGATAAAGTACAATATTCAGACAATGGCACAGAATGCAGCAGTTAGAAATCTTGTAATAGAGGAGGATTCAAAATATTGGGCATATGAACATATATTTTTAAAATGCTGTTTACATATTTATATATGTTTAAACACAATTATTCCATATTTAGACACAATAGCTAAAAGTTCAGATAGCTATATACCAAGATATTTAAATGTCTATTATTGGGTAGTGGGATAATGGATGATTTTTGTATTGTCTCATCCACTATCTAGCTAGAAGAAAACTAAATTTAATGGTATCTTTGTGTTCATTTTTACTGGGGAAGTAGAATTGCACCTGAGAGATGGAGGCAGGGAGGCATGGAGCAGAACATTAGTCTTTGTATAATTGTCATGAGTCTCCATCTTTCTTTACAGGGGCAATTTTCCAAAGTTATGTAAAACGCTACGCAAAAGCAGCTTCAAGTTCCCATTTATAAGGACAATAATAATAGCCTGTTTGAATGTAATGTTCATTACATGTCTGTACTATACTACCTGGGGACTTCTCTGGTGTCTCAGTGGTCAAGGATCCGCCTGCAATGCAGGAGATGCAAATTCAGACCCTGGGTTGACAAGATTCTCTGGAGAAGGAAATGGCAACTCACTCCAGTAATCTTGCCTGGATAATCCCATGGACAGAAGAGCCTCGTGCACTACATTCCACAAGTCAGAGTCAGACACGGCTGAGCGCCCAAGTACACACTATACTAACTGATGTATTGTGTGTGAAGGCACACAAATTGTATATTAAACTAACTTAGTCCTCTCAATGGCATTTTGAAGTAGGTATTACCATTATACAGATGGGGAAATCAAGCCTCGCCTTCTTCACCTGCAAGGCCCTGCCACGTGAAAATTCTGCAGCTGCCACTGGGAGAGACGTGGGATGAGTTTGTCTTGTGTGATGTGCTCTGTGGTCCACTCATTACCTCAGCCTTAATCCCTTTCTCAACTTCTCTTTTGTACAGCTGAGACTTCTGCGACCATTACTAGTACAGCGTCACTCACTCCTGAGCATACAGTTGTCAAAACAACAAGAGGTTTGTGCATGTTTTGAAACAGTTTTTCTCTGGAGTCACTGTTATGATGCGGCTCTCCTTAACGGGACTGACTGCTGCAGGGAAACCCACAAAGACCGAGAAATGGAAGCAAAATAGACAAAGTCTCTCTCCTCTAGAGGAATTCTCGCTTCTGGAATGTTGCACAGGAATAATACTGTAGATTAAAGAAATTAAAGCATCCTAGCAAAACACATAAAAGATGAATGTGACTGTGAAATGGTAGGCCAGGCAAAAGGGATCCAGCAGTGCAGTGGGGAGGGGGGCTTAAGGTCAAACCTGGCTGGACTCAGCCCTGAGCTTGGCCCTGTCCCAGGTGCTGACCCTGAGTAGCTTGAACCCCGAGTTCTCCAGAGGGTCTCCGCCATCTTAATTTTAAAATAGGACTCATTATGCCTATCTCACAGTGTTTCTCTAAGGATTAAATAAGAAAATGTGTGTAAAATTGCTTGACTGAGAGCCCAGTACATCATACATGCCCAGCAAAGTATAAGCCATCTGGGTCCTGAAATAAGGATGCTCAGGTGGCATTCACTCTCTCTCTGATTATTCTTCTATGGAGAAGAAGATGACTTTGAAAGAGCAAGTTGAAAGCATAAAAGAAGGTCTTTCGTAGGTGGAATTTCGGCAGGGTCTTCTGGATTTAAAGTAAAGTCTCAAGGAAGACTTAGCATAGCCACTGGATCATTAGCTAGTGGAAACACTGAGGAGAAGGGAAGCAATTGGTTTTCAGAAGGACAGAGACCAAGAGAGGAAAATTAGGCTAAGTGCTTAGAACCAGTTACTAACTTCTGGGTCCAGTTAAATAATCTACTTTTCAAAGTGATGTCAGTGTGAAGCCAACATGATAGTGTGAAACCAGAGAACACTCATGGGTCAGCTGCACACACACAGCACACACACCCTGAACCCTGTGGACAGTGAGCGGCTTCCAGTGGTCATGTATGGATGTGAGAGTTGGACTGTGAAGAAAGCTGAGCACCGAAGAATTGATGCTTTTGAACTGTGGTGTTGGAGAAGACTCTTGAGAGTTCCTTGGACTGCAAGGAGATCCAACCGGTCCATTCTGAAGATCAGCCCTGGGATTTCCTTGGAAGGAATGATGCTAAAGCTGAAACTCCAGTACTTTGGCCACTTCACGAGAAGAGTTGACTCATTGGAGAAGACTCTGATGCTGGGAGGGATTGGGGGCAGGAGGAGAAAGGGATGACAGAGGATGAGATGGCTGGATGATATAGACGTGAATCTGAGTGAACTCTGGGAGTTGGTGATGGACAGGGAGGCCTGCCATGCTGCGATTCATGGGGTCGCAAAGAGTCGGACACGACTGAGTGACTGAACTAAACTGAAAGAATGACCCACTATAATCACGTCTTTGACGAGGTCAGGTAATGTAGTGCAATATGTTATTAGTAGTAAATTCAAGAAATGACATAAAATGGCATCAGGAGACAGGATATTGTGGACTGATAAGGGGGGATTATCTCTAGCAGAGCATTCAGTTTCAGTTCAGTTCAGTTTGCTCAGTCATGTCTGACTCTTTATGAAACCATACATTGCTGCATGCAAGGCCTCCCTGTCCATCATCAACTCCTGGAGTTTACTCACTCCTGTCCATTGAGTCGGTGATGCCATCTAATCACCTCATCCTCTGTTGTCCCCTTCTCCTCCTGCCCTCAATCTTTCCCAACATCAGAGTCTTTTCAAATGCATCAGTTCTTAGCATCAGGTGGCCAAAGTATTGGAGTTTCAGCTTCAACATCAGTCCTTCCAATGAATATTCAGGACTGATCTCCTTTAGGATGAACTGGTTGGAACTCCTTGCAGTCCAAGGGACTCTCAAGAGTCTTCTCCAACACAACAGTTCAAAAGCATCAATTCTTCGGCGCTCAACCTTCTTCACAGTCCAACTCTCACATCCATACATGACCACTGGAAAAACCATAGCCTTGACTCTACGGACCTTTGTTGGCAAAGTAATGTCTCTGCTTTTTAATATGCTGTCTAGGTTGGTCATAACACATCTTCCAAAGAGTAAGCATCTTTTAATTTCATGGCTTCGGTCACCATCTGCAGTGATTTTGGATCCCCCCAAAATAAAGTCTGACATGTTTCCCCATCTATTTGCCATGAAGTGATGAGACTGGATGCCATGACCTTCGTTTTCTGAATGTTGAACTTTAAGCCAACTTTTTCACTCTCCTCTTTCACTTTAATCAAGAGACTCTTTAGCTGTTCTTTACTTTCTGCCATAAGGGTGGTATCATCTGCATATATGAAGTTATTGATATCTCTCCTGGCAATCTTGATTCCAGCTTGTGCTTCATCCAGCCCAGCATTTCTCATGATGTACTCTGCATAGAAGTTATTAAGCAGGATGACAATATACAGCCTTGATGTACTCCTTTTCCTATTTGGAACCAGTCAGTTGTTCCATGTCCAGTTCTAGCTGTTGCTTCCTGACCTGCATACAGATTTCTCAAGAGCCAGGTCAGGTGGTCCTGTATTCCCATCTCCTGAAGAATTTTCCACAGTTTATTGTGATCCACCTAGTCAAAGGCTTTGGCATAGTCAATAAAGCAGAAATAGATGTTTTTCTGAAACTCTCTGGCTTATTCCATGATCCAGTGGACGTTGGCAATTTGATTTCTGGGTCCTCTGCATTTCCTAAAACCAGCTTGAACATCTAGCAGTTCGCAGTACTGTTGAAGCTTGGCTTGGAGAATTTTGAGCATTACTTTGCTAGCATGTGAGATCAGTGCAATTGTGCTATAGTTTGAACATTCTTTGGCATTGCCTTTCTTTGAGATTAGAATGAAAACTGACTTTTTCCAGTCTTGTGCCCACTGCTGAGTTTTCCAAATTTGCTGGCGTGTTGTGTGCAGCACTTTCACAGCATCTTCTTTTGGGATTCAAAATAGCTCGACTGGAATTTCATCACCTCCACTAGCTTTGTTTGTAGTGATGCTTTCTAAGGCCCACTTGACTTCACATTCCAGGATGTCTGGCTCTAGATGAGTTGTTGGGGTCCAGCCCCTGCAGGATCCAGGGAAACCCTCAGTAGAAATGGTGTTGACAAATAAATGAATGAATAAATGGAGAGGAAAGAATAGAAGCTGATATTCCTTGGTTTACACAGAAAGCCAGGCAGGAAAGTGAATGCAGAGAGCCTCTGTGTTCCAAGGGATCAGCCTGAAAAAGATAGTAAGAGAGAGAAAGAAAGAAAAAAAAGAAAGAAAGAAAGACACGGGGAGTCCAAGCTGCTTCGGTGAGCGAGGCCCGTAATTTTATTTTCAAAAGGGACTTTTATACCTTGACTTGTACATAGAGGGATATGAAGGATGCAAGGTCATGCAGAATCAGCCCAAACACTCCAGCAGTTTTGCCCTTATCAAAACCAGGATCTTTTCTGCACACCTTTCCCACAAACGATGTTGTGTACATTATCTTCTGGCCTTGGAGGCCTGTGGACATTTTATGACCCTCTTTTGATAAAGGCTGCTCAACCAGAAAACTTCTTTTCCCTTGAAATGTTTTTTCTTTATATTTCTAATCTATGTCAGCCTCAGAAAGTATCAAACAGAGTTACATTTCTCAAGGAGCAAAGGTGCAGTGAGTTACAAGAAAGAACCAATTAGCTCAAAGGTCTGATGTGGTTAATTTCAAGGCTACACTTGTTTTTCTTACATTACGACTATGTTAACTAATGTACTCCTAGGTGCACAGTGGATAAGAGATATGGGAACTTAGCAACAAGCATTGGCTCAACAGTGAAATCCTACACCAGCACTACTCTAATAACTTTCAACTCTTTGAAAGGCTCTATGTTTTAGGCTTCCAGTGCCACTCACAGTTGGGAGGCTGTGAACAATCATATGTGTAGCTGCAAGAGTCTGGATAAACCTGCCAAGCAAGCTAGAATGCTAACAGGGGGGTTGACTTGAAATATTCCTATCATGTCCAGGAGACTTATTAGCTAGAGCCCTAAGTTGATTTTTCCAGAGAAAAGTGGCCAGGGATAGCCCCCTGTTAATGTCAGAAGAGTTGGTGAAAGACATAAAATAGTAAGACAGACAGATTCTGGTTTGGGGGTAGATGCTCAAGCTGGTCCAGGGAGGTCCCTTGAGTCCTGAAGCCTTGCTTATCAGATCTCTTCCACATGACCTTGTCATGGGTGGGATGGCCCGTGCTGGCTCCCACCAGTGAGTGATCACACCATTGTGATTATCTGGATCATGAAGATATTTTTTGTATAGATCTTCTGGGTATTCTTGCCACCTCTTCTTAATATCTTCTGATTCTGTTAGGACCATACCATTTAAGGTAACTGTATTAAGAAAGTTTGCAGAAAGGAATCCAATGAGACTGATGGCAAAAACTCAGCTGGGGCAAAGTAAGAGTTTGGATTCTGATGGTGGAAAATGGATAGCAACATAACTTACATTCAGTCATGTCCAGCTCTTTTTTGAGGATTGGACTGATGTTCATGTGGGATAACAGCTCAATATATCTCTTTCTGATCACCATTTTTACATTTTTAAAAAATGCACTGCTTCTTGTAGAAGCCCATAGATGGTTCTTCCAATAGTTTCTCCTATCCTTTTCTTTAGTGCATTAGGTGGTCTACTAATTCCTGATGAATGGAAACTTGTTAGGTAGCTGAAAGTAAATATTGGGATTGTTAATGCTAAGACTGACACATTACCTCATATATTTTACTTACTCACTGTTGAAAGTTGAACTATGTAGTTCTTTAAACATAGTTAAGGAATAACAAACACCCCCCAGACACTCTAATTCCAAAGGGGTGTTTTTTAAACATGCTGCATGTTTTGACCTTATTTTGAAATATTGTCTTTTTAGAACCAAACCCAGAACATCAACATGGTTTGTCACAGTCAGGTATGCTAATATTTGACAAGGAATGATGATCATTCCATTTAAAATTTTGTTCTCTGAGTTTTAAATGCCTTGGGACTAGAAGCATCAATTTCAATTTTATTTTCTTTCTGATTAAAAAAATTTAATTGAAGTACAGTTACTGTATATTATTATTTGTTCTAGGTGTAGAATATAATGATTCACCACTTTTAAAAGTTATACTCCATTTATAGTTGTTATAAAATATGGCTGTATTCCCTGTGTGCTGTACAATATATATGCTATACTTAGTTGTTCAGTCATGTCCGATTCTTTTTGACACCATGGACTGTAGCCCTCCAGGTTCCTCCATCCATGCGATTCTCCAGACCAGAATACTGCAGTGGGTTGCCATTCCCTTCTACAGGCGATCTTCCCAACTCAGAGATCAAACGCAGGTCTCCTGCACTATAGGCAGATTCTTTACTGTCTGAGCCAGCAGGGAAGCCCTGTACAATAATATATCCTTGCAGCTCATTTTACATGTGACAGCTTGTACCTCTTATTCTCCTGTCCCCATATTGCCTTTCCCTCTTCCTTCTCCCCACTGGTAACCACTAGCTAATTATAAAAACAAGAGTGTTATGATTTCAGTCACACAAATTGTAAAAGGAAATTCAATATGCTCTTTTCAGAATCAAAATGGGCATTTCCAATTTCCTTAAACATTTTAGAAATAGCAGTATATAATCTGATCATCATTTTTATTTTAAGTTATATATCTTCAGCTTTCTAACCAACCGTGGGTACATCCAGAATAAATGCAGATCCTTCCTGTCTTAGTCCAGATTCGTTTTAGACCCTGTGCTACCAGTTGGGAGCTACCTTCCCAACACTGTGTTTGAGGACTATCACTTTCCCCTGTTCATGGGGTTCTCAAGGCAAGAATACTGAAGTGGTTTGCCATTCCCTTCTCCAGTGGACCACACTCTGTCAGGCCTCTCCACCATGACCTGTCTGTCTTGGGTGGCTCCATACGGCATGACTATTTTCATTGAGTTAGACAAGGCTGTGGTCTGTGTGATCAGATTGACTAATTGTCCGTATATTGTCACCCTGATGATTTAACTTATATGTAGAGTACATCATGAGAAACGCCGGTCTGGAGGAAGCACAAGCTAGAATCAAGATTGCCGGGAGAAATATCAATAACCTCAGATATGCAGATGACATCACTCTTATGGCAGAAAGTGAAGAACAAAGAGCTTCTTGGTGAGAGTGAAAAAGTTGGCTTAAAGCTCAACATTCAGAAAACGAAGATCATGGCATCTGGTCCCATTGCTCCGTAGCAGATAGATGGGGAAACAGTGGCTGACTTTATTTCTCTGGGCTCCAAAATCACTGCAGATGGTGACTGCAGCCATGAAATTAAAATACACTTACTCCTTGAAAGAAAAGCTATGACCAACCTAGACGCCATATTAAAAAGCAGAGACATTACTTTGCCAACAAAGATCCGTCTAGTCAATGCTATGGTTTTTCCAGTGGTCATGGATGGATGTGAGAGTTGGACTGTGAAGAAAGCTGAGTGCTGAAGAATTGATGCTTTTGAACTGTGGTGTTGGAGAAGACTCTTGAGAGTCCCTTGGACTGCAAAGAGATCCAACCAGTTCATCCTAAAGGAGATCAGTCCTGAATATTCATTGGAAGGACTGATGTTGAAGCTGAAACTCCAATACTTTGGCTACCTGATGAGAAGAACTGACTCATTGGAAAAGACCCTGATGCCGGAAAAGATTGAGGGCAGGAGAAGGGGACAACAGAGGATGAGATGGTTGGATGGCATCATCGACTCAATGGACATGGGTTTGGGTGGACTCTGGGAGTTGGTGATGGACAGGGAGGCCTGGCATGCTGCGGCTCATGGGATTGCAAAGAGTCAGACACAACTGAGTGACTGAACTGAACTCTACTTTCCCCTGTAAAAAGACAGAGTGATATTATCATGATTTTGCCTGCTTTTCTCTTTTTTTTTTTTTACAAATGCTGTGTGGTCATATATTTTGCACACAGCACCAAGCAGAAAAGAATCAAGCAAGATTTTATTTCTGCGTATACAGTTTTTGAGGTTGTTGTTTTCCACTTCTCTATTTTATCCTGAGTCTCCATATCAACTATTTTGAAAACATGATTTTAATAGCTGCTTACTAGTTTCTTGTGGGGATAGTTGCTCATTTATATACCCATTTTCAAAAGGAAATAAGCATTTTAAGACTCATGTTAATTGCTCTCCTCTTGCAAATGTCTATCTAAAATAATCTTTATTGCTCATGTTAATTCCCCCTATGGTCTCTTTGACTTGATTATCTGTTGAGAAAAAGTTTTGCAGCCCAACCTGGTATTATCCTGGAAGCAAATAGTAAATTTAAGCAAGTTATTGGTTCCCTGAAGATTGGTTATACTGGATTTATTTGTAAACCTTGCTGCAGTTGTCTAGTGTGCGTTGGTGGGGCCTTCAGAGGGGCTCTGGGATTCTGGGGCTTTCAGACTTTGCACTTGTCCTCAGGCGCCCCCTTGTGCCCCTCAGCCTCCTCCATGTCTGCCTCTCAACATCTCATCTATCCCCCAGTTTCAGGGAGCTTGGGACGTCAACAGATATCTATCTCCATCTTTTCCCCAGTAAATATATTGTTCAAGGTGGCTCCATTTCCTGAAGCTGCAAATATCAGTTTCATAAATAGTTTTCTTTAATACCACCTGTGCTGATAACCCTGTATGAGAGACAGCAAAAGAGATGCAGATGTATAGAACAGTCTTTTGGACTCTGTGGGAGAGGGCGAGGGTGTGATGATTTGGGAGAATGGCATTGAAACATGTATATTATATGTGAAATGCATCACCAGACCAGGTTTGATGCATGATACAGGGTACTTGGGGCTGATGCACTGGGATGACCCAGAGGGATGGGATGGGGAGAGAGGTGGGAGGGGGGTTCAGGATGGGGAATACATGTGCACCCGTGGCAGATTCATGTTGATGTAAGGCAAAACCAATACAATACTGTAAAGTAATTAGCCTCCAATTAAAATAAATAAATTTATATTTAAAAAGAAACCATATGTGAGACTTCCCTGGTGGCTCAGTGGTAAAAAAATTCTCCTGCCAGTGCAGAAGACGCAGGATTGATCCCTGATTTGGGAAGACCCCGCATGCCATGGAACAACTAAGCCTGTTTGCTACAACCATTGAGACTGCTGTAGAGCCCAGGAACCACAGCCACTGAGGCCCGTGTGCCCCAGAGCCCACGCTTCACAACAAGGGGCGTCTCTGCAGCGGGAAGTGCACGCACCACAGCTCGAGAGCAGCCCCCACTCTCCACAACCAGAGGACAGCCCACACGGCGAGGAAGTCCCAGCCCAGCCAAAAATAGACACAAAAATACGTGGGTAAAAATAGACATAGACTCTATTCAACAAGTTGCTGACTTAGCAAATTTGTTTTCTGAGTCAAGCAGGAAGGACTTCCACAATTCTTAGAGGAAGTAAGGCATCTGTGATGGGTCTCCAAACAGCTTCTTTGGGGCTGTTTCAGATCCAGTTCATGTTGTTGCTGTTCCACCTCCTTGTAAAGCTGATCTTCTTTGAATGACCGTACGTCTCATTTTAATCTGCTTTGCAATGAGTTTTTGGGTCATCCTTTTTGATTTTGAGTGTTCACATTTAATGTCTCATCATTCATTCATTTATCCTTCCTTTTTTTTTCTTTGCTAGCACAAAGTCTTTTAATTTTAAGATTGACACATGTCTAAAATGGCTTAGATTTTTTTAAAATTAATTTTTACTGGAGTGTAATTTTTTTCATAGTATTGTGTTCAGTTCAGTTCATTCGCTTAGTTGTGTCTGACACTGAGACCCCATGAATCACAGCATGACAGGCCTCCCTGTCCATTACCCACTCCCGGAGTTTACTCAAACTCATGTCCATCTAGTCGGTGATGCCGTCCAGCCATCTCATCCTCTGTCGTCCCCTTCTCCTCCTGCCCCCAATCTCTCCCAGCATCAGGGTCTTTTCCAATAAGTCAGCTCTTCACATGAGGTGGCCAAAGTACTGGAGTTTCAGCTTTAGCATCAGTCCTTCCAATGAACACCCAGGACAGATTTCCTTTAGGATGGACTGGTTGGCTCTCCTTGCAGTCCAAGGGACTCTCAACAGTCTTCTCCAACACTATAGTTCAAAAGCATCAATTCTTCAGTGCTCAGCCTTCTTCACAGTCCAACTCTCACATCCATACATGACCACAGGAAAAACCATAGCCTTGACTGAATGGACCTTTGTTGGCAAAGTAATGTCTCTGCTTTTTAATAACCTGTCTAGGTTGGTCATAACTTTCCTTCCAAGGAGTAAGCGTCTTTTAATTTCATGGCTGCTAGTTTCCACTAAAATGAATCAACAACAACAGGAGGAGGAAACAGCAACCCATTCCAGTCTTCTTGCTGGGATAATCCCATGAACAGAGGAGGCTGGTGGGCTAAGTCCATGGGGTCACATAGAATCAAACATGACTAAGTGCCTTGACCATCACCACATAATTGTTTCATAACATTGTGTTAGTCTCCACTGTACAGTAAAGTGAACCAGCTATACTGTACATGTATCCTCTCTTTTTTGGATTCTCCTTCCCATTTAGAGCATTGAATAGAGTTCTCCGAGCTATCCAGTAGGCTCCCGTTGGTTATATGCCAATTCCAACCTCCTGATTATCCACCCTACGCCTCCTTTAAAAGGCATGTTTGGAGAGAAATCATCTCACTGGTTCAGTGTGGGCCCTGGATGTTCCATTCAAATTCTATTGTGAATTAAAGATTTCTTGCATCTCATGCATTATTACATGGCTGTATGACTTGCCATGAGCTAGAGAGTTTTTCAAACCGCAGAGCACTCTAATAGTAATTCCAGTTCTCAAACATACTTCTTTCATGTAAGAAGCCGTTTTTTCTGTGACCCACAAGAATCTCCACATTAAAACAGACTTGCCCTGGTGACCTCAGCCTGACTCAGGCCCTTAGTCTCAGGCCTGTGTGTGTGTGCTTAGTCGCTCAGTCGTGTCCAACTCTTTGTGGCCAAATGGACTGCAGCCCACCAGGCTCCTGTGCCCATGGGATTCTCCAGGCAAAATACTGGAGTGGGCTGCCATTCCCTTCTCCAGGGGATCTTCCCAACCCAGGGACCGAACCCAAGTCTCTGGCATTGTGGGAGGATTCTTTACCATCTGAGCCCCCAGGGAAGCCCAAGAATACTGGAGTGGGTAGCCTATCCCTTCTCTAGGGGAACTTCCCAACCCAGGAATCCAACCGGGGTCTCCTGCATTGCAGGCAGATTCTCTACCGGCTGAGCCATCAGGAAGCCCAGTTTCAGGCCTTCACAGTCTCATTCTCATTTGTCCAATGGGTGGCTCCTGACTGCTATTACCTTGAACTTGCCCACTGAGTTTATGCAAAGTAATTTTAACATGTATCCACTTTCCTGAAGTGGAGACTCAACTGAAGGCTTTAATAATCCTGGTTAAGCAGATACCCACATATCTTCATGGACAGACGGTGTGCAAATTTGCATCATTTAAAAATGCCACCCAGCCTATCAACTGATGCTTACAAAATGTGAGCCTGAAAGATAACAATGTGTGGGCTGAGGCCACAGATGTCACATCAGTCATCCTTGGCGGTTTTCTTGCACTGACCTTGGGAAGCCAGCTTATGATCTCAGGATGGACCGAAAAATGATCTTTGTATTACTATTGTCAGGTAGGTGGATTTTTTTTTTTAAGCAGGATGCTGTTTTATGGGACATAGGATTATAGATACAAGAAAAACTATCTCATTTTAGTCCTGTCTGACTTAACTGAATGACTGAATGAATAGTATTCAGACTGCAATCTTGTTGTTTAGTCACTCAGTTGCATCCAACTCTTTTGTGACCCTATGGACTATAGCCTGCCAGGCTCCTCTGTCCACGGGATTTCCTAGGCAGGAATACTGGAGTGGGTTGCCATTTCCTTCTCCAGGGGAATCATCCCGCCCCAGGGATCAAACCCACATCTCCTGCATTGGCAGGTAGATTCTTTGCCACTGAGCCACCAGGACCCCAGCCCAGTCTGGTGGATGGATGTTTTTTATTGATAGTGGGTTGGTAAGGTGCGGGAAGTTACCCATGTTTGGATCATCTTGAGAGGCATGCTGTTCAATTGTAAGCCTCGCCAGCCTTGAAACAATGTAATCAAATACTCGGAAAAACAAGTCTGTGTGAAAGAATGTGTTGCTTTATTCGTGAGTTTAACTTCTAAATTAGAGTCATTAATGAAGGTGATGGTGGGTCTATGTTCCTTATTTTTCAAAAAGTTTTACCAAAAGTTATAATTTCTTCTTTCTCTTGTCAAATAATTACAAGCCACATATGAAACCTGAATCCATGGCAGCGGCAGTGGTGAGGGGTCGTTATTTTCCACTTTGTGGTCTATTACTGAGAAGTGATACAGGGGAACAAGAAAGAAAGAAAGAACTCTTATTGGCTGAGGGATTATGTGGTTTAGGCAGAAATGGAAATCAATTCATTAAAATAAAAAATAACATAGGCGTATTATGAAGTATCAAATTAGCATTATTTTGGCCTCTTCCTGAGAGTGTTAGGATTCAAAGTTCTCAAATACAGCATTTATGTGTCAGAAATACTAGTGCCCAGCACCTAGATAAGGAGCAGGCAATTATTACAGAGAGTCTCAAGAATCAACTGAGACCTCAGGAATTGGAGGAGTAATTCAGGAATTTCTTAGATATTCAGTTCAGTTCCGTTAGGTTGGCTAAAAAAATTCACTCGTTCATGTTATGGAAATATTTGAACAACCCTTTTGCCTGACCCTGCACTAGGGGATAAAGTGTGTAATGGTTAAAGCACAGAGAGGAAAGAACTAGTTTCAAACCTGGCTTCACATCAGAAAGCCAGGGAGCATTAAGGCAAGTTACTTTCCCTCCCTCAGCCTCAGTGTTCTTGTCTGTAAAACGCAGAAAATGTTGGTACCTGCCTACTGCCGCCAACGAGTAGTCGCCTAAGGACGAAAGAGAGTAATTACCGTGATGTCCTTACTCCAGCGTCTGGCAATAGTGAATAGGTATTTAGCTATGAGACCAGTTATAAACTAGGAAACAAACCTGGGTATAGGATGGTGACTTCTGAGAAGTGACGGAGAAGGGGAAATTGCAGGAAAACAGAAGACTAGCAGAGTTATCTTCCTGGAGAAGGATATGGGAGCCCCCTCCAATATTCTGGCCTGGAGAATCCCATGGACAGAGAAGCCTGGCTAGCTACAGGACATAGTGTCGCAAAGAGTCGGACTCGACTGAAGCGACTTAGCACCCACGCTGGTGGCACTAGCGGTAAAGAATCCACGTGCCAAAGCAAGAGATATGAGAGACACGGGTTTGGTCCCTGGGTAGGGAAGATTCCACTGGAGGAGGTCATGGCAACCCACTTCAGGATCCTCGCCTGGAGAATCCCATGGACAGAGGAGCCTAGTGGGCTGCAGTCCATAGGGTTGCAGAGTTGAACACAACTGAAGGGATTTAGCATGCATGCACAGAGTACCTCGAATTTTTATAAATAGCAAAGAATAAGGAAAAGGAAATACATGGCACGAATATGGCATAATATTTAACTATATTCAAATACATGTAAAGGTTTCACACAGAGAAGACCAGAGCTATTCACGGTGTAGTTCCAGAGGGCAGAGTGGGGTTACTGCCCTGAAGTCGACACGTTACCCATTTGGCGAAGGGGAGGGACACAATTTTGGAAAGGACTCCTGGAAAAGAAAGAAATTCATGCTACAACTGCTCAGGCAGAGTGAGTTAAAGCCTTAATGAGACTTCATGAGGTCAGCAAGTTTAAGTGACTCCGAAGACTGCCTTGGTATCCAGTGCCAAGGCTGTCATCAGCTTTGCATTTCTGGAATCCTCCAAAGAAACTCTCTTGATGTGACTACTTTATAGAATAATAGGAAGATGTTGGGAATGATTGCCACCACCCTTACTCATTAGAGGAAGAGAACATGAAAAGTGTGAGGAAATGGGGGAAAAAAGAGTTTGTTTGCTTTCTCCAGTAATCTAAAGGATAAAGCCAGTATTTCTAAGTGTATCAGAGGTCAGCCTCCTGTGGTGAGTAATTTTCTTTTCTATGATTTGATGCCCAATCCCTCAATTCCTTCACTCATTTCTGTATTCAGTAATTGTGCATGAGGCACCCTATACCAAGGCCAGGACAGTGACATGAATGAGCTCCTGAGTTCATGTTCAGTGCAGGTGGGGGCAGGTAGAGGGAGGGAGCATGACATTCAGCAGAACAAGTATTGAAACAAAAAAGAGTGAAACATAGCACCCAGAAATAAACCAGGGAAAATGATGAACATAATGCAGAAGGCCAACACAGAGAAGGGTAGCAGGACCTTTTTCTTTGAATTGGTGACATTCTAATGAAAGTTGAACAATGAGAAGAGGCCAAACTTGCAAAATCTAGGGAAGGGAGGTGGAGGTAGAAGGGAGATGGATGAAAACTCTGAGGCAGAAGAGACAGAGTGTGTTCAAGGAAAAGCCAAAGCTCTGGTTTGAGTGTAGGGTCCCGATGCTAAACAGCACTTGGGGAGAGCTCTGGGTCCACAGGCCTTGTTATCTGTGTGCATCTCACCACACAGGCCTGCAGGCACGCTGTTAGAATGACTCAGCAAAGAAGCAAGGCTTCTCCTTTGCCTTCAGTAATCTGGGAGAGAGCGTTTCTCTCAATTTAATTGTTACAGGACTGAGTTCTGAACTGGAATTCAGGGACCACTGCACTCTAAATTTCTTAAAAGCCAAATCTGTGTCTTCATTTTTGTCTCCCCGACTCTGCTAGGCATACATGTGTGCTTAGTCTCTCAGCTGTATCCTACTCTTTGTGACCCCATGACCTGTAGCCCACCAGACTCCTCTGTCGATGGAATATTCCAGGCAAGAATACTGGAGTAGGTTGCCATTCCCTTCTCCATGATATCTTCCTGACCCAGGGATCAAACCTGTGTCTCCTCTATTGCAGGCAGACTGTTTACCATCTGAGCCACCAGGGAAGCCTGCTAGGCATGTACTAGGCTCTCACTTAATAATAGATGCAGAAACAACAAACGATCAGAATTTTGTTGCAGATTGGCTTAAGTGTTGAGACCTGATTGACTAGCATGGGTCTCATTTTCGTCCTGCCTATCAAATAAAACACAGACTAGTTGGCATCTATAATGGTTTTCATCTCTAAACTTCAGTGATGCCTCAAAGGTCAGCCTGAGATGATCCATAGGCTAGTTTCCAGATCTATAGATTTTTAGCTTGGTGTGAAGTTAGATTTTTAGAAAGAAATGAACACTCTCACTCTGAACTCCTGGAGAAGGATTTCTAAGACAGGGAAGGAGGCACAGTATCTCAGAATCAACGTGCACTGGTTTCAAATTGGGAAGTTGGATTTAACATCATTGTGATGAATTTCTCTGTACTTTTGTCTCTAGAGGATGACTGCTAACATCTATGAACCTATTGGGGAAGCACATTTTAGATAATTTTCCCAAATGTCTTTATAGGTTATATTTTTACAATATCTGTTGCAACACAGACTCCAGGGACAAGTGGCACTCTTGGTTCAACAGGTAAGTTATCAACCAAAGCAGACAGGTAATAGATTAGTATCATATCTGTGATTAGTATTAGTATTATATCTGTGCCATTAGTATCGTATCTGTGTATTTAATAAGCACCTATCTGTGTGGTTTTCTATGACACATGAGTCAAATTAAAGCAACAACACTGAAAAGAAATATTTCAGAGTTAACTCTGGCTATTCGAATTGGGGTAATTTTTTTCTGCTTTTTAATTCTTTCTAAATTCTCTGTGAAATGAATCATAGAATATAATTAGGAAAAGGTTTAAATTTTTTCAAATTAATCCAAACACATACAACCTCTGCTTTCTAAGCTGTCTCTATCATTAAGCAATGCTGACAAACATTAACAGGGAAAAACCTAGATATCAGCATGCTCATTTCATTGTCCTTATTTGCTGCTCAAATAAACTTGGTTGTGATGGATACTGAAACTGACTGCAAGGATCTGATAGAGAAAAGAGCACAATTGACAGTAGACATAAGAGATAACCCAGGGTTAATATTTTCCCATATTCTGTTTCTTTTAACTGAAATATAGTTGATGTACAGTGTTATATAGTAGTCAAGTGTACAACATAGTGATTCAAAATTTTTATTGATTATGCTGCATTTAGAGTTTTATGAAATATTGACTATATTCCTTGTTCTCTACAATATATTATTCTAGCTTATTTATTTTATACATAATATTTCATACCTCTTAATCCCTTACCCCCTGTTTTGCCCTTCCTACTCCCCACTCCCACTGCTAACCACTAGCTTCTTCTCTGTATCTGGGAATCTATTTCTGTTTTGTTATAGTCATTTATTTAGTTTTTGGATTCCACATATAAGTGATATAAAATATTTGTCTTTCTCTGACTTATTTCACTAAGTAGAACACCTTTTAGGCCCATCCATGTTGTTGCAAATGGCAGAGTTTCATTCTTTTTTGCAGCTGAATAATATTCCTGTGTGTGTGTATTGTGTGTGTGTGTGGGGGGGGGGTGTGTTATACATCTTCTCTATCCTTTCATTTGTTGATGGACTCTTCACTTGCTTTTATACTTTGGCTATTGTAAACAATGCTGCTATGAACACTGGGGTTCATATATTTTTTGGAATTAGTGTTTTCATTTTCTTTGCTTATATACCAAGGAATGGAATTGCTGGATCCCATGGTAGCTCTATTTTTAATTTTTGGAGCAATTTCCATAGTATTTTCCATTATGGCTGCACCAATTTACATTCTCACCAGCAGTATACAAGGATTCTGGTTTCTCCACATCCTCGCCAACTTTTGTAGATTTTTTTGATAGCCATTCTGACAGATGTGAGGTATTATCTCACTGTGGCTTTGATTTGCATTTCTCTGATGATTAGCTGTGTTGAACATCTTTTCATGTGTCTGTTGGCCATATATACGTCTTCTTTGGAAAAGGCCCATTTTCTGTTTTTCTGTAGAACTTGTTTCTTTTATGATACAGTAACTCATCCACAATCCCCAGCTGCCACACTCTACTTGCTAAGAGTAGTGGGAAAGTGGCAGCATATAGAATCTTAGGAAGCCTTATTCACAGAGAGACTTCTACCACATCTTGGGAGTCAGGCAATGTTCTGACCATGTCTGTCTCAGAAAAGTAATTGACTGCAAAAATACTAAATACCCCAAGCCACAAAACACTATACATTCTTTTCCTGGATCCCAAGCACCATACCAACCTCCAGTACATAGTGAAGGAGGAGAGTTCCGACCTCAGCGTGTCTAGAGCCTTGTCTTCCTTGATATTTTGACCAGACTATTCTTTCCTCATTTAATGGTCTTAACAGTCTTGATGAAAGCCAATTACCACAGGTATAGGCGTTAATTTCTAGACTCTCAATTCTATTCCACTGATCCTTAGGGCAACACCATACTGTCTTGACTACCATTGCTCTGTAGTAAGTTTTGAAATGATGAAATGTAAGTCATCCAGCTCTGTACTTTTTCAAGATGATTTTGGCTATTTGGGGTACCTACAAGTTCCATATGAATTTTAAGACCAATTTTTCTATTTGTGTAAACCTTTATATAAGTATATCTGTGTATACTTAATTTGCTTAACTAGCCAGTAACTCTACATGATTGACAATTATTATGCTCATTTTGTAAATTATGAACCAAAAGTACAGAGTGGAAGTCTGCTGCCCAAGGTCTCAGCTAATAACTAGTGAAATTAGTTTGAAACCAGGCATCGAGGCTCTAGAGTCTGTGCATTTCATCCACACATGATACCACTTATTCATCGTCCTCACTGATGTTCTGAGCTTGGCCCTATCTTATTCTTTTCTTCCTTTTTTTTTTTTTTCTTTTTGGTTGCACTGTTTGGCATGTGGGATCCTAATACTAGATCAAGGGTCAAACTCACGCCTCCTGCATTGAAAGTGAAGAGTCTTAACCCCTGAGCTGTCAGGGAAGTCCTGGCTCTTCCGCACTCTTGCAACATTGTCACTTAATGTTCTACTCATGCTTTCCCTAAAGTAAAGCCTGTGTAAAGGCTTGTAGTCTGTCTTCTCCTTTTAGTACAGCTAAGGAACCCTAATTTTATGACTTATAGTCATACCATTGTATGGTAACCTTTTGCTGATTTTTATCTGGGCTAAGTGACCTTTTTGTCTAGGGCTCTCCCTTTGATATGGCTACTTATTTCTCAGACATGATGATATTTGAAAGTCAAAAGGAAAGAAGATAAATCCAGAGCACATAGGTGAGCACGGCGCGTCTGCTGAAGGCGACGGGAAGGTGGCCATGGCAACGGCACTGTGTCTGACCAGGAGAGGTGCTCAGTCGCTGAGTCATATCCAACGCTTCTCAGCAAATCAGGCTCATATCCAACTGCCTTATAAATCTATTCAACACAAGATAAGGGTGATATGAGACAGGGGTCCCCAACCCTTGTCAGGAACCGGGCCACACAGCAGGAGTGAGCAAAGCATCATCTGTGTTTACAGCCACTCCCATCGCTCACAGCACCACCTGAGCTTCACTTCGTGTCAGATCAGCAGCGGCTTTAGATTCTCACAGGAGCCTGGACCCTGCTGTGATCTGCACATGGACGGCACCCAGGTGTCTGCTCCTTATGAGAATCTAATGCCTGATGATCTGAGGTGCAAATGGAGACTATCACTAGTAGAAAGGTTAATCACAGTGTAGTCATAATATAAACAAAGTGCACAATGAATGTAATGTGTTTGACTCATCCCAAAACCCTGTTCTTCCAACGTTCATCCACGGGAAAATTGTCTTTCATGAAACTGGTCCCTGGTGCTCGAAAGACTGGGGACTCATATTAGAACCTTTGAAAATGTAAGAAAAGATCCTAACGATTAGGAAAATGAAGTTTCTACGTGTTTATCTAGTCTGGAGCAATATTCTTGCCCAGTGCATTAGACCCCAATGTCTGAGTACACAGATGATTCTAATATACAGCATCAAGAGTGAACATGCTGATCTAGTTTCTATTTTCCCATTCATTATTGTCCAGCCAGTGATGAGAAGTATCAGTGCTGTGAGAACTTTCATTTTTAATTAGAATTTTTCTCATCCAGTCTACCTTCCTTAATCCCACATCTAATATGTTTAGGGAGTTTAGCTACACAAATGCCCATATCTTAAAATAAAGCTGGCACATCTAAAACAAGTGAAGTCTTCTTTAATTCTGAGGATTCATGGTAAACCAAGAGATATTTAGCAGGAAAAAAATGACATTTCAGGTTATAAATTGTTATCAACCAGAAATATCTGTCCTTCCATAATCTGTATCCGACACTGGAGGTCATTCTACCTCTATGTTAAGGGAATAACCCTCCCACCCTCAGCTTCTGCACAACGTAAATTATTATTTTTGCATCTTTTCTGTTAGCCCTGATTTTCTAGAAGGGAAGGCTTACTTGAGAGTTAGTTACATAACTTGGTGAGAGTTTCATCTTCTTTTAATGACACTTATTTGGTGCTCTCAACCTTTTTATTTTGCATAGATCATGGCAGAACTTGGCAGACAGTTCTGTAGTCAAATAGGTGGAAATTGAAACTCTATCTCCACCATTTATCAGCTTCATGATCCTAGGCAAGTTAGGTGATGTTTCTGATCTTTGTTTTTTTTTTCCTCTACACATAATAAATTAATACATAATAATATACTCTCAGGTAATCGTTTTGAAGAAAAAATGCTTGGAATGTAGTTAATACACAATTCGTTTGTAATGAATATTACTGTGTCAGACATGCAAATGTCTATGATTTTGGAATAATGAAGTACCTTAGGCAACAGTCCCCAACCTCTTTGGCACTGGGAACCAGTTTCATGGAAGACAACATTTCCAAAGACCAGGAGTGGGAGGGGTGGTTTTGGGATAATTCAGTTGCATGACATTTATTGTGCACATAATTTCTATTATTATTATTACATTATCCCCACCTCAGATCATTAGACATTAGATCCCAGAGGCTGGGGACCCCTGCCTTTGAGGACACCTAAGTCTTTACTCTCATATTATAAGTGAGACACGGAGGCTTAGAAAATTCAGTGACTTACTCAGTTCTCCCAACCCTTGGTGGCAAAGTCAGGACTAGAATCCTAATCTCCTTTCTCCCTGGGGCAATGAACAGAAATATCTCTTGCTTTCTATCTGTTCAGGCTAAAGAACACACAGTGGCTGGGATTATAGGCTGGTTTTTCTCTCTCACTGGCTGGTTCAGTAATAGTTTGGAACCATGAGAATGGCTAGAATCTGGGTAGGACATAGCCTGACAGAGCCAGGCTATGAAGTTCCATCAGGGAAACCACTGTCCTAGGCAATAACAGCTCCAAGGCAGACTTAGTGAGGAGCTGTTCTCTACCAATCTGGGGAAGGCAGAGTTGTGACCCACTGGCTACTGGGAACTGTCGAAGCAGGCCACTGTGTAAGTGAGCAGAAACTGGGTCATTGCGTTTGACATCTGGCCCACTGATTGTACCAGTGGACATGCTCTCTAAGAGTCATTAACCAGAGATGTCACACAAAATTTTGAGGGCTATTCAAAACACTAAGTGCAAATGTTATCTCATCAACTTTTTATCCTTTAGAAAGTTCAATTTTTCTAAATTGTAACTAGCTACTTTGACTTACTAAATCTCTCCAAAAAAAAAGTGAACAACAGCAGGCAAAAGGGACATCTAACTATATTATCATATATATATATCATATAATAATATCATATATTATCATAACTTGATCAGATTGATATTGTCAGCCCTTTGGTTCAAGGGCAAAACAGTATTTCTTTTAAAATATTGCTTCATGGCAATATTTTCTCCAAATATCTTTTGGAATAAGGAAGAGCCCTGTCCATTCTGTAAAAAAATAATAAGGTCTGGAAGAAAAGGCATTGAGTTGAAAGCCAGCAAAGGTGAGTTTTTCCCAGTTTTACCACAAATAAGCTGTTTAGAACTTTCACAAATACATTTCCAATCAGTTTTCCTGGTCATCCCAGTGCCAGAAAACTCTAACACTTAGAAAATGTCACTTTCTGACTTGGAAATTATTGAAGGCCTTTCATAGGCAGGGTGTATCCTTGTAAGAGTTTGCTTTGCTGAGATAAGACTTCTATCAGTTGCAAGGCGGGAGGGAACCAAGCTAAAACCAACGACTGCATGAGATGACTTTATCACATCATGACAGGAGCTCAGCAGCTAGAAATTTGGGCAGAGAACAAAACTGCAGGGTGTTGGTCCAACATTGCATTTTATAGTATTTCTAATGACATTCCATGTTAGAAAGACAGTTGTTTGGGAGAGCTGTGTGCCTAGTAGTTAGAGCATAGCGCAGAGGGCTGGGAGACTATATCTCCATGCCCGACCCACAAGTCAACCCACCTCTCCCGCACACTGGGAACAGGGAGCCTGTCGTGCTCCCTCCCACAATACCCAGACATCTCAGGCTGGTAGAGTTTTTCTGAACAACTGTGAGGTCAGAGCCATGACAATACTAGACAAAAGAGATGAATATTCTGGAACGATTCAGAGGTTATACAAGTATGAGATGATACTGCCACACAGATTTGGAATATTTAATATTTTCGATGGTATATTCATTCATTCATTTCCTGCCTCCGAAACCTAAAATTAAGTGATTCAGTCCAAGTAACAAATACATACTTTGTGCAAAGTGCCAAAGCAAATGTCATTTTAGTATTTGGGCACTATAAAAAATTCTTTAAACTAGGAGTTCAAGGCCTTGCTAAAGCTGCCCTTTTATTCCAGTTTGCACTAGTTTGCCACTTGAGCATGAAACTCACGTCCGTCTGAGAGGTTTGCCAATCTTTGCCTACTGGCTGCCCCTAACGCCCACATAAATGCACATTGTATTATCTTTCTTCATATTTTAGCCCATTTTAAGGTCATTTCTTCACCTTAATTCGACCTCATTCACGTTACCACCTAAAGCTCTACCCATCCTTCAAGTTTCAGCCAGTGACTCAGTGCAAGCAGGCAGAGGGTAAGGACTTCAGAGTAAGTCTTCAGAGCCCAGTGACGCTGAGGAAATGTGCTGTACTGGTCCAAGACCCATGTGTCCCTTAGGTAGCCTGATACTGGACACATCTCCCATTATGCCTCAAGGTGAAAGTGCTTCTCTTAGAGAGAGAGGTGGGATTTTTCAGGTATAGTCTGGATATGTTCCTGAAGAAGAAGTAAAAGGATTAAGGAAAAGACCCTCAGGTCAATATTGCTAGAGCAGAAAACAGTTTTTCTTAGAGGCTGTAACAAGAAGACATGGAAGTCTAGAAGATATAAAGGAAGTAATACAATAAACTGGTGCGAACAAATCATCAAAATGAAGACTACGTGAGTATTCTATCAATTCTAGCCCTTGGGGTATCTGGGAATCTCAAGAAATTTAGTTGTCACTTTTGTGTGTACAGTGCATCCCAATGTTCACTGGCTAATATGCTAAAACATCGAAGAAATCCTCCTGACAAGATCTCAACCAAGTGGAGATCTGGAAAGTTGGAATATAATTGGAAAACAGCAGAAATCGGTCTCAATTTTATTCTTTACCTACTTTGTCCAACTGAGCCAATCATTTAATTTTCAAATTTATTATCTATAAAGTAAGCAAGTTAGATTAACTGTTCCAAGGGACTTGTAGGTGAAATGTAAAAGTACATTCTGAATTAATTCGGACAAAATTAAGGTTGACTTTTAGTCAATGAACAAGGCAAACAGGAAAGGACCCTGGTGCTGGGAAAGATAGAAGGCAGAAGAAGGGGGCAGCAGAGGATGAGATGGGCAGGCGGCATCACTGACTCAGTGACCGTGAGTTTGAGCAGACTCCGGGAGACAGTGAGGGACAGGGAAGCCTGGAGTGCTGCAGTCCCTGGGCTCGCACAGTCTGAGCACAGAGGACAGAGAGGCAACTGAGCGACTGGACAACAATGAGTAACAGAAGGAGAAGGGCCTACAGCAAGAGGCGGGTGAAAAAGCAGGAAAGAAATGCTTCCTCGAATCCAGCCCTTAAGAGGTTCAGGCTAGAGTGTTAAAATTATTTTGCTGAAGTTCAAATTAATTTTAATGAGCTGTCTCTCCCTAAGCATTTTCTTATTTGGATAGCAAAAAGGTTACACAGAACTGATTATCCCTGGTGAACACCATGCTCCTCTTCCCTGACTGCTTAAAATTAGAGGCTTGAAAGTGCCCGGTTTTAGAGGTGTGAGCTCTTACCGTCGGCTCTTTGGCATATTCTTTTTACAACGTGCTCCAACTTTCTGTCCCTTTACGGCCTTAGTCTACAGGCCTTCCCTACCAAAGGCTGTGCCGACAAGTGATAAGGACCCTCTGTAAGGAGGAGCGGCCTATTTGCAAAGCTTATCTTGACCACTACTGAGCACAAGATGGGATCCTTTTATGAAGAGCTCAGGGCATGGTTTTTTGGCTTGTTCTTTCTTTTTCCTACATCCTCCTTCGTGCCATAGACAGTAATCTTCCCCAAATGAAAGTCTGGTTCAAACACTTCATCTTTGCAGCTGCCTTAGGCAGTGGAAATTTCATGCCGTGGTCCACAACACCTGGCGCATCACTGCCTTCTCTGCTTCTCACATCCTGTGGTGCATCCACATAGACTTCTGTGGTTCCCGCATCCCACCAGGATGTCCTGAGTGCCAGGGCATCACTGACACCGCTGACTCTGTACCTAAACATCCACAGAGTTGGCTGGGTGAAACCCTAGACCACTTTCAAGATGAGTTCAGAGAACCCCTCCATGAGGTCTTCCCATTTCCTCCTTTTTCAAACAGAACGGACCATTGTTTCCTGTGCCACCACGTCACCATCCCCCTAAAATACTTAATTACACTTAAATTAGAATTCTGTCTCTCTTTCCTAAGCTGGGATTTCCTTGATGGGAAAACCATGAATTATTTATTATTTCATTGTATCCCTAGTACAAAAGAGACATGCCTAAACATTCGTGTAAAGGAACAAACAAGTGAGTAAGTGTCTAAGGGGCCCAGGAACCAGTGTTGGCTGAAAAAGAAGGCACAGACTTAAAGTTGAGAATTATGTTTTATTTGGCAGAATTTCTGAGCTTAAGCCCAGAAAAAGCCTCTCAGATAGCTTTGAGGGACTGCCTTGAAGAAGTAAAAGGGAGAATTTATATGAGTTTTACAACAGAAGTCAAGTAGTCAGAATGTCAAAAGATTACTTTTAATTAAAGAAAGCCAGACATTTCGAGTTAATAAATTTAGTGCTTTTCCCTCTATGGGAAGATGCAAGAGCCCAGGCTTACTACAGTCATTCCTACAGTCATCCTGAATCCCCTCAGTGTCTACAGTCTGGGGTGGCAGCAAAGACTGAAAGCATGATATCTGCAACATCCTTTGTTCACTGATACAGCAGGCAATTTTTTTTCCATGCACACCATCAAGGCCTATGAAACACATCTGGATTCTAAACATTCATAAGATTTCATTTAGCTTTAACACACTATGCTAAGCACTGGGATCTTGTGGAGTTTTTAGCCTAAACCGAAGTAGGGGAGGTCAGAGAAGACCTCCCAATAAAAATGGCCTTGAACTGGGACCTGAAAAGTGGATAGCCAGCCAAGAAGAGAACCACGGGAGGCTATTTCAGGCAAAGGGAAGACTAAGTACAAAGGTGTGGGCATGAAGAAGAGTATGCTGCATGTGAGGAACCAAGAGCTGTCCAGATGCCTAGACCCCAAAGGAGAGTGAAGTTGCAAGCACTGATGGGGAGGCAGGCAGAGGCTGGGGCACGCAGGGTCTTGGAGGTTTCATAAAGAGGAGGGGGCACCGTCCCATAGACTGAGCACAGCTCCCTAACTAACCACTAAAATTCCTGACTCAGACAGGCAGAAAGCCTGGGGTAGCGCAATCTTTGCACTCATCAGAACTCTAGATGGCTTCAGGTAAGCTTTTAGCTACCCAGGTGGCACTAGTGGCAAAGAACTCACCGGCCAATGCAAGACACAAGAGATGCGGGTTCGATTCCTGAGTCAGGAAGATCCCCTGGAGGAGGAAATGGCAAGCCATTCAAGTTTTCTTTCCTGAAGAATCCCATGGACAAAGGAGCCTTTTGGGCTACAGTCTGTAGGGTCGCAAACAGTCTGACACAACTGAAGTGACTTAGCACGCGTGCACTACTTAAAAACTGTAAATTTGATGTGGTTTTATTTTTCACTTTAGGATTTTTTTTTTCTTCTAGTTGTAAAATTATGTGCTTGTTATTGAAACATCAAAAATATTGTGTCAGCCTGCTTGGAGGCAGATTTCCACTATTCTTACACTCATTCCGCGCATGCCCCTTTGCATGTGGCTTGTTTCATTCATCAGTACATTCATTTCAGGCGCGATCCAGACACTCATCTACCCGTCTCTCCGTAAGAACCTGATCAAACAATTCATTGCTGTATGTGAATTATATCTCAAGAAAATGAGAAGATCTTTTTAAAAAAGAAAGGAAATTGTCCAAACATTTACAACTGCTAGTATTTCACTGAATACCCTCTATGTACAGAGCCTTGTTCTAGTGTGGAAGAGATTCAAAATGTGCCAAGCCTGGGATCTAGAAGCCCAGGGAATCTTGTTTCAGAAAAGCTCACTGGTACCCACAGGGGTTATAAATGTGTGCCCTAAATGTGAATGAACTGCACTGAGCTGAAAGGTGTAAAGGAAGATGTAACATTAACTAAGGGAGACAGATCATTTTTGTTCATTAGCTATTCTTTATTTTTACATGCTTTCATTGATTCCTTATGAAAATCTTTCTTTCCATAGTTTTAATCTCAATAGTTCCTGAATCTCAACATTCCTATGATCTAGTTATTGTTTAAAAACACTTGGTCTTAACAGATGCACACTACTATATCTAAAATACATAAACAACAAGGACATGTTGCATAGCACAGGAGACTATATTCAATATTTAGTAATAACTTTAATGGAAAAGAACCTGAAAATTGCATATATATGTGTGTGTGTGTATAACGGAATTATTTTTGAATTGTAGTAACTCAACTATATTTCAGTTGAGAAAAGCACTTATTCTTACATTATATTTTACAGCTTTGCTTCTGAATGATGAAGGATACCTTAGAGATACTAGTCATTTGTCACACCATATACCTAATTTGTGTGACAATTGTTTATATACATGTAATGAATCGGATGGGGCTTTGCAGGTGGCCCAGTGGTCAAGAATCCACCTGCAATGCAGGAGATGCAAATTCAGACCCTGGGTTGACAAGATTCCCTGGAGAAGGAAATGGCAACTCACTCCAGTAATCTTGCCTGGAAAATCCCATGGACAGAAGGCCTCGTGAGCTACAGTCCACGAGTCACAAAGAGTTGGACACAACTGAGCGACCAAGCACACACTATACTAACTGATGTGTGTGTGTGAAGGCACACAAATTGTATATTAAACTAGCTTAGTCCTCTCAATGGCATTTTGAAGTAGGTATTACCATTTTATGGATGGGGAATTCAAGCCTCGCCTTCTTCACCTGCAAGCCCTTGCCACATGAGAATTCTGGAGCTGCCACTGGGAGAGACGTGGGATGAGTTTGTCTTGTGTGATGTGCTCTGTGGTCCACTCATTACCTCAGCCTTAATCCCTTTCTCAACTTCTCTTTTGTACAGCTGAGACTTCTGCGACCATTACTAGTACAGCGTCACTCACTCCTGAGCATACAGTTGTCGAAACAACAAGAGGTTTGTGCATGTTTTGAAACAGTTTTTCTCTGGAGTCACTGTTATGATGCAGCTCTCCTTAACGGGTCTGACTGCTGCAGGGAAACTGACAAAGACCGAGAAATGGAAGCAAAATAGACAAAGTCTCCCTCCTCTACAGGAATTCTCGCTTCTGGAATGTTGCACAGGAATAAGACTGTAGATTAAAGAAATTAAAGCATCCTAGCAAAACACATAAAAGATGAATGTGACCGTGAAATGGTAGGCCAGGCAAAACGGATCCAGCAGTGCAGTGGGGAGGGGGCCTTAAGGTCAAACCTGGCTGGTTGACCTGAGCTTGGCCCTGTCCCAGGTGCTGACCCTGAGTAGCTTGAACCCCGAGTTCTCCAAAGGGTCTCCGCCATCTTAATTTTAAAATGGGGCTCATTATACCTCCCTCACAGTGTTTCTCTAAGGATTAAATAAGAAAATGTGTGTAAAATTGCTTGACTGAGAGCCCAGTACATCATACATGCCCAGCAAAGTATAAGCCATCTGGGTCCTGAGATAAGGATGCTCAGGTGGCATTCACTCTCTCTCTGATTATTCTTCTATGGAGAAGAAGATGACTTTGAAAGAGCAGGTTGAAAGCAGAAAAGAAGGTCTTTTGTAGGTGGCATTTTGGCAGGGTCTTCTGGATTTAAAATAAAGCCTCACAGAAGACTTAGCATAGCTACTGGATCATTAGCTAGTGGAAACACTGAGAAAAAGGGAAGCAATTGGTTTTCTGAAGGACGGAGACCAAGAGAGGAAAATTAGGCTAAGTGCTTAGAACCAGTTACTAACTTCTGGGTCCAGTTAAATAATCTACTTTTCAAAGTGATGTCAGTGTGAAGCCAACAGGATAGTGTGAAACCAGAGAACACTCATGGGTCAGCTGCACACACACACAGCACACACGCCCTGAACCCTGTGGACAGTGAGCGGCTAGAGAATGATCCACTATAATCATGTCTTTGACGAGGTCAGGTAATGAGTGCAGTATGTTATTAGTAGTAAATTCAAGAATTGACATAAAATGGCATCAGGAGACAGGAGAAAAAGAAATACTATTGTGGACTTGTAAGGGGGGATTATCTCTAGCAGAGCATTCAGTTCAGTTCAGTTCAGTCGCTCAGTCATGTCCAACTCTTTGTGACCCCATTGACTGCAAAACACCAGGCCTCCCTGTCCATCACCAACTCCTGGAGCTCACTCAAACTCATGCCCATCAAGTTGGTGATGCCATCTAACCATCTCATCCGGTATCGTACCCTTCTTCTCCCACCCTCAATATTTCCCAGCATCAGGATCTTTTCAGATGAGTCAGCTCTTCACATCAGGTGGTAAAAATATCTGATAATGTTGAGTTTCAGCTTCAACATCTGTCCTTCCAATAAATATTCAGGACTGATCTCCTTTAGAGAGATCCTAGTTGGATCTCCTTGCAGTCCACGGGACTCTCAAGAGGCTTCTCCAGCACCACAGTTCAAAAGCATCAATTCTTCGACACTCAGCTTTCTTTATAGTCCAACTCTGTTTCCACTATTTCCCCATCTATTTGCCATGAAGTGATGCGACCAGATGCCATGATCTTCGTTTTCTGAATGTTGAGCTTTGAGCCAACTTTTTCACTCTCCTGCTTCACTCTCATCAAGAGGCTTTTTAGTTCCTCTTCACTTTCTGCCATAAGCGTGGTGTCATCTGCATATCTGAGGCTATTGATATCTCTCCTGGCAATCTTGATTCCAGCTTGTGCTTCTTCTAGTCCAGCGTTTCTCATGATGTACTCTGCATAGAAGTCAAATAAGAAGGTGACAGAATACAGCCTTGACGTACTCCTTTTCCTATTTGGAACCAGTCTGTTGTTCCATGTCCAGTTCTAACTGTTGCTTCCTGACCTGCATACAGATTTCTCAAGAGGCAGGCCAGGTGGTCTGGTATGTCCATCTCCTGAAGAATTTTCCACAGTTTGTTGTGATCCACACAGTCAAAGGCTTTGGCATTGTCAATAAACCAGAAATAGATGGGGGTTTTTGGAATTCTCTTGCTTTTTCTATGATCCAACGGATGTTGGCAATTTGATCTCTGGTTCCTCTATCTTTTCTAAAATCAGCTTGAACATCTGGAAGTTCATGGTTCACGTACTATTGAAGCCTGGCTTAGAGAATTTTGAGCATGACTCTATTAGCGTGTGTTCAGTTCAGTTCAGTTCAGTTGCTCAGTTATTTTCGACTCTTTGCGACCCCATGAATCACAGCACGCCAGGCCTCCCTGTCCATCACCAACTCCCGGAGTTCGCCCAAATTCATGTCCGTTGAGTCGGTGATGCCATCCAACCATCTCATCCTCTGTCATCTTCTCCTCCTGCCGTCAATCTTTTCCAACATTAGGGTCTTTTCAAATGAGTCAGCTCTTCACATCAGGTGGCCAAAATACTGGAGTTTCAGCTTCAACATCAGTCCTTCCAATGAAAACCCAGGTCTAATTTCCCTTAAGTGGACTGGTTGGATCTCTTGCAGTCCAAGGGACTCTCAAGAGTCTTCTCCAACACCACAGTTCAGAAGCATCAATTCTTCAGCACTTATCTCTCTTTATCGTCCAACTCTCACATCCATACATGACCACTGGAAAAACCATAGCCTTGACTAGATGGACCTTTGTTGGCAAAGTAACGTCTCTGCTTTTTAATATGGTGTCTAGGTTGGTCATAACTTTCCTTCCAAGTAGTAAGCGTCTTTTAATTTCATGACTGCAATCACCATCTGCAGTGATTTGGGAGCCCAGAAAAATAAAGTCTGCCACTGTTTCCACTGTTTCCCCATCTATTTCCCATGAAGTGATGGGATCGGATTCCATGATCTTCGTTTTCTGAATGTTGAGCTTTAAGCCAACTTTTTCACTCTCCTCTGATTGTGCAGTTGTTTGAGCATTCTTTGGCATTGCCTTTCTTTGGGACTGGAATGAAAACTTACTTTTTCCAGTCCTGTGGCCACTGCTGAGTTCTCCAAATTTGCTGGCATATTGAGTGCAGCACTTTCATAGCATCCTCTTTTAGGATTTTAAATAGGTCAACTGGAATTCCATCACCTCCACTAGCTTTGTTTGTAGTGATGCTTCCTAAGGCCCACTTGACTTCACATTCCAGAATGTCTGGCTCTAGGTGAGTGATCACACCATTGTGATTATCTGGGTCATGAAGATCTTTTTTGTATAGTTCTTCTGTGTATTGTTACCACTTCTTCTTAATATCTTCTGCTTCTGTTAGGACTATGCCATTTAAAGCAACTATACTAAGGACGTTTACAGAAAGGAATCCAGTGAGACTGCTGGCAAAAACACAGCTGGGACAAAGTAAGGGTTTGGATTCTGATGGAAAATGGATAGCAATATAACTTACATTCAGTCATGTCCAGCTCTTTTTGAGGATTGAACTGATGTTCATGTGGGATTACAGCGCAATATGTCTCTTTCTGATCACCATTTTTACATTTTTTAAAAATACACTGCTTCTTGTAGAAGTCCATAAATGGTTCTTCCAATAGTTTCTCATATCCTTCCCTTCAGTGCATGAGGGAGTTTACTAATTCATGATGAATGGAAACTTGTTGGGTAGCTGAAAGTAGATATTGGGATTATTAATGTTAAGATTGGCACATTACCTCATATATTTTACTTGCTCACTGTTGAAAGTTGAACTATGTAGTTCTTTAAACACAGTTAAGGAATAACAAAAATCCACTAGACAGTCTAATTCCAAAGCGGTATTTTTTTAAATACGCCATATGTTTTCTGACCTTATTTTCAAATATTGTCTTTTTAGGACCAGTACTGGAACATGGTTTGTCACAGTCAGGTATGTTAATATTTGACAAAGAATGATGATCATTCCCTTTAGCATTTTGTCTTGCGAGTTTTAAATGCCTTGGAACTAGAAGCGTCAGTTTTATTTTTTAAGTTTATTTTCTTTCTGATTTTGCTTTAAAAAATTTAATTAAAGTATGGTTACTATACATTATTATTTGTTCTAGGTGTAAAATACAATGATTCACCACTTTTAAAAGTTATACTCCATTTATAGTTGTTATAAAATATGGCTGTATTCCCTGTGTGCTGTACAGTACATGTACTGTACTTAGTTCTTCAGTCGTGTCCAGCTCTTTGTGACACCGTGGACTGTAGCCCCCTAGGTTCCTCTGTCCATGGGATTCTCCAGGCCAGAATACTGCAGTGGGTTGCCATTCCCTTCTACAGGTGATCTTCCCAACTCAGAGATCAAACGCAGGTCTCCCGCACTGTAGGCAGATTCTTTACTGTCTGAGCCAGCAGGGAAGCCCTGTACAATAATATATCCTTGCAGCTCATTTTACACATGACAGCTTGTACCTCTTATTCTCCTGTCCCCATATTGCCTTTCCCGCTTCCCTCTCCCCACTGGTAACCACTAGCTAATTATAAAAACAAGAGTGTTACTGATTTCAGTCACACACATTGTAAAAACAAATAAAATATGCTCTTTTCAGAATCAAAATAGGCATTTCCAATTTCCTTAAACATTTTAGAAACAGCAGTATATAATCTGATCATCATTTTTATTTTAAGTTATATATCTTCAGCTTTCTAACCAACCGTGTGTACATCCAGAATAAATACAGATCCTTCTTGTCTTAGTCCAGATGCGTTTTAGACTCTGTGCTTCAGAGCTACTTTCCCAACACTGTATTTGTGGACTATCACTTTCCCCTATAAAAAGACAAAGCTATATTACCCTGATTTTACCTGCTTTATTTTACAAATGCTATGTGGTCATTCACTTCACACTTTTATAACTCGCTCCTGTTTTTCTCCTATAGTGATGGTAGTCATTATTGTTGTGGTGATTGCTGGTGTCATTGGAATTATCGTCGGAGGTGCCGGCCTTTTTNGCAGATTCTTTACTGTCTGAGCCAGCAGGGAAGCCCTGTACAATAATATATCCTTGCAGCTCATTTTACACATGACAGCTTGTACCTCTTATTCTCCTGTCCCCATATTGCCTTTCCCGCTTCCCTCTCCCCACTGGTAACCACTAGCTAATTATAAAAACAAGAGTGTTACTGATTTCAGTCACACACATTGTAAAAACAAATAAAATATGCTCTTTTCAGAATCAAAATAGGCATTTCCAATTTCCTTAAACATTTTAGAAACAGCAGTATATAATCTGATCATCATTTTTATTTTAAGTTATATATCTTCAGCTTTCTAACCAACCGTGTGTACATCCAGAATAAATACAGATCCTTCTTGTCTTAGTCCAGATGCGTTTTAGACTCTGTGCTTCAGAGCTACTTTCCCAACACTGTATTTGTGGACTATCACTTTCCCCTATAAAAAGACAAAGCTATATTACCCTGATTTTACCTGCTTTATTTTACAAATGCTATGTGGTCATTCACTTCACACTTTTATAACTCGCTCCTGTTTTTCTCCTATAGTGATGGTAGTCATTATTGTTGTGGTGATTGCTGGTGTCATTGGAATTATCGTCGGAGGTGCCGGCCTTTTTTACCTCCTGAGAAGGGTGAGGACTCAGTTTTTAATTTTAGGTGCTGGTGTAAATAACTCCAGGAGGGTTTAACTCTACGGCTTCAACTAAACTCAAAAGAAAAACAAAACTGCATGAAACTCCATCTTTTTCAACTGGACACAGAGAAGTCACTGAGTTACTCTAGCAGAATTTTTTTTTTTGCATTTGCCTATAAAGAACCCCCAAATACCAATCTACCTGTTTTCCAATGAAACATCCTCCAAGGCTTCTAACTTGGTCTAACATATTTTGATGGATATGGTTGAAATAGTCAAATGTCTAATTATAGTATCTAGTTTAATTTGCATATGAAAAATCTTTAAAATAATACGATATATTTACTAGTGGTTTTTTATTCTATTTCCTGGGACAGATTTTTCAAATTCCACCTATGAATTTTCAGCCATGAATGATGTTTTTCATCACTAAAGATACTTTTGAGTCTGTATGACAGCATTCAAAGCACATCACCTTTGCTATAACCTGCTGTCTAAGGTAGTTCAGACACAACATTTGTGTGTGTGATTATAATGCTGGTAATTTGGAATTATAATCGTAGGTCATTAAGTACCCAGTCACAAAACAGTGGTCACACAAAGAAGTTCTCATCCACCCTCTATTTTTATCTTTCTTTGTGATCTCCATACCATAGCCATTCTATATATGTATACATTCTTTATAAAATGCTCGTTTTAGAGAGCTCACAAAACTGCAATGTCAGGGCTATAACACCAAGATTGATAGTAAATCTACATAAAGTTCCCTTTTCTTTTTTAACTATTTTTGTTAGGTGACTTTGATAATCATTCAAATCTATGATTGATTAGCATTACTCCATGTAAATTTATCTTCTCTAAATAATATTTTCTTAATAGAAGTAAAGTGAAAGTATCTGCTCTAATATGAGAGATTTTGTAAAGACTTGAATGGAAGATAACTCCTCTTGTTTGCAGTTTAAATGTTGGGGACAAAGTCATCCCCTTGTCTTTGGGCACAGATGACAAATTTAGTTGTCCTCTTTCTTGGCTGATGCTCTAAATCTGAAAAAGACAACGATATACTTGGTTGGCAAAATTCAGAGAACATCTTGCATACGAATATAGTAGAATTGGGTCATGGTTATCAATTCAGCTTTTCGTTACAGCAGGGAACTATGACGCAGTCAATGTTTGGGGTACTAGTTCACCTATGGAAATAACAGATACTATTTAGAAATAAAACTTTAAACCAAAGTTTGTGCGTATCGATGAAATAACAGCTTTTTACACAAAAGAACGCTACAACATGGATTTTAATTGAAAGAAAACAAACTTTAGCCAAAAAAATGTGCTTTTAATCTGAGGTGTTTTTCTTACTGTGTCTAAGTTTATAAAATTGTGGCATTAACATTCTTCTGCCTTTTATTCATAGAGATATCGAGAACGACAAGGACGAACAAGTGCTCCTAACACTTCTGAAGCGGCAAAAGAAACAGGTTGGTGCTATTTTTATTGCCTTTTGCCTTTTTGGAAGGAACATAAATTAATGACTTACTTTTATACTTTTCAATGTAATGAAATTTCTCTTATGTGTAAATTATCTTTTTTAAAAAAGTGAAACAAATACTGCAAGTAAAGCAAAAACCAAGTTCTTTTGTATACTTTTTATTTTCCAAACTGCAAAGTTGAGTATAGGAGAACCTGTAGGGGGCTAGTTCAATACCCCCGAATCTGGAGCCAGACCTTGGTTTGAATCCATATTCCACCACTTATCAGCTGTGTAACCTTAAGCCAGCTATTCTTAAGGAGATAATAATAGTGAGTGGGCTGATAATTCAACATGGACATAATGATGGTGTTCACCTCACAGAGTTTCATGAGGATTGAATGAACTACCATAAGTAGTAGAGTGCCTAGAGCAGTTCTTGGCCAGAATAAGCATCCAATGCCTGCTGCTGCTGCTGCTGCTAAGTTGCTTCAGTCGTGTCCGACTCTGTGCGACCCCATAGATGGCAGCCCATCAGGCTCCGCCACCCTTGGGATTCTCCAGGCAAGAACACTGGAGTGGGTTGCCATTTCCTTCTCCAATGCATAAAAGTGAAAAATCGAAGTGAAGTCACTCAGTTATACTCGACCCTTCGCGACCCCATGGACTGCAGGCCACCAGGCCCCTCCATCCATGGGATTCTCCAGGCAAGAGTACTGGACTGGGGTGCCATTGCCTTCTCCACCCAATGCCTAGTAGCTGTTATAAATATTGCAGGCTCCACACCCAATGACCTCTGCACAAATAGCCAGTCACTAGGCTCCCTTACTATTTCCACTCTCAGGTGGAAAGGGGATACATAAGCATGGCAAAAATAGCAGGAGTATCTTGTTCACCCAGAATAGTATTGACTTAAGTAGTGTTTTCCAAAAAGAGACAACCTTAAAAAGTGTGAGATTTTTATATTTATATGTATCCAGATATTAGTATTTTCTTGCAGGGGAAAAAAAACATAAACTCTAACAAGACTGGAGCATCCATTACCAGCAGGAGAGCAATTCACAAGAGCTGAGTAGTAGTTGCTGCCTCTATTATGTGTTTTAATACCTAACCAATTTTATTAATTATGGCCTGTTACATAATTTCACTAATCGAGTATATGGTTCTATTAACAGTAAACTTTGCCTGAGGTGTGAACCCAAATGACATCTGTTTGGGGAGATAATCACCAAACACAGGTCTCTGTAGAATGGGCTTTAAATGCTCAAGCAAAAGGGAACTGATTCTTTTTTTTACAAAATTAAAGTTTTTCTCATAATTATAAAAAATCATGACAGATTTTAGGGGCTGTAAATTTCCAGATTCCAATATTTAACACTAGACCTAGCACTTATCTTCAAAGGACTTGCTAGGTTTTTTTGACATTGGGTTCATATAAAACAGAGACTTTTCAACTCTCTACCCCAGCTGTATAACCTATATGCAGAACTAGCTTCATCACATTATCTTGTAGGTTCTTAAAGATTAAAGATGATCAGTATATAATTGTTTAGTCCTGGGAGTTTCGTGCTTGGTAGGGTGAATAGTGTACCTGTCATTCTCAGCTACCAGGATTAATAAGACTCAATGTGCAGATACCTAAAACAGCAAAGTTTTGAGTCCTGTAGCAGATTCACTTCTTTAAACTAAGGTTACTTCATTATAGGCTTTGCAGCTCGGACAAATACGTGTTATTTCTTTTACCCACATTCTGCCTTGTTTAAAAAAAAAAAAGTTTGAAGATGTTTTTAAAATGGAGCAATTACTAGTCAAGACCTAACGTCTAGTTACCTAAATTTCCATATGCTTTTAACTATTGATTTATTTTGGTGACAATTTTAGTGTTTAATGTTTTGTCTGCTTTTTTTTTCATATAATCTTGAGCCTTTCTGTGCAATAGCTCACAAAAATTTGGGACAATTNAAAAAAAAAAAAGTTTGAAGATGTTTTTAAAATGGAGCAATTACTAGTCAAGACCTAACGTCTAGTTACCTAAATTTCCATATGCTTTTAACTATTGATTTATTTTGGTGACAATTTTAGTGTTTAATGTTTTGTCTGCTTTTTTTTTCATATAATCTTGAGCCTTTCTGTGCAATAGCTCACAAAAATTTGGGACAATTTAATCCATCAAAGTTCATTAAAATATCCTTGTTAGTTTGAGTGCAACAGACATTTTCCAAATGCTTACTGTGGTTTGGGCACCTACACACCTATTAGATATACCAATAGGAGTCTCTGTCCTCTGGAAGCTGAGCATCTATTGGAAACAGACTGTGGTCATTGTAGGGAACAGGCTTAAGGTAGCAGAGGCATTAGCATCTAAAAAGTCTGGGGCAGATATTAATAGCAAAGGCTTTTGCAGATGAAATCACTGGAGGTCAGCCTTAAAGGGTGGATAGATGTTTCTAGGGGAAAGTCAGTTCTAGACAAAAGTCCAGCTTGAGCAAAAGCATAAAAGAAGACAAAATATGGTGTAGTCAAGGAACTGTGTGCATTTCCACATTAGCAAGATTAATGCCTCAGTTCTTCATTTATGTCTCAAATATACATAAAGGCAGTGGAAAGTGAGATGAGTCATATTTTAGGTTCAATTCACCCTTCCTTATTTGTGCAAATGAAGTTATTAAATGTGTCTTAGTAAGTTAGTGAAATTGTTACCAGAGAGTAGATTCTTGGCAGAAAGAATTAGGAGACGAGACACATAAGTCAAGAAAATAAAGGGTTTATTAATAAGTAATAGGATGTTCTCAGGGGGAGCGTGAGTACATTCAGGTGGGTAGCTTCCCTGAATTCCTTTAGCAAGCTGGTTATACGGACTGTAAAAATGAGTGGACAGAATGTTCATTGGGAAGGGAGAGGTTTGGAGTGATATTTCCTGATTTTCACCCCAACTCCACCTTTCTTTCTTTTTTTTTTTCCCAACTCCACCTTTCTAAGGAGAGGAGAGATCTTTGTCTTTATTCAGTCTTGATCAGAAGTGTCACAGCATCAGTACATGATGGAAACTTCTTCTGCAAGGCTAATTGTATTGTAATGAGAACATAATGAGCAAAAGGTTACATTTGGACACGGGAGATTCCACCTTTTCCTACCTTTCTTTGTCTGCCTCCAGGACACTTGTTACCTCAAAAAGTCTGGGTTCTTATCGGTCCAGAGGTTTCCTGTTTTCCGTCTGCCCAAGGAGCCACTGAGTTTACAAGATGTGGGGTTTCCTGCCGTTTGGCCTGTCCTGTCTTTGTCTGCTCATTTCTAGCTATCTGCCTGCTCTAACAAAATGGGTTATCAAATCAGACCCCACTTCATAGGAAATTTGGGAAAACACACAAGATTCCAGAAAGTGAGTTAGCCCTATTTTTATAGAATACTGCTCTAAAGTAACTCACGAGTCAAAAAGATGGGAGTGATCATGCCATCTCAACAAGAACAAGAGATGTTGGGGTATAAAGAACAGATTGCTTTTACCTCCTTGAACTTGCACAGGATTAATGGTTGGTGGGAAATGAGAATAAGTGAATCTGAGTTAGCTGCCCACAGTGATGGCCACATGTGACTTCTACCAGTCCATTTGCTATGGCAGAATTTGGGGTTGCACCATTTCTGTAATTCCCCAATCGAAGGAGACGATAGGAAATGCTCTGCTTCCATAACAGCAAAGGTTCAGCCCATCTGTTTCACACAGTTTCTGGAAGTAACATAAATCCAACCTACTAGCTAAGGAAAGTGAGACATCACACTTGGTGGGGAAGGCCGACCCTTCTTTCACATGCTAGAATCAGAGAGGTATTTAGCAGTGAGTTTCTGTACAGCCTTTTCTGTGCTTATGTCTAAGGAAAAACAGTTACTTCTGAAAGAGATTACAAACTAGGAAGCTTGTCTTAAGTTCAAACACATATGTGTAATTCCACTCACTTATCATTTACTGCTTTCCCACTCTATTCCACCCCTTCACAAGCTCTCTATTAGTTTCTCATCTCTGCAGAAATTAGGAAAAGAGCAGTTATGTTTGTTCCTTCAGTTCTAAGGCTTTGGGGATAAATTTTCTAAGAAATTCTGTTTCACTACACTCTAATAGAGCTAATCTGAAAAGAAATTCCTTTCATTTCCTAACAGTTGTATTCAAGGACAACTCGGTAAGAATATAGAATCTTGAAATTTATTTTATGAATTGATTTCCTGTTGTATTTAAATGTAATTGTGTTTTATACCACTTTTTTTTTTTCTAGAAGATTCAAAAGCGTAATCAATGAGAGTCGGTTCACCAAATCAAGTTTTGGAAGAACTCAAAGACAAGACTTCAATCATGTGAAAAATAAACATGTACATTTTGGTCAAGAGAAAAATGAACATGTCAAAAAACCAGTATGTTGTGTACCTTCCCAAGTTGTACAATTTCAGGATAAAAATTTCATCATAATGAGTCCAGTGAAATGTTTTCTTTCATGCTTGCTTTGGTATGTTAACATAATTTTTATAATTAAATGACTTAGCATTCTTATTCAAAACTTTAGTTGGCTTTGTCCACAGTTCCTTAAGACTGACATTCTATTCTTTGGCATTTTAATAATTATGCTTTCAAATGAACAGGTTTGTAACATCTAGATAAAATCTAAGTTTTCTTCTCATTCTAAACTTCTGAGTCTATTTTCATTATTTTGAATAAATTAAAAGGAGTGCAAAATGCTATTATTTCCTTCATTGCTGAACAGGCAGGGTATGTGTTACATTAAAGATGATGTTTTAACCACACTAATAAATCTTGTGCTTGGAAATGCCTTTCATACATTCATACATCATACACATACGTATATATACATAGATAAAGACATGGAATAGATATAAATATATAAAATGACATACACATTCATCCTTTGATGCATAAATCAACACAAAAGTTTTTTCCTATTAAAAGAAGTGGGATACTACACATGTATAAATGACTCATTTACGATAACTTGTCTGAAAGTCTAAAGTGTTAACTCATTCAGGGCACAGACATGAACTGGAATATTTAATTATGTCAATGGGCAGAGTACCCTGAGAAAAAGACTTAATGACTTTGCTTACAAAAAGAAACTTCTGAATAACTCTGTAAATGCAATAAGATATGCAAATTTGACATGTAGTTGAATATATAAAAAGGTTACCCTGTATTCTCAGTTAAATGCTTTAATCTGTCCAGTCCTAGTTTTTATTTTTAATAAAGTTTTGGAAATTGGTTTAAATAACTTAAAAGAAATTTCTGAATCTTGAAGACTAAGGTTTTGTGACTGTACAGTTATCACTCATTTGTAGTAAAACTTGAAAAGCAATGTAAAAACATTGTGTATTCTTGTGATGTTCCATTTAAACATTCATATAGCTTTTCATTATTGCATGATAATTAAGTAAATAGTATTATGTACATATTTGAGTTTGGCAGCTTAGATTTACTTTTTTATATGTTAAAAAAATCTAATTCTTAACCTACTTGCATGTTCAGAGACTGTTGGTTGTACTAAATTGATTATAGAAAAATAAAGAATAAGTAAAATGTATTTCTGTTGGTATATATATAGTGAAAGTAGTTTTGACAATATTATTGTGTTAAATTAATCAAGTGAATGGCCCAAGCATCAGTACAACTTTAAATGTATTCTTTTCAATAAAAACAAAATGTTGAACCAAGAGAGAACACGTGACTAACCTTGTCTCTAAAGCAATTTACAAGTCAGAGACAATAAGACATCAGATGGTCCTGCCATCTGTACCAGAGCAAGAGTCCAGAGAAAAATTAAATAGGAATTACTGTAACCTTGAACTTTTCAATTTCTCTGTAATTCTATTGATGAATTTTTCATATTTAAATTTAATGTTTGTGGGAAGAAATGACCTTGACTCTTCATATTTTTATAATTAAGTCATCATAAGATTACAGTAAAGAAATCTTACCTACAAAGCTAACGTGACCCTATAAATGGCGAACCTGGAATTTCTTAAACTTTGGGACTAAAGCCATGGGGTGTGAGTGAAGCGGATTAGAAAATGTTATCCTTCAGGCCTGGGTGTTTGCTTGTATAGGTGTGAACAAAGGGTCTACGGTGGACAGAAAAAGAATGGAGAACGGGCGAGATGCTGGAAGGCAGAACAGGGAGAGGCAAGGAATGATGTGGTGAAAGGGGTATTGTAGTGTACCCACAATAGTAACCGAGGAAGAGTCTTCCGATTTATTCTAAGCATTTGTCTTATCAAATGCTGCAAATTTCACACAAGCAAATCCTAAGAGCACTTAGGCAAAAATTAGTACAAAATTCTACCCAATATTGTGTATAGACTTCTTATTATGTTAACCCAGTGCTAATGTGTTTGTGCCCTTAGCTCTATTTAGCTGGAATATGTCCACTGGAAACTGAAAAAGGACTTTATGCCATTAGCTTTAAACAAGACATCTAAATTCTCATGTGTTACTTGTCCTATGATTTGAATTTCATCCCCTCCTTAATGGACTCCCTTCATGGCTCAACCAGTAAAGATTCTGCCTGGTATGCAGGAGACCCAGGTTCAATCCCTGAGTTGGGAAAATTCCCTGGAGGAAGAAATGGCAACCCATTCCAGTATTCTTGCCTGGGAAATCCCATGGACAGAGGAGTCTGGCAGGCTACAGTTCATGGGGTCACAAAGAGTTGGACATGACCGAGCAACTTCACGTCTCTCCCTCCATAACTGGGTGTCACTGAAAGATGAGACTTTCATTCATTTCGTAATTCCTCCGTGGCTTCCCAAAAACTTGTTTCTTATTTCATGACACTTTTCTTAATATTTAAAATGACATTATGCATCGTAATATCATAAAGATTTCACACAACGTGATGTGAAAAGAGGATCAGTCTTGATGCCAGAGTTTAAACCTTTGCTTATTTATTCACATATTTTCTGTTTCCTGGTCTGCAATGTGAGGATGAGAATAGTTACCTCGCAAAATGTCTTGAGATTTATTCAAAATGAAGTCTATAGGGTGGCCAGCACCAAGGGGGCGCTTGTGTCCTCTGAACCTTATAGAAATCTGATTCTCACTTGAGAAATCTAAACGGCAGATGCTCTAGCGCTGCCTGATGGGGCAGCCAGGAATGGTAGTGATGCAGGTGTGACAGCATTTCTGAAGTTGCGGGGGGAGGGGCAATGAGAAAAGGCTTTCCTGTGGGCTTTATGTGGGATAGACTGGGGGAAGGGTGCTGTTGTTTATAGCAGAGATGGCTTCCTAGAGGAAGGAACAGGTTTTAACAGAAAATAGATGTACATCCAGACAACTAAGGACTGAACAAGATGGAAGCAACCAATTAAGATAGAGATGGATTTAGAAATGCCAAGAGAATGGGAAGTGAGAGGTCTCCAGTGATGGGAAAGTTGCATAACCTGCAAAAGCACCTACAAGAGAAAGGTTCAAACGAAAAATCTCTGCTGAGAGTAGAATGCTGCGCCACTGTGAAGATATTGGTGTAGTCAAAACTTTCCCATTCTCTTACCTGTTTTTCCCTTACTATGCTCCAATGCAAGGGGGAGGGGTCAGAAATTTCACATATCAAGATGCAGGAAGAGGAGTGAAAACTCCAGGTAGGATGGGAGAAGGAGGATGATTATCTCTTTCCTAATGCTGGGGAGGTGGAAGGAGTACAAACATCAACTTAGAATCAGAATGGAAAGTTTGATTACTGCATTGGTAATCAAAATCAACTAAAAATAAAAATTTTTTAGTTGTTATACAGTCCATTTACAGTTATTATAAAATATTGGCTTTATTCCTCATGTTGTTCAATATGTCCTTGTAGCTTATCTTACACCCAATAGTATCTCCCACTCCCTAACCTCTAGATTCCCCTTTCCCCCCAATGATAACCATTAGTTTGTTAGTGTGTTCTCATCTGTGAATCTGCTTCTTTTTTGCTGTATTCACTAGTTTGCTGTAGTTTTTACATCCCATATGTAACTGATTCCATACAGTATTTGTCTTTGTCTGACTTATTTCACTTAGCACAGTGCCCTCCAAATCTATTCACGTTGCTGCAAATGGCAAGATTCCATTCTTTTTCATGGCTGAATAGTGTTCAGTGTGTGTATATATATATGTACATATGTACATATATATGAATATATGTACATATATTCTGAACATATATTGATGCATATATGTATTTACACATGTGTGCTATATGTCAACTCTTTGCAACCCCATGGACTATAGCCTACACCAGGCTCCTCCGTCCATGGAATTTTTCAGGCAAGAACGCTGGAGTGGGCTGCCATTTCCTTCTCCAGGTTATATAACATACATGGGTTAATATACATACATAGCATATTATATACACACGTTAATAACATATGTGAGCTATTAACGTGTAAGACACATGTTACATGTATCTTACATGTAACATATATAGCATGTGTGATGTGTTATAAATTAACATGTGACTATACATACATCGCATATTATACACATATGTTAATAACATGTGTGAGATGTTAGTGTGTAACATACANGGACAGAAAAAGAATGGAGAACGGGCGAGATGCTGGAAGGCAGAACAGGGAGAGGCAAGGAATGATGTGGTGAAAGGGGTATTGTAGTGTACCCACAATAGTAACCGAGGAAGAGTCTTCCGATTTATTCTAAGCATTTGTCTTATCAAATGCTGCAAATTTCACACAAGCAAATCCTAAGAGCACTTAGGCAAAAATTAGTACAAAATTCTACCCAATATTGTGTATAGACTTCTTATTATGTTAACCCAGTGCTAATGTGTTTGTGCCCTTAGCTCTATTTAGCTGGAATATGTCCACTGGAAACTGAAAAAGGACTTTATGCCATTAGCTTTAAACAAGACATCTAAATTCTCATGTGTTACTTGTCCTATGATTTGAATTTCATCCCCTCCTTAATGGACTCCCTTCATGGCTCAACCAGTAAAGATTCTGCCTGGTATGCAGGAGACCCAGGTTCAATCCCTGAGTTGGGAAAATTCCCTGGAGGAAGAAATGGCAACCCATTCCAGTATTCTTGCCTGGGAAATCCCATGGACAGAGGAGTCTGGCAGGCTACAGTTCATGGGGTCACAAAGAGTTGGACATGACCGAGCAACTTCACGTCTCTCCCTCCATAACTGGGTGTCACTGAAAGATGAGACTTTCATTCATTTCGTAATTCCTCCGTGGCTTCCCAAAAACTTGTTTCTTATTTCATGACACTTTTCTTAATATTTAAAATGACATTATGCATCGTAATATCATAAAGATTTCACACAACGTGATGTGAAAAGAGGATCAGTCTTGATGCCAGAGTTTAAACCTTTGCTTATTTATTCACATATTTTCTGTTTCCTGGTCTGCAATGTGAGGATGAGAATAGTTACCTCGCAAAATGTCTTGAGATTTATTCAAAATGAAGTCTATAGGGTGGCCAGCACCAAGGGGGCGCTTGTGTCCTCTGAACCTTATAGAAATCTGATTCTCACTTGAGAAATCTAAACGGCAGATGCTCTAGCGCTGCCTGATGGGGCAGCCAGGAATGGTAGTGATGCAGGTGTGACAGCATTTCTGAAGTTGCGGGGGGAGGGGCAATGAGAAAAGGCTTTCCTGTGGGCTTTATGTGGGATAGACTGGGGGAAGGGTGCTGTTGTTTATAGCAGAGATGGCTTCCTAGAGGAAGGAACAGGTTTTAACAGAAAATAGATGTACATCCAGACAACTAAGGACTGAACAAGATGGAAGCAACCAATTAAGATAGAGATGGATTTAGAAATGCCAAGAGAATGGGAAGTGAGAGGTCTCCAGTGATGGGAAAGTTGCATAACCTGCAAAAGCACCTACAAGAGAAAGGTTCAAACGAAAAATCTCTGCTGAGAGTAGAATGCTGCGCCACTGTGAAGATATTGGTGTAGTCAAAACTTTCCCATTCTCTTACCTGTTTTTCCCTTACTATGCTCCAATGCAAGGGGGAGGGGTCAGAAATTTCACATATCAAGATGCAGGAAGAGGAGTGAAAACTCCAGGTAGGATGGGAGAAGGAGGATGATTATCTCTTTCCTAATGCTGGGGAGGTGGAAGGAGTACAAACATCAACTTAGAATCAGAATGGAAAGTTTGATTACTGCATTGGTAATCAAAATCAACTAAAAATAAAAATGTTTTAGTTGTTATACAGTCCATTTACAGTTATTATAAAATATTGGCTTTATTCCTCATGTTGTTCAATATGTCCTTGTAGCTTATCTTACACCCAATAGTATCTCCCACTCCCTAACCTCTAGATTCCCCTTTCCCCCCAATGATAACCATTAGTTTGTTAGTGTGTTCTCATCTGTGAATCTGCTTCTTTTTTGCTGTATTCACTAGTTTGCTGTAGTTTTTACATCCCATATGTAACTGATTCCATACAGTATTTGTCTTTGTCTGACTTATTTCACTTAGCACAGTGCCCTCCAAATCTATTCACGTTGCTGCAAATGGCAAGATTCCATTCTTTTTCATGGCTGAATAGTGTTCAGTGTGTGTATATATATATGTACATATGTACATATATATGAATATATGTACATATATTCTGAACATATATTGATGCATATATGTATTTACACATGTGTGCTATATGTCAACTCTTTGCAACCCCATGGACTATAGCCTACACCAGGCTCCTCCGTCCATGGAATTTTTCAGGCAAGAACGCTGGAGTGGGCTGCCATTTCCTTCTCCAGGTTATATAACATACATGGGTTAATATACATACATAGCATATTATATACACACGTTAATAACATATGTGAGCTATTAACGTGTAAGACACATGTTACATGTATCTTACATGTAACATATATAGCATGTGTGATGTGTTATAAATTAACATGTGACTATACATACATCGCATATTATACACATATGTTAATAACATGTGTGAGATGTTAGTGTGTAACATACATGTTACATGTATCACATATGCTGTATGTGTGTGCGTATATAGCACACATCACGCATGCTATATATACATGTGTATGTTATGTGTTATAAGTTAATATAGAATGCTTTATATATGCATTTATATATGCTAATAACATATAT
>SJYX01018221.1:499438-525495 GCA_006410675.1 Oreotragus oreotragus | reverse complement strand
CTTCATAGTAAATAGCAAACATTAACATGTACAGGCATCATTCTAAGCACTTTATATATATTAATTAATTTAATACTTACAATAGGTAGGTACTACTATCCCAATTTATAGGTGGAGAAATTGAGGCACCAAGATATTAAGTTACTTTCCTAAGATCACATAGCTAGTCAGTAGCAGAGCCCAAGACTTGAACTCCTTGGTAGTCTAGGAGTCAGATTCTGTGCTCTTAATCACTACAGTATATCTGAAATACTGTTCTGGAAAAATTCTACATCAAATCTTTAATATAATTCTGTTTCTACCATGAAGTAGAATCAGGTACTTTGTGAATTGTCACATCTGAGCTAAACCTTAAGCCTTATGTAAAGCATGAAACTGGCGGGGGAGCAGATAACCTCCAGTCTGAGAGACCTGCCTCTCTGTTAGAACCTTGGTGCAGAACTGTCCAACTCACATACCTGGGCATGTCCACTGGGAATGGGCCCAGCTACTGACCTCTCCATCCCCCTAAAGGCAACCTAGGGCCTGTGCCTTCAGGATAGGGACCTTATGCCTTAGGCAGCCTCGTTCCTTTACTCTTTAGTAAAAAATATCATTTTTTTCCTCCCAATCATGATATGAAAAAAGTTGGGAAGCCCTGCCTTGGAGAACTGTGGGAAGGTAAAAGATAATATGTTTGAATGATCTTTGTTCCCTGTTACTCCCTCCACATTAGAGCTGTGGTAAAAGGAAAGTGGAACAGATTCTTCAGACATAACATGAACTCTAAGGTTTTCTTTCCTTTCCGTGACATAGTTACTTGGCTTAATCACAGGATAATGGAGAAGCCAGAAATATCATTAGTTAAGTCAGTGGTTTTTGAAGTGTGGTTCTTAGAAGTCCAGGGGCCAGAGACACTTCCAAAGGTCCTAGAGGTCAAAACCCTCTCTAATAATACTAGGATAACTGTTTGCTTTTCCATTGTGGTGACATTTGCAGTAATAGAGCAAAAGCAATGGTGGATAAAACTGCTGGTGCTTTAGCATGAATCAAGGCAATGGCACCAATCAGTGTTATATTCTTCATTGCCCATGTACTAACAGTTCCACTCTAAAATGTCCTTGAAGGAGCAGTAAAAATGGTTAATATTGTTCAGTCTCAACTGTTGAGAACATGGTCATGAAGGAAGAATATCTAAAGTTCTTCTGCTGTATTCCGAATATGAGGGTTGTCTTTAGTAAAAGCATTTGTGCAGTTGTTTGATTTGTTAGCTAAACTACCTACTTTTTTCATGGAACACCATTTTCACTTGGAAGGATAAGTGATAGACAGACTATGGTTAGTCAGGTTTGGCAGTGTTTCTCACAGTGTTTAACAGACATTTTCTTGAAAATGAATAAAGAAAAAGTTCACTTCTTTCACTTTAAGACAGCAACTACCAGTATTTGTTGCCAATGATAAAATTTGAGCAAACGAGTGAAAAGTAGAATTTTGGAAAACTTGTTGCTGCCACCATGAACTTGGTATCTCTTCCCAGTTCTTAAGTATTTTTTTTCCCTGATGAGATTGATGGTGATATTAACAAAGTTCTCGTATTGTATAATTAAATACATTTAGAAGATATCATAACTCTTTGAATGAATATTTTCCAATAACCAATGTATATTCTTATGATGAAGGTCCATTTAAAATGCAAGAAAGATTAATGGATTTTAATATAACAGAAATTTAAAAATATGCTAATATTGTTTCATATTCTACATTACAACTGTCATTTTAAAAATTACTTCTTGTCAAATTTAAAAAAATTTTGAATAGACTTATTTTTTAGAACAATTTTAAAGTTATAGAAAATTGAGAAGGTAGTCTAGAGAGTTTCCATATGCTCCCAAATCCAGCTTGCCCTGTTATTAACATCATACATTACTATGGTATATTCGTTGTCATTAATGAGCCAATATTCATTTATTATTTAGATACATCAAGTCTCAGTTGCATGGTGCACAGTCTCGGTAGTTATGTAGCCTGGGCTTAGTTGCCCTGTGGCATGTGGGATCTTAGTTTCCTGACCAGGAATCACCCCTGCGTCTCCTGCATTGGAAGGCCAGTTCTTAACCACTGGACCAGGAAAGTCCCTATATTGATATTGTTAACTAAAGTCCATATATTTTTCAGATTTCCTTAGTTTCTACCCAGTATTCATTTTCTGTTCCAGGATCCCATCCAGGGCACCACATTACCTTTCGTCATCATGCCTCCTTAGATTCCTCTTGGTTGTAACAGTTTCTCAGTCTTTCCTTGTTTTTGACAATTTTGAGGCATACTGGTCAGTTATTTTGTAGAATGTCCATCAGTTGAGATTTGTCTGGTGTTTTCTCCTATCTTGACTGGAAATGTGGACTTCAGAAGGAAGCCCACAGAGGTCAAGTGTTATTTTCATCAAGTCATATCAAAGGTACATATTATTAACATGACTTTTCACTGTTGATGTTAACCTTGATCACACTTATCTGATGTAGTGTTTGTTGGGCATCTCCACAATAAAGTTACCCTTTTCCTCTTTTTTCCATAGTGAGCTCTTTGGAAGGAAGTTCTTATTGAGTTTTCATATAGCAGCAAAGAAGAAAATCCACATTTATCTAATAAGGCTGTTAAAAGACTTTTCCCTTTTCCACTACATATTTATGTGAGGCTAAATTTTCTTCAACCAACCTACAGTTGGTTCAAACCAAAGCAACATGTCACAGTATTTTGACTATAGAAGCAGGTGTGAAAATTCCACTATCTTCTATCATGCCAGACATTAAAAAGATGTGCAAAAAGTATAAAACAGTGCTATACCTCTTACAAAATTGTTTTCATTTTAGAAAATAAAATTATTTTCACAAAAATTTTATTTCTGTTATTTTTATAGGTTGAATATAAGTTTTATCATTGCTATTTTAAATAATTTAATAAATATTTTAGAATTTTCTCAGTTTTCATTTCTAATACAGTAAATATTGGGAGATATAACCTGCATAAGCAAAAGCTCATGGGTTCTTCAATAATTTTTAAGAGTGTTAGGGAGTCCTGAAACCAAAAAGTTTGGGAACTACTTTCTTTAGAGTTAAATTTCTGTGAACCTAAAATGAAAGTACCCTCTATTCAAAGAAAGCAAACCAAAACTGAATTCTAAAGGCTTAATGAGTGAACTGACTATACCTAAATTTTCCTTATTGAGAAATATAATTTTTACACCTGCAGAAAATTGTTTCCTCAACTGATAACTGTGCTCACAAGTAACTGTTTGCAGGAGTAGTTTGTTATTTGTGTCTTAAAAATAATGACAGGTGGCCAGGTGTGTTTGCAAAAAGTCTGAGCAGAAAAATATATCCGTTGATGCATATGCATGGGTGTATATGTTCACTGTCAACTTTTTGTTCATTAGCTCTCTTCTGTGGTTCTTAGTATTCAAGGAGTGGAGATCCATCAGATATGGGTTTTGCTTTTCAACTGTCTATTAGTCTTGATTATGTCATATTAATTGGTATATTGTTAGACTTATCAAATTGTATCAAACAGAATCTCTTGGGGAGGGTTGCTAAAAGAGGTTTCCCTTCTCGTTCTTTGTTCTGTCTCTATTTCATTTGTTGTATTCCAAATGAAACCACTGAATAGGGACTACTTCTGATTTGTGTACCTGGTACACTCTCAGTAAATACTAAAGGATGAATAGCTTTTATCTCCACTGTTTGGCTGAGAATCAAGGCTGATAGTGTTTGGATGCCAGTGGTGGTGATTAGCATCAGGGAATAAGGGCATTAATCACCAGAGCTGAGGCAGCCCAAGAATCTCGTTGGCCATTTATTTACCTTCCTGGCAGCAAAACCATTCTGGTAACATGGCTGATCCATGTGTGTCTGTTCTCCAGATATTCTGACCTCTGTCTAAATAAGGCAGTCTACCACCCTGGCTAAAGCAAAGGAACAGGTAGGGCAGAGGTGAGATTCCAAAGAGCTGAGTAGAGAATGGGTCAAATTATTGTCCAAAGAGCTGAGTAGAGAATGGGTCAAATTATTGTAGGGAGGAAGGTAAATCCAGTGTCAAAAATGAGTCTTAGGTCTTTCTGTCCTTTATGTTTCCCTGACCTCATTCCCAGTCGACCTTTTAGGTAAAAAGTCATAGTCTTGGTGTTGAAAGTCACCTTGAAAGTCATCTAACCACCATTTATCCAATCCTGAATTCTCCTTACAAACCCTTGCTTGCCTTGCTGTGCCAGTTTGAGAGGTGCAGTTAAATGTATGAGGAGGAATTTAGGACATATGCACTAAGATGGTAAGCTTCAACATACATACCTGGACCCAACTGTTTCATACTGGCCCTCTGGATTATGAGGAAAGTTTTTGGAAAAAAACCTCATAATTGACCCATACCATAATTTGATTTAAAAAGTTAAGGTATATACTAGTAACTTTTAACCTGAATCTACATAATTATCCTGAAATTTTTTAAATGAAAGAATAAGAATTTGCTATAAGGTTGGAAGTTAAACTGAAAGATCAGTTTTTACTAATTGTTGATGATAATTAGTCTTTTCTAGGGGAATAACTATATATTGGGTTAAATGTTATTTTGTGTGTGTGTGTGTGTTTACTATTTTAAAGGGAAAAAGACTTTAAGAGAAATTGCCCATTTAAAAGGGGCAAGATTAGAAATTAGAAAACTGTGGCCACTTAGAATAACTGTGGTCATTTTTGTGATACAAATGGAGATAAAAATAATCTGAAGGGCTGGAGTAAAACTGGGTGGAGAGAGCACCTTCCTAGTTTCTTCACATGGGAGGTTTTCACACAGACACATTGTGAGACTTAAGTAGTCTTGCTCAGCTTCTGTTCCTAGACTGGAGTAAGAACATCTTAGCTGATGCAACGAGTATGACAACAAAAAATTTAAGCTCTTCAGGCCATGGACTTCTCAGACACAGCTGCTTGAAGCCTCTCATAGGGAGAAAATTTGCTTTCATTTTCTTGAATTATATTTATATCATGTTGCTAACTTAAATAATTTTAAATGTATTCAGTCCCTGTAACTGGAGAGAAGTTGCTTCAGGATTCCCAGAGGGTCTCAAGGGAAGAGGAAGTGTGCTAAGAACTGTATACCTTCAACATGTCCTTTTTTTTCCTTTGAGAAATAAAATTATTTTGAGGCTCAGATCGAGTAGTAGATGCAACTCCTCATATTCCTCTCAAAATCACTTCTACTGTAGGAAAGCCTGACAAACTAGTATTTAATACTTGCTTTGGTCTTTGGAAGGAGTGTGTCTGCTATTCCAAAAATGCCTAAGAAGTGTGAATTAAAAATTTAAAGAGGTTATTAACTTTGTAAAATGAGAATTTAAAGTGCATGGTCTCACTTGGCTTTTAATAATACATGTATCATAGCCCTAAATAATAGTCAGGAATAGTTCCCTAAACAGAAGACCCGTGTAATGAAATGATGGGTAAAGGGTTAGGAAAATCTAGGCCAATCAATTGGTGGCTCAGACGGTAAAGTGCCTGCCTACAATGCAGGAGACCCGGGTTCAATCCCTGGGTCGGGAAGATCTCCTAGAGAAGGGAGTGGCAACCCACTCCAGTATTCTTGCCCCTGTCCCAAAAGGGGCTCAAAGAAATATTTTGGAGAAGGAAATGGCAACCCACTCCAGTGTTCTTGCCTGGAGAATCCCAGGGACGGGGGAGCCTGGTGGGCTGCTGTCTATGGGGTCACACAGAGTTGGACATGACTGAAGTGACTTAGCAGCAGTAGCAGCAGACCAGTCAATTAACATGACTATAAAACACTTTAATAGTACTTGTTTGATTTTTTAAAAGAGCTCTAATACTGGTGGTTTTCCTAATGCCAGCCTCCAATTGGCTTGATTTTTTTTTTAATAAAAAAATTTTTAACCAAAGTATTCCTTTGATTTGTAATTTCAAAGTTTTTCTGTTTCTCATTGTAAAGTATATGATTTGATATATTTCATAGTGCCTTCCCCTAGATTGGATCAGTTAACTCAAAATTAGTAATTACTTCCTACATTGCTAATTAAAATACTCAGTAAGGTACATCTCACTAGACCTATTATTACTTTGAGATGTAAATATTTTATAGAAAGAAGTAGGAGAATTATTAGAATATACTGTTTTGTTTCTTAAAATAACTTTTGAAGATACTGTTGAGTCAGAAAAGATTTTGAGAAAAAAGCTAGAAGTGAGGGATAGTATTACGAAATTATGAGATTTCCACGTATTTTAGGGTATCAACTAGAAAAAGAGAACAATGTGAGAGCTGTGAGTTCAGTTTTACCTGGGGAGTTCCTAAGGACTATAGCCTGGAGACAACCTCTCAGATAGCTTTGAGGGACTGCTCCGAAGAGGTAAGGGCTAGGTCAGTATATATGTAATTTTGGCTAAGAAGATATGTGCAATTAAGCATACAACAAGGTTGTTGTTAGTCTTGAGGAGCAGATGCCTCTGTTAATGATTTTCATGCTTTTCTGAGTATGAGAAGATGCAAGAAATTCGGTTCATAAAATTTTTTCCCAAACATACCTATCTGAAGGCTTGTTCTGCCAGTTTTCCCGGAGCACAGAGTGCTTCCTTCCTGATCTCCACCCTGAACTCCTTTCAGAGCATGTTAAAGGTCAGCAACTACCATGGCTAGTGGCTTCATTCTTATAGAACCAGAACAACATTATTTGTTGTCAAAGATCAAGTATAATTTAATGCTATTATTAATCAAAAAGCATATGTTTTGTAAGATTTATCTCCCAAGTTTCCTACAGTGATACAGTGGTCAGCGACTATTTCTTAAGTGCCTCCGTATCAATATGCCGCAGTGTTATGAGGAGTATAAAAGGAGTGGAAGGAGTTTCTTTCCAAGAGTTTACAATTTAATAAGGGAAATAGCATGAATCAAATGCCAGACAATGCAGTAGAGTGGAAAGAGGCCTAGCTGAGTCAAGAAATATGAATCCCAGTTGTTACTCAGATACTATGTAGCTGAGTGGCCTTAGGTCATTTAATCTCTCTGGGTGCAAGTACTGTACCTCATCTGTAAAATGCATGATGTGATCAGCTAATTTCTTTCACTTTTTTCAGCGATAACAGTCTATTTTAAAGAGCTGTGCTCTTTAAATACATATTATGAGTACATCAGGAGGTCAGGATGCTAAGAATTAGGAAGGCTCTGAGGAGACAGGAGATTTAAGGAGAAAAGTGATCTTGACCTTGAAAGACAAGTAGAATTCAGAAGAGCAGACTGAAGATGATCTGAAGGCAAGCAACAATGTTACAGGAGGAAGAGAAGATACTTGCCTAATGACAGCAGAGTGCCATGCTGGAGAGAAAAGGGAAGTAAGAATGAAAATCCCAGACAGACTGGCCATAATATCAGGCAGAGGAGTGTAGACTTCTTACCCTGATTCACAGAGAGTCACCTGCAGAGGTTCTGAGCAGAACATGGTACATAAAACAATATTTTAGGTAAACTAATGGGGCAGTAAACTCTAGAAAAGGTTATAACTTTCACCAGCATGTTCTAGTGGATAGGTGAATAGTATCTCCTCTTGAGAATGTTATCCTTTCAGGAAGGAAACTTGCTAAATAAATAAGCCAACATGCTAGTTACTGGAGTAATCTTCAAATAAAGCAGTGTAGCAGAGAGAGTCCTACCCATTTTATGTTCATATTTATAGCCCTTTTCCCCAATCATTCAATAGATATTCACTGAGTACAGTAGTCTCCCTGTATCTGTGGGGGATATGTTCCAATCCTGAAATGTATTGGATACTTGCAATTGAGAGTGGGTGGATGCCTGAAACCATGAATACTATATATACAATTGTTTTTCCTACACATACATATCTGTGATAAAGTTTAATTTATATAAATTAGGCATAGTAAGACAATAACAACAGTAACTAATAATAAAATAGGCTAATTATCCACCAGGTTGCAAAAGAGTCAGACACAACTTAGTGACTAAACAACAACTATGATGACATTTTTTTAAGAATATGGTCTCTCTCTTGGAGTATCTTATTGTGCAAATATAATGCCTTTCCATCTTAACTAGGCTCTTATCATGCACTATGGCTGTTACTTTTACAGTTTAAGATACAGCAGCAAAGCTAGCATGGAATTCTTTTTCCTTCACAGTTTTGCAAGGAGATGATTCACTCTTACCATAGATTTTAGCAACTTCAGCATAAATTTTTTTTTCATTCCTTATTCATTCGGGAACTTTTACCTTTTCATTTAAAGGAAGCACCTTACAGTTTCGCTTTGGTATATCTGAATTACCAACATCACTACTTTTGCACTTTGGGGCCAAAAATAAGGGTTACTTCAACATAAGCACTGGGATATCCAGAGAATTGATCTGATACTTGAGATGGCTACTAAGTGACTACTGGGCGGAATACCCTTGACCAAGATGTGATTCACATTCTGAACTGGATGGTGCAAGATTTCATCACACCACACAGAACAATGTGCAGTTTAAAGACTTATGAATTGTTTATTTCTGGAATTTTCCATTTGATGTTTTCAGACCAGGGCTCACCACAGTTAACTGAAATTGTGGAAAGTGAAACCTACTGTACTTAATGGAAAGCTGGCATAGTTCTAGGTGTGGTAGGCAGATGAATAAAAGTCAGTCACCGCTTAGTTTAGAGGAGAAGATATGAGTAGAATATAGCGTGTGAGGCAGATTATAATTAGTACCATAGGGTCTGTACGACCAGACTCCTGTTGGTAGTCAGAGAGGGACTGAGCATTGAAGGCTGCAGGGTTGGAGACCCTGCTGGTGCAGGAAAGGAGGGGGAGGGCGTGAGGAGTGGCTATTTGGTTGTTCCTGAGGATGGGGGATCATGAGGGCAACTTTTGTGATCTCTTCCTCCTCTGAGGTTTTATGCTTCTATGAAAAACACAGAGGTAGAAAATTTCAGAGTATATTTAGAGATTTCAAGACCCCAGAGGGTCCTCCTTGCACTAAAAATAGAGGATCTCCTGTCTGACCAACTGACCTATAGATCACAAATGTCACTCTGGGCAAAATCTAAAAAATAATTATCTGGAAGGCATTATTGATCAACCAAAAGCAGGGAGAAAGTAGAGCACTATCCACACATGGAGAAAATATTGACTCTGATGAATTCTTATTTTTATAGTGTTTTTTTTTTTTTTTTTTNAATGTTATCCTTTCAGGAAGGAAACTTGCTAAATAAATAAGCCAACATGCTAGTTACTGGAGTAATCTTCAAATAAAGCAGTGTAGCAGAGAGAGTCCTACCCATTTTATGTTCATATTTATAGCCCTTTTCCCCAATCATTCAATAGATATTCACTGAGTACAGTAGTCTCCCTGTATCTGTGGGGGATATGTTCCAATCCTGAAATGTATTGGATACTTGCAATTGAGAGTGGGTGGATGCCTGAAACCATGAATACTATATATACAATTGTTTTTCCTACACATACATATCTGTGATAAAGTTTAATTTATATAAATTAGGCATAGTAAGACAATAACAACAGTAACTAATAATAAAATAGGCTAATTATCCACCAGGTTGCAAAAGAGTCAGACACAACTTAGTGACTAAACAACAACTATGATGACATTTTTTTAAGAATATGGTCTCTCTCTTGGAGTATCTTATTGTGCAAATATAATGCCTTTCCATCTTAACTAGGCTCTTATCATGCACTATGGCTGTTACTTTTACAGTTTAAGATACAGCAGCAAAGCTAGCATGGAATTCTTTTTCCTTCACAGTTTTGCAAGGAGATGATTCACTCTTACCATAGATTTTAGCAACTTCAGCATAAATTTTTTTTTCATTCCTTATTCATTCGGGAACTTTTACCTTTTCATTTAAAGGAAGCACCTTACAGTTTCGCTTTGGTATATCTGAATTACCAACATCACTACTTTTGCACTTTGGGGCCAAAAATAAGGGTTACTTCAACATAAGCACTGGGATATCCAGAGAATTGATCTGATACTTGAGATGGCTACTAAGTGACTACTGGGCGGAATACCCTTGACCAAGATGTGATTCACATTCTGAACTGGATGGTGCAAGATTTCATCACACCACACAGAACAATGTGCAGTTTAAAGACTTATGAATTGTTTATTTCTGGAATTTTCCATTTGATGTTTTCAGACCAGGGCTCACCCCAGTTAACTGAAATTGTGGAAAGTGAAACCTACTGTACTTAATGGAAAGCTGGCATAGTTCTAGGTGTGGTAGGCAGATGAATAAAAGTCAGTCACCGCTTAGTTTAGAGGAGAAGATATGAGTAGAATATAGCGTGTGAGGCAGATTATAATTAGTACCATAGGGTCTGTACGACCAGACTCCTGTCGGTAGTCAGAGAGGGACTGAGCATTGAAGGCTGCAGGGTTGGAGACCCTGCTGGTGCAGGAAAGGAGGGGGAGGGCGTGAGGAGTGGCTGTTTGGTTGTTCCTGAGGATGGGGGATCATGAGGGCAACTTTTGTGATCTCTTCCTCCTCTGAGGTTTTATGCTTCTATGAAAAACACAGAGGTAGAAAATTTCAGAGTATATTTAGAGATTTCAAGACCCCAGAGGGTCCTCCTTGCACTAAAAATAGAGGATCTCCTGTCTGACCAACTGACCTATAGATCACAAATGTCACTCTGGGCAAAATCTAAAAAATAATTATCTGGAAGGCATTATTGAGCAACCAAAAGCAGGGAGAAAGTAGAGCACTATCCACACATGGAGAAAATATTGACTCTGATGAATTCTTATTTTTATAGTGTTTTTTTTTTTTTTTTTTTTTTTTGCCTGAGAGCAGGTCACAGTTGACTTTTTATGGGCTATCTAAAAATAGATGGAAACCTGCAGTATTCCTAACTTGAGGAATCAGAGGAGAGCAACCATAGCAGCTGGAGAAGAAGAGGAGAAATTATGGAAATGAGAGAAAGAGTCCAACATTCTTCATATAAACTCTGCCTAAGTCTTGGGTTAAACTATATATGTGCAACTAAGGCTAAAAATAAATTGAACAGAGATTTTTAGTCACTGTCCATCACAGAGGAGATGGAGTTTGGAGTTGGAGACTACGCAGATTAATTATCTGCTATGATAGCTACAACAACAATCAATATACTTTGTTGGAATATAAAAGAATCTCAAATCTCTGCAACATATCATTCACAATATTCAGAATATAATAAAAAATTACTAGATGTGTCTAGACATAGGTAAATCTGACCCGTTTTAAAAGAGAAAAAGGTAATCAACAGAAACTGAACCTGAAATGACACAAATGTTAGAATTATAGGCAAAGATTTTGAAGTAGCTTTTATATTTATCTCAGGAATATAAAAGAGCTATATACTGGTATTGAATGAACAAAAAGGAAATCATAACAGAGAAATTGAAACTATAAAAAAAGAACCAAAGGAAAATTCTAGGACTTCTGGAAATTAGAAATTCTAGACTAAAAATTTTTAAGTTCACCATATGTACTTAACACTAGATTGCAAATGATAAGAGAGTGCTGCTGCTGCTGCTAAGTCACTTCAGTCGTGTCCGACTCTGTGTGACCCCATAGACGGCAGCCCACCAGGCTCCCCCGTCCCTGGGATTCTCCAGGCAAGAACACTGGAGTGGGATGCCATTTCCTTCTCCGATGCATGAAAGAGAAAAGTGAAAGTGAAGTCGCTCAGTCTGTCCGACTGTTAGCGACCCCATGGACTGCAGCCCACCAGGCTACTCCGTCCATTGGATTTTCCAGGCAAGAGTACTGGGGTGGGGTGCCATTGCCTTCCCCGGATAAGAGAGTACGTACACTTAGAGATAGATGAATAGAAGTCTTTTAAACTATTTATTTATCATTTTTGGCTGTGCTGGGTCTTTGCTGCTGTGCTTGGGCTTTCTTTGGTTGTGGGGNATCCATTGGATTTTCCAGGCAAGAGTACTGGGGTGGGGTGCCATTGCCTTCCCCGGATAAGAGAGTACGTACACTTAGAGATAGATGAATAGAAGTCTTTTAAACTATTTATTTATCATTTTTGGCTGTGCTGGGTCTTTGCTGCTGTGCTTGGGCTTTCTTTGGTTGTGGGGAGCAGGGGCTTCTCTCTAGTTGCAGTGCACGGGCTTCCCACTGAGAGCACAGGCTCCAGGGAGTGAGCTTCAGGCACGTGGGATTGTTTACCTCTCAGCGTATGAAATCTTCAGGGACCGGGGACTGAACTCGCGTCCCTCTGCATTGGCAGGTGGATTCTTAACCACTTAATCCATGGTCTGGATTCCAGGTCTGGAGGTCTGGAGATGAAGAGAAATTATGCCATCTGAAAAACAGAAAAAGATTTTTTTAAAACAAAGCCTCATTACTTAAACTATATCAAAAGGTTTAACTCATATGTCATTGGAATCCCAGAAGAAAAAGGTGAGAGAGTAGGGCAGAAAAAGTTTTTTAAGAAAAAATGGCTGAAAAAAAAAAAAAGAAAAAATGGCTGAAACTTAGTAAAAGATGTCATTTTACAGATTCTTGAAAAAAACTTTGAGATAGCAGATACAAAGAAAATCACTCCTAAGCACATCGTGGTCAGACTGTTGAAAATCAAAGATAAAGAAAATTTCAAAGCAGCTAGAGGAACAAGGATATAATTAAGGACCAACTTCTCATTGAAAGTGATGGAAACCTGAAAACTATACAACAACATCTTTAAAGTGCTGAAAGGAAAAAACTGATGATTCAGAATTTTCTGTCTAGAGAATTTAAGACTCCTGGCTGGAACTTATGTGTGGGAGAGTGATGTGCACTCAGGCAGGGTAGAAGGGTTGAAGTCAGTGTGAAGGGGCTTGCGTTATCAGGTAGTAGAGTTTGGATGAGAACCTTCTTCAGCATAAAGCAAACTAGTCATTATTTTTTTTAGCAGATCTGTATGGGATAATCTGGCAAAGAAATACAGGATTGGCTCTACTGCTACCATATGTGGAGCCTTGTATGCATTAGATAAAGCTGCCCTTGAGGATGGACATGGACCTAAGTGAGCAGTAATGCCATTATGTGGAAAAAAGTGTGCCCTTTCCTCTTGATGGATGCTTCCCCTCATCAAGGTGCATGGCTTAGCAAACCGAGCGTGGACTGGATTTCAGCTCCTAGTTGCCCCATCACCCAGAGACATAAACCAAAATTTCACAATAGATTGAAAGAACAGATGAATATGAGAGAGATCTGTGGGACTGGATATAGAAGGATCTTAGGTCCAAGTCACTGAGAGTTCTGACATTTTCAGTTTGGATGACCAGAGGAACAGCAGGACCCTTAACAGAAATACCAGAGGTAAGAGAAGGGCTGTTACAAATGATTGGAAGTCTAGTATGGAAGTTATAGACCTGGAAGATATTTATAGGGATGTGTTAATTTGGAGCCTCAGGGGGTCAATGAAATCACCTGAACTGACATAGAAAATGGAAGTGATGTAGGAGTGGGGTTGGAAAATACATTATCACGAGAGTCAGTTGAAGGAACCAGAGAAAGGTGCTACCATAGATGAATCAAAGGTTCAGTAGCAACAATAGTATTTCCCATCCTTTTAAAGAATTTTTAAACATGAAAGTAACTTACTAGATGGTACCATCTTGGGATTTGGATATTGCTTTGCAGAAGGTCTTAATAGACTATAACAAGCACCTCATCTTAATCTAATTTTAGAGCTTTCAGCTTTATGTAGAAACTCTGTAAACAGCAAATTATTATACACATTTACATGAGATATAAAAATTATCTTGCATACATTTTGGTATTATCAGCTTCTTCTGAACTTTCCACATTTCTCTGTCATGTCCTAATACAAATCCAAATTTTTAAATACTTCATTCTGGACTGCTGCAGCCTCTACAATACATTTTCTAATCTCCTTCACTGCTTTATTAAGGCAAGTGATGGTTTGCTTTCATCAAGCTTCTTCTTCCTTCACCAAATTCCACCTAATTCCACATTTATGAAATAGATTTCTACTTTCTTACACCGGACAATTTCCTTTTCCATTGAAAAACCCACCTTCTCTAAGAATACCGCTCTCTACATTTAGTACTCTGTAACTGATGGGTGTTCAGTGCATACTTGTTAACTAAGGACACTGAGAGGCACTGCTGTTTATTATTTAGAGCTTCCCTGGTAGCTCAGATGGTTTACCTTCTGAATCCAGACCTGGGTCCGATCCCTGGGTTGGGAAGATCCCCTGGAGAAGGAAATGGCTATCCACTTGAGTATTCTTGCCTGGGAAACCCCATGGACAGAGGAGCCTGGTGGGCTACAGTCCACGGGGTCTAAAAGCGACAGAGCACAAGCACACGCTGTTTATTGTCAGATTCTTGCTGACATTTTATTTCCCTGTTTCTCTTTTATTTCCTTTTTAAAGGCAAAATAAGTAACAAAATAAGCTTTAAAAAGAAATAGAAAAAGAGTTAATTTCGGTGTATGTTTATTTATATCTAACTTGATTCCAAGAAGTATTTTGTGTGTACGTGTACATGTATGTATACACAGACCCCCCACTTACACACACAAATAGGATTAAGTAGACTTTAAAAAATTAGAGCAAAGAGAAAATAGAGAATACTAAAGTTGAAAGACAGGAAAAGTTAGTATCTATCAGTTCATGTCAGAAACTTCTACGAAGTTCTTAAAATGGAAGGATTAAATCAACACTCACTCTCCCTTCAGCCAAAGAGGGGAAAGGATATTTAGTAAGTTAGAAGATAGAAGCAAGTTAGTCCTTCAGAAGAAGTGAAGATGGGGCTTACCTGGTAGCTCAGCTGGTAGAGAATCCACCTGCAATGCAGGAGACCCTGGTTTGATTCCTGGGTCTGGAAGATCCCCTGGAGAAGGAATAGGCTGCCCAGAGAAGAGATAGGCTACCCGTGCCGTATCCTTAGAATCCGCCTGGAATGTGGGAGACCTGGGTTCGATCCCTGGGTTGGGAAGATCCCCTGGAGGAGGGCATAGCAATCCACTCCAGTATTATTGCTGGGAGAATCCCCATGGACAGAGGAGCCTGGCAGGCTACAGTTCATGGTGTCACAGAGAGTCACTGAGCGACAAAGCACAGCATAGCACTTGGACCTTTCATAGAGGGACATCTGAAAGATGCCAGTGGAGGTTTTCCCAGCAACATTCCTGCTACTAGTATAGGTTTGTATTGCACAGATTCTTATATATAAGCTGGGGGCATAATGACAAATTACAATTCAATGAAACTAGGAGAAGTCAATGGCACCCCACTCCAGTACTCTTGCCTGGAAAATCCCATGGACGGAGGAGCCTGGTGGGCTGCAGTCCGTGGGGTCGCTGAGAGTTGGACACGACTCAGTGACTTCACTTTCACTTTTCACTTTCATGCATTGGAGAAGGAAATGGCAACCCACTCCAGGGTTCTTGCCTGGAGAATCTCAGGGATGGCNAAAAAAAAAAAAAAGAAAAAATGGCTGAAACTTAGTAAAAGATGTCATTTTACAGATTCTTGAAAAAAACTTTGAGATAGCAGATACAAAGAAAATCACTCCTAAGCACATCGTGGTCAGACTGTTGAAAATCAAAGATAAAGAAAATTTCAAAGCAGCTAGAGGAACAAGGATATAATTAAGGACCAACTTCTCATTGAAAGTGATGGAAACCTGAAAACTATACAACAACATCTTTAAAGTGCTGAAAGGAAAAAACTGATGATTCAGAATTTTCTGTCTAGAGAATTTAAGACTCCTGGCTGGAACTTATGTGTGGGAGAGTGATGTGCACTCAGGCAGGGTAGAAGGGTTGAAGTCAGTGTGAAGGGGCTTGCGTTATCAGGTAGTAGAGTTTGGATGAGAACCTTCTTCAGCATAAAGCAAACTAGTCATTATTTTTTTTAGCAGATCTGTATGGGATAATCTGGCAAAGAAATACAGGATTGGCTCTACTGCTACCATATGTGGAGCCTTGTATGCATTAGATAAAGCTGCCCTTGAGGATGGACATGGACCTAAGTGAGCAGTAATGCCATTATGTGGAAAAAAGTGTGCCCTTTCCTCTTGATGGATGCTTCCCCTCATCAAGGTACATGGCTTAGCAAACCGAGCGTGGACTGGATTTCAGCTCCTAGTTGCCCCATCACCCAGAGACATAAACCAAAATTTCACAATAGATTGAAAGAACAGATGAATATGAGAGAGATCTGTGGGACTGGATATAGAAGGATCTTAGGTCCAAGTCACTGAGAGTTCTGACATTTTCAGTTTGGATGACTAGAGGAACAGCAGGACCCTTAACAGAAATACCAGAGGTAAGAGAAGGGCTGTTACAAATGATTGGAAGTCTAGTATGGAAGTTATAGACCTGGAAGATATTTATAGGGATGTGTTAATTTGGAGCCTCAGGGGGTCAATGAAATCACCTGAACTGACATAGAAAATGGAAGTGATGTAGGAGTGGGGTTGGAAAATACATTATCACGAGAGTCAGTTGAAGGAACCAGAGAAAGGTGCTACCATAGATGAATCAAAGGTTCAGTAGCAACAATAGTATTTCCCATCCTTTTAAAGAATTTTTAAACATGAAAGTAACTTACTAGATGGTACCATCTTGGGATTTGGATATTGCTTTGCAGAAGGTCTTAATAGACTATAACAAGCACCTCATCTTAATCTAATTTTAGAGCTTTCAGCTTTATGTAGAAACTCTGTAAACAGCAAATTATTATACACATTTACATGAGATATAAAAATTATCTTGCATACATTTTGGTATTATCAGCTTCTTCTGAACTTTCCACATTTCTCTGTCATGTCCTAATACAAATCCAAATTTTTAAATACTTCATTCTGGACTGCTGCAGCCTCTACAATACATTTTCTAATCTCCTTCACTGCTTTATTAAGGCAAGTGATGGTTTGCTTTCATCAAGCTTCTTCTTCCTTCACCAAATTCCACCTAATTCCACATTTATGAAATAGATTTCTACTTTCTTACACCGGACAATTTCCTTTTCCATTGAAAAACCCACCTTCTCTAAGAATACCGCTCTCTACATTTAGTACTCTGTAACTGATGGGTGTTCAGTGCATACTTGTTAACTAAGGACACTGAGAGGCACTGCTGTTTATTATTTAGAGCTTCCCTGGTAGCTCAGATGGTTTACCCTCTGAATCCAGACCTGGGTCCGATCCCTGGGTTGGGAAGATCCCCTGGAGAAGGAAATGGCTATCCACTTGAGTATTCTTGCCTGGGAAACCCCATGGACAGAGGAGCCTGGTGGGCTACAGTCCACGGGGTCTAAAAGTGACAGAGCACAAGCACACGTTGTTTATTGTCAGATTCTTGCTGACATTTTATTTCCCTGTTTCTCTTTTATTTCCTTTTTAAAGGCAAAAATAAGTAACAAAATAAGCTTTAAAAAGAAATAGAAAAAGTTAATTTCAGTGTATGTTTATTTATATCTTACTTGATTCCAAGAAGTATTTTGTGTGTACATGTACATGTATGTATACACAGACCCCCCACTTACACACACAAATAGGATTAAGTAGACTTAAAAAAAAAATTAGAGCAAAGAGAAAATAGAGAATACTAAAGTTGAAAGACAGGAAAAGTTAGTATCTATCAGTTCATGTCAGAAACTTCTACGAAGTTCTTAAAATGGAAGGATTAAATCAACACTCACTCTCCCTTCAGCCAAAGAGGGGAAAGGATATTTAGTAAGTTAGAAGATAGAAGCAAGTTAGTCCTTCAGAAGAAGTGAAGATGGGGCTTACCTGGTAGCTCAGCTGGTAGAGAATCCACCTGCAATGCAGGAGACCCTGGTTTGATTCCTGGGTCTGGAAGATCCCCTGGAGAAGGAATAGGCTGCCCAGAGAAGAGATAGGCTACCCGTGCCGTATCCTTAGAATCCGCCTGGAATGTGGGAGACCTGGGTTCGATCCCTGGGTTGGGAAGATCCCCTGGAGGAGGGCATAGCAATCCACTCCAGTATTATTGCTGGGAGAATCCCCATGGACAGAGGAGCCTGGCAGGCTACAGTTCATGGTGTCGCAGAGAGTCACTGAGCGACAAAGCACAGCATAGCACTTGGACCTTTTCATAGAGGGACATCTGAAAGATGCCAGTGGAGGTTTTCCCAGCAACATTCCTGCTACTAGTATAGGTTTGTATTGCACAGATTCTTATATATAAGCTGGGGGCATAATGACAAATTACAATTCAATGAAACTAGGAGAAGTCAATGGCACCCCACTCCAGTACTCTTGCCTGGAAAATCCCATGGACGGAGGAGCCTGGTGGGCTGCAGTCCGTGGGGTCGCTGAGAGTTGGACACGACTCAGTGACTTCACTTTCACTTTTCACTTTCATGCATTGGAGAAGGAAATGGCAACCCACTCCAGGGTTCTTGCCTGGAGAATCTCAGGGATGGCGGAGCCTGGTGGGCTGCCCTCTCTGGGGTCGCACAGAGTCGGACACGACTGAAGCGACTCAGCAGTAGCAGCAGCAGTGCTATAGAGATTTTAAAAAGTACTTTACAACTAAGCTTTTCTCTTTATTATTTGATTTGATCTAGAGAAATAATTTTCAGTGTTAAGTGGATAGATTAACTTTCAAGCCCTTCACGAATGTTGTATCTTTTTTAAAAACTTGGGGAGTAGATAATTCAAAGTTGTCTTTTTGACAGGAAGATGGAATGAAGAATTCTGTTGGTTTTAATCAGTTTCAAGGAGTTGGCCCTTTGTGTAACCAGAAGTACAAGGGGCATATAACCTTGTTCTGTTTCACATTTTAGTATCCTTAGAATGTAAAGTTAGCATTTTTCGCTGAATATTTCCATGATTTGAAAAGCAGAAGAGAACAAGGAGAAATAACTCTGTAATATCTACGTTTCTTGCTCTGCTTAGGCTTTTCTAATACTCACCTCTAAGAGGATTCAGTTTTTCCCAATGAAAACTCACAAAGCAAAATAAATCCTCCTCATTTGTTAGACTTTTTAACACTTTCAGAAGCCATCATTCTCAAATTTAAAACATTTTCTTTGCTATTCTGAAGTTCTTTACAAAATTACTGTTTAGTGATCCTGAATATTATTTTTCATGCCCCTGAAATGCAAAGGGTAAAGTTAGCACTGATTGACCTTTCATTTCATATTCACATGTGGAAACAGCAGCCAAGGGCATAGAACCTCATATTGCATCGTATGAGAGTAATCTTTCACATTCTTCTGGATAGGTCTCAAAGCCAGAGAAATTTATAACACAGACTTTTCATCCCACCAGATGTAGCAAATACTGCCCTCTACTGCGGGATGCTCAGGATGGCTCAATTACATTAACTAGTCTGTCAGCTCCTGTTTTCAATGATTTTGGTAGTATTGTTACAAATCACTTCATTATTATCATATACATTCTTACAAAGTCATTATATTAAAAATATAAAAGGATAGAAACATGTATCAGTCTTGGCCACATATGTTTATTACCTTCTGTAGTCTATACAATCAGATATCATAATGCCTGAGGCATTAGCAATAATGTTTAATTTTCCATTTGTTTTGAACTAGCTAAGGAAATGCCTTCTGCAATGGGAAATTAGAACAGGGTTTCTTTTAGCATTATTTTAACAAATGACTTTGTGAAATAATTCTAGCAGCCATTGGGCTGATTTTCTTCCCCCTGCCAATAAGTTTTTTAGTGTCTGCTGGGTTGTTAATATCTAGGTTAAGCATTTCAAAGGACTAGCTGCTTGTGCAGTTAAAATTTCCTCATTGTTTATCATCTTAAAAGATTAATTATACATGGTTACTTAAAAATAAAGAACCGTGTTAAACTAGATACCGTCCAACCAAAAGCTCCTTAAAGAAACTAACTAGTGAAATATTCACACACACATACATTTGTATACGACATGTTTTTGGAAAGTGTTTTGCTGCCTGTGTTCCGGACATGGAGAATATGAGCTTTCTTATTAGGCTAATATAATGCATTGTTCAGCTCACTTGTTCCCATATTTCTAGAATCTGATTAGAACTGGCTTAAAGCTAAACAAGTTTTGGTAGTCATTATAAACAAAGCCTGCTGCTGCTAAGTCCCTTCAGTCATGTCCGACTCTGTGCGATGCCATAGATGGCAGCCTACCAGGCTCCCTCGTCCCTGGGATTCTCCAGGCAAGGACACTGGAGTGGGTTGCCATTTCCTTCTCCAATGTATGAAAGTGAAAAGTGAAAGTGAAGTTGTTCAGTCATGTCCAACTCTTCGTGACCCCATGGACTGCAGCCTACCAGACTCCTCTGTCCATGGGATTTTCCAGGCAAGAGTACTGCAGTGGGGTGCCATTGCCTTCTCCAAAACAAAGCCTAGTAATTCAAAATATTGCCATGGCTTCTTGCAAAATCTAAAGCATAGATTTAGATTTTACAAGAAAAATCTAAAAACCTCTCATTACCTTCATTCAGAAACTTTAGATACCCTGAAAACTAGCTAGAGAATCTAGCCAGGTTGAATAATCTTATGGTGAAGGTAGATTCTAGGAGATAATTAGCCAGCCAAGGTCTGTGAAGGAGGCTGTGAAGACTCATTTACCTCAGACTTAAAAACCAAAGAAGCAGTCCTGTTTTGTATAGACTCTAGACTGCTCTCTATCATGCATAGTTAAATTGAAAACTTTAGAATGAAGTACCTGGGCAGGACATTCTAATTCAAGAAATATTTAGGGTCTTTCTGAATGGAAGGTTCTAAACTACACTAACTCATTCATGATGTTAATTTTGTTGGCATGGTCAAATCCAGTTGTCTTATTCCTAAAAGGGTAACTCATGATGCTTCTCAAATTTTAGATGTCTAATAAACAATTGGACATCTTAGTCAGATGCCAACTAATTCCTTAAACTCTATTTACTCAATCCAGGTGGTGGTTATAATTAATCCATTCCAATTATTCTTACCATCTTATGGAGATTCCTTTGCAGTTTTAATGTATTACCTTGGAGTGGTATTAATTCTTACACTCAGTGGTGCTTATTAACAATAATGATGATGCTAATGATAATGATTTCCTACTTCTTAATGTTCTTCTAATGTTGTATTTTTAACCTATCTCCATAATTTTCATTTTGGTTTTCTATGCTGCAGGCAGTAAGTCAAATGTTTTTAATCCCAATTTTGTTGAGGTTTTCTACTCTCCAATTGAACTTAGAAGAATTCCTAGAAATAAACCCAGCATAGTGCTTTTCACATTGTAGGCATTCAGATATGATATGGTTTGTGTTCTGAGAAGTTTTCAGGTCCAGAATCTCCAGAATGAGATATCTCCAGAATTTGGAGCCCTAGTAAATATGCAGAGCTAGATGCATCAAAGTGGGGAGAGGGTGCAGTCTTGTCTCTGGTGTGCCATGTTGACTTTTGTTGTTGTTGAGTCATTGTTTTTACAAACCCCATTAAAAATATGACACTCCCTCCAAAAGAATACTCTAGTAAGCATTATGATTTGGCCATAGAAGTGATAGTGTGTGTGTGTGTGTGCTCAGTTGCGTCTGACTCTGCAACCCGCTGGACTGCAGCCCGCCAGTCTCCTCTGTCCATGGGATTCTCCAGGCAAGAGTACTGGAGTGGGGTGCCATTTCCTTCGCCAGAGGAGCTTTCCAACCGAGGGCTCGAGCTCATGTCTTCTGCATTACAGATGGATTCTTTACCTCTGAGCCACCCGGGAGGCCCTAGAGGGGTTGGAGAGTTTAACAAAGATCTGGCAGATCTAGGCAGAACTAACCTCCTGCTGTTAAGACTGTACAAATCAAGTAATAAGACTTTTCCTCAGCACAAAAAGAACATCTTCTGAAGTAGAATGTGTACCAGTTGGCAGTATTTTCTGGACTGGTGAGATATTTCCTGACTGAATGTTATGGTCTTCATATTAATAAGATTTCTCATATTAAGGTGCCATATCACCAACCTTGAGAAATTATTTGTACACATTTCAGTGCTGTTTTTCTAGTCATTATCTTTATTAGTTTGGTGCACATGGCTGTTTTAACATCAGTTCTTTTGATATTTTGTTTGTTTTGAAAAGGACACAGTCATCTAAATATCATTCAAGCATTTTTTTTTTCCTGTTAAAAAGCACTTCTCTTTTTAAGATTTGAGATATTGTCATTTCTGTGTAAACAAAGCAAGGTGCCACACATATTTGTTTAATGAGCTATCAGGGCATCACTACAAGGAATTTATAAAGAGGAGCCTATAAAGATAAAGAGTAACCCTCAGGACAGTATTATCTAGACAGCGCTTGAAATAATAATTGTCCTACTTGAGCTGAAATAATGGTGGTGGAACAAGCATTAGCCAAGCAGAGAAAAAAGAAACTCAAGCTGACAGCTCATTCCTGTTGCTGAAGTGGATCAACCGCTCATTTCAGGGCAGACAGCAGCCCAGTGGTAATGCTCACACCTTTCACGTTGGTGTGGTGTTGAGAAAATCCTCACTCCACTCCTGGTACTGGGGTCAAACCAAAGCAGACAGCTGTTCCGTTTCTCATACAGGAGAAAGAGGATGGCAGGCAAGCTCTTTTATTCCTAAAAGTTTGTCAGAAAAGCTATGCTACATACAATCCAGCTGTATGTTCTTGGTAATTAAGGAAAACAAATGCTCTTTGCAAACTCATTATATATTTTAAGTTCTTTAAGTTTTCATCAGGTTTCCACAGAAACAAAGAGTTTGAAACAATAGTCGAGAATGCATAAACCAATGAATAAGTGGATTTTAATTGTTCTTGTTTAGAAAATTATTCAGATACCCAGTCACATCAAAGACTATTAAACTTTTTAATTGCTCAGGTAGAAAGATGGAGACTGTCATCATTATCTTTCATAAGAAGAATCTTCATTCGGTAATGCTACTTGAATTTTGAGCTAAAATAACATTCTTAAGGATGCTACTAACTAGAGTGCCATTTAGTACTCAAAAATAATCATATGCCTTACTTATTCACAGGACACAATACATGAATTTATAATACTAATTATGATTTCAAACAGTGTTTTATGCTATGGTTTACTTATATAGGCAGATCAGTTAATGCAGAACAGAGCTATAAATATTTGCACCTACTTTAGGTATCATGTGCATGCAATTTAGTGCTACGTTAGTGAAGTCAGAAGAGTGGAGAAGTGTGTTGTCTCTGTATTTTGTAAAGCCCTTGTAGGACTTAGTATAATGGCTTGTATTTCTTAAACACTCAATAAATATAATTTTTTCAATTTTATTTATTTATTGTTGGCTGTGCTGGGTCTTTGCTGCTTGTGGGCTTTTCTCTAGTTGCAGTCAATGGGGTCTACTCTCTAGTGGGGGTGTTCAGGCTTCTCACTGTGGTGGCCTCTCTTGTTGTGGAGCACAGGCTCAATAGTTATGGCGCACAGGTTTAGTTGCTCCGTGGCATGTGGGATTCTCTTGCATCAGGAATCAAACCTGTGTCTCCTGCATTGGCAGGCAGCTTCTTTACCACTGACCCCCCAGGGACACTTTCCATAAATATAATTGATTTTGAAGAACTGGTGACAGTGTATTCATTTATTCAGCGGTCTTGGATTGTGCAAGATTCTGTTCCCTGGTCCTGCAAGGTGCTAGGGACCCTGAGGTGAATAAACAGTACAGTTGACCCTTGAACCATACAGAAATAGGGCTGCCAGCCCTCTACACAGTTGAAGATCCACGTGAAAGTTATAGTTGGTCCTCTGTATACTTTGTTCCTCCACACCTGAGGTTCTACACCCTTGGATTCAACCAACCATGGCTCATGTAGCACTTCAGTATTTACTACCAAAAAAAAATCTGTGTTTAAGTGGACCCACATGGCTCAAACTGTATTTTTCACAAATCAATAGTGCTAACAGTTTTGGGACTCCAGTCTCATACACTGGAGTAAGTGAGAGTTGCAACTGCAGATTTAAATAGATTCATGAGTTCTCAGGCTCTTTAATATATGCATTTATGTTGAACGTTTTATACACAGGGAAGATGAGTGAAGTGAAAGTAGCTTAGTCGTGTCAGACTCTTTGTGACTCCATGCACTATATAGTCCATGGGATTCTCCAGGCCAGAATACTGGAGTGGGCAGCCTTTCCCTTCTCCAGGGGAATCCTCCCAACACAGGGACTGAACTCAGGTCTTCCACATTGCAGGTGGATTCTTTAACAGCTGAGCTACCAGGAAGCCCAAGAATACTGCAGTGGGTAGCCTATCCCTTCTCTAGCAGATCTTCCCGACCCAGGAATCAAACTGGGGTCTCCTGCATTGCAGGTGGATTCTTTACCAACTGAGCTATCAGGGAAGCCCAGGGAAGATGAAGGGGACTAAACAGCTGAAAAACAAAAACAAAGAGTGTATTTTGTTTGGAATTAGTAAAGATCTCAAAAAAGCAGAGACATTACTTCGCCAACAAAGGTCCATCTAGTCAAGGCTATGGTTTTTACAGTAGTCATGTATGGATGTGAGAGTTGGACTATAAAGAAAGCTGAGCACCGAAGAATTGATGCTTTTGAACTGTGGTGCTGGAGAAGACTCTTGAGAGTCCCTTGGACTGCAAGGAGATCCAACCAGTCCATCCTAAAGGATATCAGTCCTGGGTGTTCATTGGAACTACTGATGTTGAAGCTGAAACTCCAGTACTTCGGCCACCTAATTCAAAGAGCTGACTCATTGGAAAAGACCCTGATGCTGGGAAAGATTGAGGGCAGGAGGAGAAGGGGACGACAGAGGATGAGATGGTTGGATGACATCACTGACTCAATGGACATGGGTTTGGGTAGACTCCAGGAGCTGGTGACGGACAGGAGGCCTGGTGTGCTGCAGTTCATGGGGTTGTAGAGTTGGACATGACTGAGCAACTGCTGAACTGAACAAACATTGTTTTGCTATACCAATTCTGTTTTTATGCTTTTTTGGCTATAATGTATTCTCAGACCCTTTAGAAAATACAGAAAAAAAACTAAAAAATATTGTAGATTAAAAAAAAAAACTCTGAATCTATCATTTAGACCATTTCAGATCAGTCGCTCAGTCGTGTCCGACTCTTTGCGACCCCATGAATCGCAGCACACCGGGCCTCCCTGTCCTTCACCTAGACTCCAGGAGCTGGTGACGGACAGGAGGCCTGGTGTGCTGCAGTTCATGGGGTTGTAGAGTTGGACATGACTGAGCAACTGCTGAACTGAACAAACATTGTTTTGCTATACCAATTCTGTTTTTATGCTTTTTTGGCTATAATGTATTCTCAGACCCTTTAGAAAATACAGAAAAAAAACTAAAAAATATTGTAGATTAAAAAAAAAAACTCTGAATCTATCATTTAGACCATTTCAGATCAGTCGCTCAGTCGTGTCCGACTCTTTGCGACCCCATGAATCGCAGCACACCGGGCCTCCCTGTCCTTCACCATCTCCTGGAGTTCACTCAAGCTCACGTCCAACGAGTCGGTGATGCCATCCAGCCATCTCATCCTCTGTCGTCTGCTTTTCCTCCTGCCCCCAATCCCTCCGAGCATCAGAATCTTTAACAATGAGTCAACTCTTCACATGAGGTGGCCAAAGTACTGGAGTTTCAGCTTTAGCATCATTCCTTCCAAAGAACACCCAGAGCTGATCTCCTTTAGAATGGACTGGTTGGATCTCCTTGCAGTCCAAGGGACTCTCAAGAGTCTTCTCCAGCACCACACTTCAAAAGCATCAATTCTTCGGCGCTCAGCTTTCTTCACAGTCCAACTCTCACATCCATACATGACCAGTGGAAAAACCATAGCCTTGACTAGACGGACCTTTGTGGGCAAAGTAATGTCTCTGCTTTTGAATATGCTATCTAGGTTGGTCATAGCTTTTCTTCCAAGGAGTAAGCGTCTTTTAATTTCATGGCTGCAGTCACCATCTGCAGTGATTTTGGAGCCCCCAAAAATAAAGTCTGACACTGTTTCCACAGTTTTCCCATCTGTTTCCCATGAAGTGATGGGACCAGATGCCATGATCTTCGTTTTCTGAATGTTGAGCTTTAAGCCAACTTTTTCACTCTCC
>SJYX01018221.1:457367-497968 GCA_006410675.1 Oreotragus oreotragus | reverse complement strand
ATATTCAAAAGCAGAGACATTACTTTGCCGACTAAGGTCCGTCTAGTCAAGGCTATGGTTTTTCCAGTAGTCATGTGTGGATGTGAAAGTTGGACTGTGAAGAAGGCTGAGCACTGAAGAATTGATGCTTTTGAACTGTGGTGTTGGAGAAGACTCTTGAGAGTTCCTTGGACTGCAAGGAGATCCAACCAGTCCATTCTGAAGGAGATCAACCCTGGGATTTCTTTGGAAGGAATGATGCTAAAGCTGAAACTCCAGTACTTTGGCCACCTCATGCGAAGAGTTGACTCATTGGAAAAGACTCTGATGCTGGGAAGGATTGGGGACAGGAGGAGAAGGGGACAACCGAGGATGAGATGGCTGGATGGCATCACGGACTCGATGGACGTGAGTCTGAGTGAACTCCAGGAGTTGGTGATGGACAGGGAGGCCTGGTGTGCTGTGATTCATGCAGTCGCAGAGTCGGACACAGCTGAGTGACTTAACTGAACTGAACTGAATGGATAGAAAAGTTATGATGTACTTGATCCTATGAACATCAGATTAACCTGATCTACTATCTTCAGGAAAAGCTATGCAATTAAGTATATTAAATAGGCCAAAACTGATATGCAGTTTTGTATTTTGAGGGTATTACAAGTTTTCCTAATATTTTGATCCTTTTGATACAAATGCCACTTTATTCTCTTGGGATAAAAGCTGAGAATATTTGAGCTGAATTAAAAGAAATTTGAAGATTTGAAAAATGAATGAAATGATAAGTTTAAAATATCTTTCTTAATTAAAATTGAAAATTGTGAAGCAGATAATTTTTTCAAGAAAATTAAATTATCAAAGTTAACTGAAGAAAGTATGAAGTATGAAGAGATTATTAAGCTTGAAGAAACAGAAAAATTTATCTAAATGTTATAAAGATTCCAATGTCCTAGGGTTGTGTTGAACTGTGTCTATTTAACTCTTTAACTGTGAACTGAAAATTTTATGTAATTATAAAGGTTCCCATGTCCTAAGCTTTTATTCTTGAACTTGGTCTAAAAAAATAAATGGTCTTTATGTTAGATAAATTGTTAAAATGAATAATAACAAGTTGCTTACGTGTAGCTACCAAGTCTCAAATGCTCAAAACCAACAAAAATCATACTGAGAAAGAGAGACTATTCTGATTCATAAATAATGCAATTCTAGATTTAAAAATTAGCAAAAAAATCTAAAGTGTAGTTAGAGAATAATTCACTATAAAGTTTAGCTTTTAGTCCCCACAATCCCAGGAATATTTACTATCAGGGATGCTATTAGTGTAATGCTTCTAAGAAGAGAAAACGGGGGATATAAAACAAATAAATCAAAAAATAATTCTGACTGCATACCTCCAAAAAACTTCTTAAAAAAGAAAAAGAAAATGACTTTTCCCATACTAGAAAGAATCTCAGACAGACAACTAACACCATAGTGTTTAATGAAGAAATACTAGAAAAATGCCCCATTAAAGCTGATCCAATTTAAGATCATCTGATAGAAGCCTCATCATCTCTTGCATTCCTCAATTTTGTTGTAAAAGATCTGGAGCCTCTCAGGAATGAAGACATGAAAGAGTAATGAGAGGTTTAGATACTAGAAAGAAAGAGACTGAAACAAACCTTTTGATTGCCAACCTAGAAGCGAGGGGTTCAAGCTAAACCAATATTTGATATTACTAAGAGTTTAGAAAGGCTTTTCTTTACAGGATAACGATTCAGAAATCCGTAACCGTCATCAATCTAATTACAAAAAAGGTAAAATTAGAAAAACCTTTATTCACAATAGCAACAAATATGTGATACCCAGGGTGTCCCCAAGGAGAAACACAGAATGATAAGAAGTAAGCTACATATAACCTTTTACTGAAAGCTAGAAAAAGAGCTGAAAAAAGTAGAGACCTAAACACCACAAAGATGACAGATATTCCCAAAACAACATATTGGTTTAATGCAAACCTAAATGAAATACTAACAGACTAATTTGGCACCTTACAAATGATTTTAAAGTTTTCCTAGAAGAATAATTGTGTAATAACAGTACTGACTCAACGGACATGAGGTTGAGCAGGCTCCGAGAGATGGTGAAGGACAGGGGAGCCTGGCATGCTGCATGCAGTCCACGGGGTTGCCAAGAGTCAGACAGGCCTGAGTGACTGAACAACAACACTTTTAAAATAAGAGCGACAGTCTGCTATTTTGATTTTTTCTGTCTAACGCAGTGGCTTCTGTCTAACCTGTCTCATCACACTCTAGATGCTTTCAGTTCAGTCGCTCAGTCCTGTCCGACTCTTTGCAACCCCATGGACTGTAGCACGCCAAGCCACCCTGTCCATCACCAACTCCCAGAGTTTACTCAAACACACGTCCGTCGAATTAGTGATACCCTCCAACCACCTCATCCTCTGTCGTCCCCTTCTCCTCCCATCTTCAATCTTTCCCAGCATCAGGGTCTTTTGCAGTGAGTCAGTTGTTCTCATCAGGTGGTCAAAGTACTGGAGTTTCAGCTTAGCATCAGTGCTTCCAATGGGTATTCAGGACTGATCTCCTTTCGGATGGACTGGATGGATCTCCTTGCAGTCCAAGGGACTCTCAATAGTCTTCTCCAACACCGCAGTTCAAAAGCATCAGTTCTTCGGTGCTCAGCTTTCTTTACAGTCTACCTCTCACATCCATATATGACTGCTGGAAAAACCATAGCTTTGACTAAATGGACCTTTGTTGACAAAGTAATGTCTCTGCTTTTTAATAAGCTGTCTAGGTTGGTCATAACTTTCCTTCTAAGGAGTAAGCATCTTTTAATTTCATGACTGCAATCACCATCTGCAGTGATTTTGGAGCCCCCCAAAATAAAGTCAGCCACTGTTTCTACTGTTTCCCCATCTATTTGCCATGAAGTGGACCAGATGCCATGATCTTCGTTTTCTGAAAGTTGAGCTTTAAGCCAGAGTTTTCACTTTCATCAAGAGGCTTTTTAGTTCCTCTTCACTTTCTGCCATAAGGGAAGTATCCTGTGCATGTCTGAGATTATTGATATTTCTCCCAGCAACCTTGATTTCAGCTTGTGCTTCATCCAGCCCAACGTTTCTCATGATGTACTCTGCATATAAGTTAAATAAGCAGGGTGAAAATATACAGCCTTGACTTACTCCACTTCACTTTCTGCCATAAGGGAAGTATCCTGTGCATGTCTGAGATTATTGATATTTCTCCCAGCAACCTTGATTTCAGCTTGTGCTTCATCCAGCCCAACGTTTCTCATGATGTACTCTGCATATAAGTTAAATAAGCAGGGTGAAAATATACAGCCTTGACTTACTCCTTTCCCAGTTTGGAACCAGTCTGTTGTTCCATGTCCAGTTCTAACTGTTGCTTCTTGACCTGCATACAGATTTCTCAGGAGGCAGGTCAGGTGGTCTGGTATTCCCACCTCTTGAAGAATTTTCCACAATTTCTTGTGATCCACACAGTCAAAGGTTTTGGCATAGTCAATAAAGCAGAAGTAGATGTTCTTCTGGAACTCTCTTGCTTTTTTTGTGATCCAACTAATGCTGGCAATTTGATCTCTGGTTCCTCTGCCTTTTCTAAATCCATCTTGATCATCTGTAAGTTCACAGTTCACCTACTGTTGAAGCCTGGCTTGTAGAATTTTGAGCATTACTTTGCTAGCATGTGAGATGAGTGCAGTTGTGAGGCAGTTTGAACATTCTTTGGCTTTGCCTTTCTTTGGGATTGGAATGAAAACTGATCTTTTCCAGTCCTGTGGCCACTGCTGAGTTTTCCAAATTTGCTGGCATATTGAGTGCAGCACTTTCACAGTATCATCTTTCAAGATTTGAAATAGCTCAACTGGAATTCCATCACCTCCACTAGCTTTGTTCATAGTGATGCTTCCTAAGACCCACTTGACTTTGCATTCCAGGATGTCTGGCTCTAGGTGAGTGATCACACTATCATGATTATCTGGGTCATGAAGATCTTTTTGTACAGTTCTTCTGTGTATTCTTGCCACCTCTTCTTAATATCTTCTGCTTCTGTTAGGTCCATACCATTTCTGTCCTGTATCGAGCCCATCTTTGCNGTGATCACATCATCATGATTATCTGGGTCATGAAGATCTTTTTGTACAGTTCTTCTGTGTATTCTTGCCACCTCTTCTTAATATCTTCTGCTTCTGTTAGGTCCATACCATTTCTGTCCTTTATCGAGCCCATCTTTGCATGAAATGTTCCCTTGGTATCTCTAATTTTCATGAAGAGATCTCTAGTCTTTCCCATTCTATTGTTTTCCTCTATGTCTTTGCAGTGATCACTGAGGAAAGCTTTCTTATCTCTCCTTGCTATTTTTGGAATTCTGCATTCAAATGGGTATATCTTTCCTTTTCTCCTTTGCTTTTTGCTTCTCTTTTCACAGCTATTTGTAAGACCTTCTCAGATAGACATTTTGCTTTTTTGCATTTCCATTTCTTGGGGGTGGTGTTGATCCCTGTCTCCTGTACAATGTCATGAACCTCCATCCATAGTTCATCAGGCACTCTATCAGATCTAGGCCCTTAAATCTATTTCTCACTTCCACTGTATAATCATAAGGGATTTGATTTAGGTCATACCTGAATGGTCTAGTGGTTTTCCCTACTTTCTTCAATTGAAGTCTGAATTTGGAAATAAGGAGTTCATGATCTGAGCCACAGTCAGCACCCAGTCTTGTTTTTTTCTGACTGTATAGAGCTTCTCCATCTTTGGCTGCAAAGAATATAATCAATCTGATTTTGGTGTTGGCCATCTGGTGATGTCCATGTCTAGAGTCTTGTCTTGTGTTTTTGGAAGAGAGTGTTTGCTATGACCAGTGCATTCTCTTGGAAGAACTCTATTAGCCTTTGCTCTGCTTCATTCTGTACTCCAAGGCCAAGTTTGCCTGTTACTCCAGGTGTTTCTTGACTTCCTACTTTAGCATTCCAGTCCCTTATAATGAAAAGGACATCTTTGGGGGGTGTTAATTCTAGAAGGTCTTGTAGGTCGTCATAGAACTGTTCAACTTCAGCTTCTTCAGCATTACTGGTTGGGGCATAGACTTGGATTACTGTGATATTGAATGGTTTGCCTTGGAAACGAACAGAGATCATTCTTTCATTTTGAGAAATGCATCCAAGTACTGCATTTTGGACTCTTCTGTTGGCTATGATGGCTACTCCATTTCTTCTAAGAGATTCTTGCCCATAGTAGTAGATATAATGGTCATCTGAGTTAAAGTCACCCATTCCAGTCCATTTTAGTTCGCTGATTCCTAAAATGTCAACATTCACCCTTGCCATCTCTTGTTTGACCACTTCCAATTTGCCTTGATTCATGGTCCTAACATTCCAGGTTCCTATGCAATATTGCTCTTTAAAGCATCGGACCTTGCTTCCATCACCAGTCACATCCACAACTGGGTGTTGTTTTTGCTTTGGCTCCATTATTTCATTCTTTCTGGGGTTACTAACATTAGTACATCTTAGATATACAAATATAATAATTTGATCAGGGTTAAGATCTCTGAAACAAAAGGGAACAGTTAAAAGCATGGGGGTTACAGTAAGAAAATCCATCTTGATTTATTAATGTATTAGAGGGCTCACTGATATAAGAGGTGTTAGGGGTAGAGAATGCCATACAAAAGAAGAGACTGGTTAGACAGATGAGTGCTGGATTTCCAGGTCAAGGATATGGGAGTGGATGGCCAGTAGTTTTCAAAGTAGTTCCAAGACCCATCTACAATACTTCATTGCTGTCAGTAGATAAACTACCAGTTTATAAATTACTTCCTTTTTACGTGCCAAGCTGAACTTATAGTCATCCTTAAGAAAACAGCTCTTGTTAGCACTTATCTAAGAGGCAGTATAGCCTAATGATTAGAAAGATGCTCACTGGAGCAGATAGCTTGGTTTTAAATCTTGTATCTCCTACTTATCAACAGATGTATAGTCTTGGGCAAGTTCTTTAACCTCTCTGTGCCTCACCTGTGCCTCATCATAGAATTGGAGTAATAATAATATTTCATAGGGATGTTGTGAATTCAGTATGTTGATATATGCAAAGTTCTTAACAACAGCATCTGACACATAGTATGTGCTACAAAGACATTAGTAATTGCTGTTACTATTATCATCATCATTATTCTTGAGTTAGGGGGAGAGGAAATTTCTTTCCCTGTGGAAAATTTGTGCATACCCAGATGGAAGTATGTCACTCATTTGAATATCATATGCTCCATATATTGAGGGAGAAGAAAGCTTAAAATCTGTCATTCTAAAGAATCAGCAGTCCAGGATGGAGTTGTCAATAAGACAGTGGCAAGGAAAGTGAATTGAAATGCTTTCTGAGATATTTTGTCTGGAAATAGAGACCCCTTACAAGACTGCTGCGCCTGTCTTGTTGAAGTCTGATTGCATGTGGATTGGTCTTCAAATAATACACAAGTAAATATATCTCCATGCACTTTCATAAGAAATGAGCATTCATCTGTGGGTTGTTAGTTTCCCAATCGCAGTACAAAGATTTAAGCCATATTTAGGACTCAATATATCCATCATAAAAGCTAATCTTTCCTAATGCCCATTTTTATCTAAGTACAGTGCATAATTAAATGCTAGCACTGAGAAGCACTGTATTTAGAAAAGAACAAGACAAGATCATCGACCACAGCTATTTATATACTCCTTCAGCTCAAATATTTCATACTGTGCATGCTTGCTACTGACATTGCTTATTTTTTAAATCCTTTTTTAAATTGGATATGTTTTTGAAAGACGTGGAATTGAGTCATTGCATCATATAATCACACAGCTTTAAAACCTAAGTGATGCTTAAAGGTCACTCAACACAACTATCTGAGAATCTACTATACATTTTGAAGACATTTGTTCCAAGTCACAATATGACTTATGGAAACAGTAATACATATGACAAGTGGGATAACACTATCCCATGGTCATTACTGCCAATTTCCTATAAAGCCTGAACTGAGCCTTGGAGTCCTCTTTAACACACAATCTAGGCAGCCACTTCCAATTAGAATTAGCATGAAAAATTTCAATCTATTTACCATTCCCTAATTCTGAAGGAGATCAGCCCTGGGATTTCTTTGGAGGGAATGGTGCTGAAGCTGAAACTCCAGTACTTTGGCCACCTCATGCAAAGAGTTGACTCATTGGAAAAGACTCTGATGCTGGGAGGGATTGGGGGCAGGAGGAAAAGATGAGATGGCCGGATGGCATCACTGACTCAATGGACGTGAGTCTGAGAGAACTCTGGGAGTTGGTGATGGACAGGGAGGCCTGGCGTGCTGTGATTCATGGGGTCACAAAGAGTTCGACAGGACTGAGTGACTGAACTGAACTGAATGATGACTGAGCTAAAGAGAACCTAGTATACCCAAATTCCAAATTTATCTGATATACCATTCAATTTCTTAAGTTTAAACCATATAAAACACATTTATCCATCTTCATAATACTTTGTTGACTGTTCCATGAAGAATCAGTGCATATGTTACTGAAAGCCCTTTCTTGAACCTTGTCAGCAATAAGCTCTCATCATGCAAACTAAATTTTTATTAATGAGGCATAATTCACATACCATGCAATTTACCCCTTTAAAGTACACAATTCGGTGGGGTTATAAAGTTGTACAACATCGTCACTAACTCCAGAACATTTTAATCACTTCAATGAAGAAGATGGTGATGGTGATAATAAAGGCCTTCATCTTTTTTCAACAGATACTCTCAGGGTAAAGGCTGCTCACACTGGCTGATCTCTAAGTCAGGTCTAATAAAGTCAATCATGTGAGTCAGTTCTTCCAATAAACCACCAGAGAGGCAAAATGATTGCAATTCTCTTAAGAGTGGGGCTTTGAAAGAGCTAAACTCTGTCCTATCCCCTCTGGTAGGTGGTGAGGTTTCTGGTTTTAATTTCCATTGCAGTCTGCTCATTTTCGAAGCTAATGCAGACCTGAGTATAAGGTGGGAACAGGGCAAATTAAAAAGCCACAAAGCTTACTATTCTTACCAATGTTGCCATTTTTCTTGAATAAGTGTTTTTCAGATTTCTATAGGTCTTTAATTTCTAGAGTTCTAGAAAAGTTGATGCTGGCAATGTTTTCCATATTCTTGTTTTTATGGGCAAGAGAATTTTTAGAATCTTTACTCCACTATTTTATCTGATGTCACAAGTTACTGTTTTAAATTTTTTTTTAATTTTTGGCCATACCCACATGGCATGCAGGATCTTAGTTCTCCAACCAGAGATGGAACCCACGCCCCCAGTGTTGGAAGAACTTTCCTACTGGACTGCCAAGGAAGCCCCTGATGTCACAAATTACTTCTTTGTTTGTTCTATATACATTATAATTTGTACAGGCTGTGTAGATTTTATAAGATTGGAAGTATTAGTCATAGTTTATGAGGTATTACATGATCTGATCCCCTGATTTTCTTCCTAAAAATTATCTCTTAACAAGTGTTCCTTCATTCACTATAAACAGAACAGTTCGCTTGGCTCTCTTTCTGTTCCTCAAACACACTAAGCCATCACCCCATTACTGCCTTTGTACTTGGTATTCTCTCTGCCTGATGTTCTCTTTTCCTGGAAGAAACCTCCCATCCTTCTAGTCTCACTTCAGGTGTCACCTCTCAAGAAAGGTCATCTTGGATCATCTTTTCTGAAAAAGCTCTGCTTCCTCTTATCCCTGAAGCCCTCTCATTCTCAAGTAATCTCAGATATCACAATCAGTTTATTTCATAGCCTTTATTAAGCTGCACAATTATTATGTTTATAACTTACTTGTCTCTTCCAGTACAGAGCTTCATGAGAATAAGAATTTGTTGATTTTATGCATTCATATAGGGTTTCCCAGATGGTGCTAGAGGTAAAGAATCCACCTGCCAATGCAGGAGATGCAAGAGATGCAGGTTCCATCCCTGGGTCGGGAAGATCCCCTTGGAGGAGGAAATGTCAACCCACTCCAGTACTCCTTCCTGGAAAACTCCGTGGACAGAGGAGCCTGACAGACTACAGTCCATTGGGGCCACAAAGAGTCAGACACAACCGAGCACCATGCATTCACATATTCCTTTGCCCTGCACAATTACTAGCACATAGTTGTATACAGTCAAATGAATAATAGATAGCTGGATAGTGAGCTACTCAAAATTATATGTATCATCAGTAACATCCCTGGGTTTAAGAGTCTACAAGTATATTCTTTCATTTAAATTCTAAGGACAAATCAACCAAAATGTGATGAGGAGTCAATTACATTAAGGTGACTAGAAGAACCTTGGACTTCTTCTATTGGAGAATGCTTGACAGGGAAGAAAATATTCTTGCCAAAGGACTGGGATACAATCCTCATTTTTACTGTGAGAAATACCCCATTCTTCCTCAGTCTCCATTTTCTTCATCTCCCAACCTCCACCCTCCTGTTCTTGGAGTCTCACAATGCACTTTATTACCAATTAGAGAGAACACTGCTTAAATCTCACAAAGTAACATTGATTTCAAATGCTACACAATGAATGAATAAATAAGAAACACCGGGACACCAGTTTAAAAGAATCTTTTTTATGTCCATAGTGATATCTTAATGTTTTTTACTGGGGACTTTTGAGGTTTATAGCACTAGAATAAAAAATATAATTTTTCATCTGGTTAACCAATTTATGGCTATTATATTCTAAAGTACTCTAAAATGCTACTGGGATTAAATTTGCTAAGGGTTTCAGGTTTTTCTTACTTTTTTTTTTTCCTGTCGTAAATGAAATAAGTTGTGAATGGGATCCACCAAGTGAAAAAAGAGATTTGAGGTTAGTCTATATGAAGACCACATATAGTAAACTGTTGCACAGTAAACTGAACTATTTCTCTGACATCCAACAGCTTTGGTTCTTATCTCAAAAGACCACTTTAGAGATGAAATTTCAGTTCACTCACTCAGTCCTGTCTGACTCTCTGCAACCCCATGGACTGCAGCAGGTCAGGCTTCCCTGTCTGTCACCAACTCCTAGAGCTTGCTCAAACTCATGTCCATCAACTCAGTGATGCCATCCAATCATCTCATCCTCTGTCATCCCCTTCTCCTCCTGCCTTCAATTTTTCCCAGCATCAGGGTCTTTTGCAAAGAGTCAGTTCCTCGCAGCAGGTGGCCAAATTATTGGAGCTTCAGTTCAGCATTAGTCCTTCCAATGAATGTTTTGGACTGATTTCCTTTAGGATTGACCAACTGGATCTCCTTTCAGTCCAAAGGACTCTCAAGAGTCTTCTCCCACATCACAGTTAAAAGCATCAATTCTTCGGCACTTCTTTCTTTATGGTCCAACTCTCACATCCATACGTGACTACTGGAAAAACCATAGCTTTCACTGGACAGACCTTTGTCTGCAAAGTAATGTTTCTGCTTTTTAATATGCTCTCTGGGTTGGTCATAGCTTTTCTCCCAAGGAGCAAGCATCTTAATTTCATGGCTGCAGTCACCATCTGCAGTGATTTTGAAGCCCTCCAAAATAAAGTCTGTCACTGTTTCCATTGTTTTCCCATCTATTTGCCATGAAGTGATGGGACCGATGCCATGATCTTCATTTTTTTTGAATACTGAGTTTTAAGCCAACTTTTTCTTTCTCCACTTTCACTTTCATCAAGCGGCTCTTCAGTTCCTCTTTGCTTTCTACCATAACAGCGGTGTCCTCTGCATATCTGAGGTTATTGATATTGCCCCAGAAATCTTGATTCCAGCTTGTGCTTCATCCAGCCTAGCATTTTGCATCATGTGCTCTGCATATAAGTTAAATAAGTACAGTGATACTATACGGACTTGACATACTTCTTTTCCAATTTGGAACCAGTCTGTTGCTCCATGTCCAATTCTAACTGTTACTTCTTGACCTGCATACAGATTTCTCAAGAGGCAGGTAAGGTGGTCTGGTATTCCCATCTCTTTCAGAATTTTCCATAGTTTGTTATGATCCACACAAAGGCTTTGGCATTGTCAATAAAGCAGAAGTAGATGTTTTTCTGGAACTCTCTTGCTTTTTCAGTGATCCAACAGAATGTTGGCAATTTGATCTCTGGTTCTTCTGCCTTTTCTAAATCCAGCTTGAACATCTGGAAGTTCACAGTTCACATACTGTTGAAACCTGGGTTGGAGAATTTTGAGCATTACTTGGCTAGCCTGTGAGATGCGTACAATTGTGCAGTAATTTGAACATTCTTTGGCATTGCTTTTCTTTGGGATTGGAATGAAAACTGATCTTTTCCAGTCCTTTGGCTACTGCTGAGTTTTCCAAATTTGCTGGCATATTGAGTGGAACACTTTTTTTTTTTTTTAATTTTGCTTTACAATACTGTATTGGTTTTGCCATACATTGACATGAATCAGCCATGGGTGTACATGAGTTCCCAATCCTCAACCCTCCTCCCACCTCCCACTCCATATCATCTCTCTGGATCATCCCCGTGCACCAGCCCCAAGCATCCTGTATCCTGTATCAAACATAGACTGGTGATTCGTTTCTTACCTGATACTATACATGTTTCAATGCCATTCTCCCAAATCGTCCCACCCTCTCCCTCTCCCACAGAGTCTAAAAGTCCATTCTATACATCTGTGTCTCTTTTGCTGTCTTGCATAGAGGGTTATCATTACCATCTTTCTAAATTCCATATATATGTTAGTATATTGTATTGCTGTTTTTCTTTCTGGCTTACTTAACTCTATATAATAGGCTCCAGTTTCATCCACCTCATTAGAACTGATTCAAATGTATTCTTTTTAATGGCTGAGTAATACTCCATTGTGTATATGTACCACAGCTTTCTTATCCATTCATCTGCTGATGGACATCTAGGTTGTTTCCATGTCCTGGCTATTATAAACAGTGCTGCGATGAACATTGGGGTACATGTGTCTCTTTCTATTCTGGTTTCCTCGGTGTGTATGCCCAGCAGTGGGATTGCTGGGTCATAAGGCAGTTCTATTTGCAATTTCTTAAGGAATCTCCACACTGTTCTCCATAGTGGCTGTACTAGTTTGCATTCCCACCAACAGTGTAAGAGGGTTCCCTTTTCTCCACACCCTCTCCAGCATTTATTGCTTGCAGACTTTTGGATCGCAGCCATTCTGACTGGTGTGAAGTGGTATCTCATTGTGGTCTTGATTTGCATTTCTCTGATAATGAGTGACGTTGAGCATCTTTTCATGTGTTTGTTAGCCATCCGTATGTCTTCTTTGGAGAAATGTCTATTTAGTTCTTTGGCCCATTTTTTGATTGGGTCGTTTATTTTTCTGGAATTGAGCTGTATAAGTTGCTTGTATATTTTTGAGATTAGTTGTTTGTCAGTTGCTTCATTTGCTATTATTTTCTCCCATTCAGAGGGTTGTCTTTTCACCTTGCTTATAGTTTCCTTTGTTGTGCAGAAGCTTTTAATTTTAATTAGATCCCATTTGTTTATATTTGCTTTTATTTCCAGTATTCTGGGAGGCGGATCATTGAGGATCCTGCTGTGATTTATGTCGGAGAGTGTTTTGCCTATGTTCTCCTCTAGGAGTTTTATAGTTTCTGGTCTTACATTTAGATCTTTAATCCATTTTGAGTTTATTTTTGTGTGTGGTGTTAGAAAGTGATCTAGTTTCATTCTTTTACAAGTGGTTGACCAGTTTTCCCAGCACCACTTGTTAAAGAGATTGTCTTTACTCCATTGTATATTCTTGCCTCCTTTGTCAAAGATAAGGTGTCCATATGTGTGTGGATTTATCTCTGGGCTTTCTATTTTGTTCCATTGATCTATATTTCTGTCTTTGTGCCAGTACCACACTGTCTTGATGACTGTGGCTTTGTAGTAGAGCCTGAAGTCAGGTAAGTTGATTCCTCCAGTTCCATTCTTCTTTCTCAAAATTGCTTTGGCTATTCGAGGTTTTTTGTATTTCCATACAAATCTTGAAATTATTTGTTCTAGTTCTGTGAAAAATACCGCTGGTAGCTTGATAGGGATTGCATTGAATCTGTAGATTGCTTTGGGTAATATATTCATTTTCACTATATTGATTCTTCCAATCCATGAACATGGTATATTTCTCCATCTATTAGTGTCCTCTTTGATTTCTTTCATCAGTGTTTTATAGTTTTCTATATATAAGTCTTTAGTTTCTTTAGGTAGATATATTCCTAAGTATTTTATTCTTTTCGTTGCAATGGTGAATGGAATTGTTTCCTTAATTTCGTTTTCTACTTTCTCATTATTAGTGTATAGGAATGCAAGGGATTTCTGTGTGTTGATTTTATATCCTGCAACTTTACTATATTCATTGATTAGCTCTAGTAATTTTCTGGTGGAGTCTTTAGGGTTTTCTATGTAGAGGATCATGTCATCTGCAAACAGTGAGACTTTTACTTCTTCTTTTCCAATTTGGATTCCTTTGATTTCTTTTTCTGCTCTGATTGCTGTGGCCAAAACTTCCAGAACTATGTTGAATAGTAGCAGTGAAAGTGGGCACCCTTGTCTTATTCCTGACTTTAGGGGAAATGCTTTCAAGTTTTCACCATTGAGGATAATGTTTGCTGTGGGTTTGTCATATATAGCTTTTATTATGTTGAGGTATGTTCCTTCTATTCCTGCTTTCTGGAGAGTTTGTATCATAAATGTATGTTGGAACACTTTCACAGCATCATCTTTGAGGATTTGAAATAGCGTAGCTGGAATTCCATCATCTCCACTAACTTTGTTCATAATGATGCTTCCTAAGGCCCATTTGACTTCACACTTCAGGACATCTGGCTCTAGGTGAATGATCATACCATCATGGTTACCTGAGTCATTAAGATATTTTTCTGTATAGTTCTTCTGTGTATTCTTGCCACCTCTTCTTAACATCCTCTACTTCTGTTAGGTCCATACCGTTTCTGTCCTTCATTGTGCCCATCTTTGCATGAAATGTACCCTTGGTATCTCTAGTTTTCTTAAAGAGATCTCAAGTCTTTCTTATTCTATTGTCTTCCTCTATTTCTTTGCATTGGTCCCTGAGGAAGGCTTTCTTATCTCTCCTTGCTATTTGGAACTCTCCATTCAGATGAATATAGGTTTCCTTTCCTCCTTTGCCTTTAGCTACTCTTCTTTTCTCAGTTATTTGTAAGGCCCCCTCAGACAACCATTTTGCCTTTTGGCATTTCTTTTTTCTTAGCAATAATCTTGATCACCACCTCCTGTACAGTGTCACAAACCTCCATCCGTAGTTCTTTAGGCACCCTGTCTATTGGATCTAATACCTTGAATCTATTTGTCACTTACATTGTATAACAAGGGATTTGATTTAGATCATACCTCAAAGATCTAGTGGTTTTCCCTACTTTCTTCAATTTATGTCTGAATTTGGCAATTAAAGAAATCACGATCTGAGCCACAGTAAGCCCCTGGTCTTGTTTTTTCCTGACTGTATAGAGCTTCTCCATCTTTGACTACAAGAATATAATCAGTCTGATTTTGGTATTGACCATCTGGTGATGTCCATGTGTAGAGTTGTGTCTTGTGTTGTTGGAAGAGGGTGTTTGCTATGACCAGTGTGTTCTCTTGGCAAAACTCTATTAGCCTTTGCCCTGCTTTATTTTGTACTCCAAGGCCAAATGTGTCTGTTACTTCAGCTGTCTCTTGACTTCCTACTTTTGCATTTTAGTCCCCTGTGATGAAAAGGACATCTGTTTTTGGTGTTAGTTCTAGAAGGTCTTGTAGGTCATCATAGAAATGTTTAACTTCAGCTTCTTCAGCATTAGTAGTTGTGGCACAGACCATGTGATATTGAATGGTTTGCCTTGGAAACAAACAGGAAATCATTCTGTCATTTTTGAAATTGCACCCAGGTTCTGCATTTTGGACTCTACTGTTGACTATGAACGCTACTCCATTTCTTCTAAGAGATTCTTGCCCACAGTAGTAGATATAATGGTCGTCTGAATTAAATTTGCCCATTCCAGTCCATTTTAGTTCACTGATTCCTATGAACTTTACTGGGCTCTTAAATCAGAAGTACACAGTAAAGGGGGAAAATGAACAAATAGCAAGGAAATTTCCATCTTTGAAGTAGAAGAAAGATTACTTATAAAATGCTGCTTATTTTCTAGATTTGGAAATGAATTTGGGTGCTTAAGAAGAGGCCAGTTGGATAAATCAAGTAAATAATATATGTACATTTCAGAAGTTATAATTTCTCAGTCATCCCTCTCATGGATTGAAATCTCCCTGTGTGCACAGCACAGTGCTTTTAATAAAATAGGCAACATGGATATCAGTCAGACAGTGATTTGGTCATTATCTAGCTCATCTCCTTTGGATTTCTTCCTTAGAACCAGAAAGTGCTACTTCACCCAGGTTTTCTCCATGCCTCCTAGAGCACCTGAAAGATGTTACATGGTTGGTATGCTTCTATACATTGGAAGAAGTGAACTTGGGGCCCTAGCCAGGTTCAGGTTGAGGGGGACAAGGAAAACATAGCAACACTGTGCACAGGACAGCTTTTTATTTTATTTTTTATTTTTTGGCAACATCTGGTCCATTCAACTAGATTAAAACAGATATGTGGCATCTAGGAAAATGTGACAGATTAACCTATTTGCAAAGCAGAAATAGAGACACAGATGCAGAGGACAAATGTATGGATACCAAGGTGGGGAAATAAAAGGTGGGATAAATTGAGAGACTGGGATTGACATATATCCACCATTTTAGATAAAACAGATAACTAGTGAGAACCTACTGTATAGCACAGGGAACTCTATGCTCTGTGGTGACCTAAATAGGAAGGAAATTCAAAAAAAGAGGATTTACATGTATACATATAGCTGATTCATTTTGCTGTACAGCCAAAAATAACACAATATTGTAAAGCAATTATACCTTAATAATTTTTTTAAATAAAAGACTCTTTTAGAGGATTTTTGCTCTAGTCTAGATCAGTGTTTCTCAACCTTGGTGCTACTGGCATTTGGAACCAGATAATTCTTTGTCGTGGGGAGCTGTCTTGTGCATGAAGGGGTGTCTAGCAGCATCCCTTGCTTCTTTACTGGTTTTAAATAGCAGCTTCCTCAACACACACACAAATTCTGACAACCAAAAATGTCTCTGCTGCTGCTGCTGCTAAGTCACTTCAGTCATGTCCCACTCTGTGCAGCCCCATGGATGGCAGCCCACCAGGCTCCCCCATCCCTGCAATTTGCCAGGCAAGAACACTGGAGTGGGTTGCCATTTCCTTCTCCAATGCATGAAAGTGAAAAGTGAAAGTGAAGCTGCTCAGTCGGGTCTGACTCTTTGCATCCCCATGGACTGCAGCCTACCAGGCTCCTCTGCCCATGGGATTTTCCAGGCAAGAATACTGGAGTGGGTTGCCACTGACTTCTCCGAAAAATGTCTCTAGATATTGCCAAATGTCATGTGTGGAGCAAAGTCACCTGTGGTAGAAACTACTTGTCTAGGAGTATGTTCCTTTAATATGCAAGATATTGAACAAAGAACAACATTATAGAATATGCCAATAACCAGATTATAAAGGAAATGTCAATTTTAGCCATTCTTTTTGGACCAATAATTATTTTATTCTCTCAACAATTATCTTATATCTACATTATAGGCACATTTCTGGTATAATAATGGCTACCTTTTGAGCAAGTTCTCTGTGATGAGGGTTTAACATACTTTTACTCATTTAAAATTCACAAGAATCCCACACATATGCAGGTAAGCAGTGGTGGAGTCTGGATTTGGATTCAGAATTTTTTTTGGTTGTGTGTGTGTGTGTGTGTGTGTGTGTGTTTAATTCTCCAGGTTCTTTAATCCTTCACTCACTACTGGCAGATCACATGACTTTAGAAACGTTTTAAACAATAAAACATAGTGGTTAAGAGTACAGCTTCTGGGAACAAACAGCCTAGACTGGAATCTTGTCTCAACTAATTCCTAGCTGCATAAATTTTAGAAAGTTTCTTTAACTCTCTAAGCTCAGTTTTTTAGTCTGCAAAATGTACCTCTCTAAGGGGACAACTGTGAAAATTAAATGAGATAATATATTCAAATGCCTGTAATTGCCTGGCACATGCCAATTGCTCAACTACTATGAGCTTACATTTCAAACTTATATGCCTAGTGAAACTAGAATAGAATGTACAGGAGTATAGTTGGCCTGGACATGGCATTAGGGAGTGATAGCAACTATGGAGTATTCCATAGGTAACATCCTGTCTATAGATTTTCCAGCCAATTTTCAGAAAAATAGGTGTAAGCTACATAACTGATACTGGCAGAACGGATTGGGACCAAGAAAACTTCAGTTTATTGGTGAGGCCATTGAAGCACAGAGAAGCAGAGGGCCTACCAAGTTTATATTGTCTCTCAGCAGTGGGGCTTGATATGGGACCTATGCCCTTCACCAGGTCTCATTCTACTAACCTGGACGTATTTCCTTCTACTCCGTGACAAACATCTCTTCCTTTTATTTCTGTAAATGAGTTCTGATTTCCTCATAAGCTGAAAATATTTACTCCTATAGAGACTATGAGCAGACTCTGACTATATTTATTCCTATAGAGACTACTGCTTGTGGGCATGGGATTTTCCTAGCAGGGCACCCGAGCATTTAAGTTGCTCCCCACTGGGCATCCGAATCCCCAGTGTCAGACTGCAGAGTGCTCCAGCATGGGGACTATAGTTTTCTACAGGGATGAAAAGGGTCAAGACTTGTGAATAAATGCAACCACCAATTAGACTCCTTCAACACTGTATTTAATTTAGAGTCTTTAAAACAAACAAGGATTGTTGTATTTTAAATATCTGAGTTTTTTTAAGGTTACCATCTTTTAAACTATTTCATGCTTCTGATCCTTAGACAACTGGTTGGTAGGACCTGAGAATGTAAAATTTTATATTTGAGAGAATCATACCTTTCTGAAATACAAACACTTCTTAAGAGTATAGCAAAGTCCCGCAAAGATTCGCACATGACTTAGCAACTGAAGAACAGCAAAATTCCCAAGTCTCCGAATATACTTAATGGTTTCCTGAACAACTGTTTATCCCATCATACACACACACATACCTCTACTCATTTCTTATTATAATCTAGTAGATAACAGGTCTTAAATGTTTTGTTCATCTTTATTCTTTTTAGCACACGTGCACACACTCACACACACACCAGATTCTGGTAACAAGTAGGTACTCAATAAATATATATTTTTTTAACTTTCAGAATAATGTCTGAAAACTTGAATGCTTGAATGATAAGAAGTAGACTCTTTTGCAAACAGGCAGTTCCACTTTGACCTCATAAAGACAACTCCTTGTAACATTTTCTTAAATTTCTCCTTATGATCCTCACAGATGGTTGGCTAACCTCACAGATGATGTAAAGAAGAGCTTCCATTTCTTTTTCAAGCACACAAAGGCTGATTTCATGGTTTGCCAACTTTTTTTTATCTTATAAGACAAATATCCTTTTCGCCAACTTTTTTTATCTTATAAGACAAATATCCTTTTCTTCCTTCTATGACATACAGTCCCTATAGTATACAGATCTTCCTCCCTGACTAGTTAAAAATCTTTACTTTGATTGAAATTCTGTGCCAGTGTCTTTTGGTTGGTCTTCAGTGTCCATATATCATTTCTGGTATAATGTAAATACATGAAAACCAGCTGACAACTACATTTCCCAGCCCCTTTTGTATCAGACATGACTATGCAGCTATATGGTCAATGGAATCTGAACAAAAGTGGTATGTACCACCTCTGAGTCATGATTTTAAAGGAAGCACTTCTCTCTTCACATCCTGCTGCCTGGAGACAAGCCACCCTGATCTACACAGAACAGAGGCCATGTCATAGAGATGGCAAGGCAACAAATTAAGAACATAAAGATTAGATTGACTGATCAATTGATAGATACAGTGATGGTTTTAAATTTCACAAATAAGGTGAAATAAGGCTCATGGATAAGAAACTAGGGTACCTGGATGATCTCAAAGATCCAAGATGGTCTGCCATATCCTTGACTGCCTGACTTTAGACAATAACATGACAGAGAAATATACTACCATCTTCGTTAAGCTATGGTGAGTTGACACTATCGCAAGCAGCTGGATCTACAGGCTACTAATAGCTCTACAGTGCACCGCCTTTACTCACGGCACCTTGTATTTTGGTGCCAAAAATAAAGTTTAGCAACAAAATATGCCATAGAATACTAATACAAATTTAGCTTTGGGGAGTATGTGGGAAAGATGTAAATACTATAAGCTAAAGCTGATGGCTCTTATTATACCATGTGACATTGCAAAAGGCAGATCAAGTGTTCTGCAGTTTGATACTGAAACCCCATTATATTTCTTTACATCACTTCCCTATTCCTCTCTGTTGTGGGTCCTAATTTAAAGCATGTTCCCTCTCTCTTCACACTCAGCCTTTTAATCCTACATGATACATGCCTCATAAATTTTTTTTATTCTATATTTTTAACTGTTTTTAACTGAAAGGCCAGCCATACCTTGTGTCATGTCATCCGATTCCCTTCAAGTTTGATAGCCATCCATTCATCAAATTTTGGAGGATAATTGTTTAGTTGTTTCTAATGGGAAAACCTCTTAATTACTTATTCATATGACTGAATCTTCTTTAGTGTTCACATATATGCACATTTATCATTACCAGTAATGTATCCTCAAATTAATAAGGCATGTATCTCATATTTTTGCTTACTGATGCTCTAAATCAGAATTCAGCAAACTATGGACCATGAGCCAAATATAACTCATCTCTTGTTTATTTTTTAAAAATAAAGGTTTAGTAGAACACAGCTATTCTCTCTGTTGCTGTATCATCTATGTATGGATGGTTTGGAGGCTACAGTGGCAGCACTGAGTAGCTGCCACAAAAGCTGTATGGCCACAAATACAAACACATTTGCTAACATGTCCTATGCAGAGAAGGTATGGTGATCCTGTGGAAAGCAGTGTTTCCCAACCTTCTTTCCATTATTACTCCCCCAAGGAGCCTTTTGAGACTTTTCCTCCCCTAATCCTTCAGCTCAGTAAAATTTTAATACCATAAATATACTGTATATCTGTTCATGTACTGTATGTTTATCTACGCTTTAAATATAGAAATAGTAAGTTTTTTTTTCACTTCCTAAAAGCTAGCTTTGTTTCCCCTTCAGACCAATACTGTTCCTGTTGAGAATGCATGTTCTAGATAGGAGTTTCTCAGTCTCAGCACTAGTTGATGTTTTGGGCCAAATAGTTCTTGCTGTGAGAAGCTGCTCTATAGGATGTTTAGCAGCATCCTTGCCTCTTAGATGCAAGTAGCTCCCCTACCTTCTGTGGCCACCAAAATCTCTCCAGGCATTGGCAAATGTCCCATGGGAGAGAAGGGGGTGTTCAAGTGTCCCCAGTTGAGAACCAGTTGCTTTAGACTAATAATGTTATCAAGTTCATAAATATAGAGGGCAAATGCATATTACTGTACTATGTCCTAAGCATAATATATTTTCCTGGCAGTAGCTGCCATTAAGAGAAAGTATCTTATCTCTTCATTTGTGTGTCTCATCTCACTAGACACAGGTACTATGAGAGTAGAAACTTTGAGTTATTCAGCAACGTATCCAAATGAACATTTAGAAAAATTCATGGCTCTCCATTTATGTTTTAAGGGTAAATCAATAAATTTCACTAAAACCACAATGGCTCTCACTAATTACAACTTCTTCTTAAAAAGGATTACAAAACACATCTTCAAATACTTTATTCTAAATTTTCCCCAAAACCAGCAGTAGACACATTGGTCAGGAGTGGCTTGGGTCCCCTTGCCAATTTTTAATGATCTAGAACAGTTTCTGTTTTCACAAGGATCTTCAAAAACTAGTCAGTGGTTCTGTAAACCTATTTAACAATTCTCTCAGAGTGTTTTCTTCAAAGCCAAGAAAATTAAACTTTTTGAAAGTTAAGTCTTACCATTCCTTCTCATGTACTGAGTTTCCATTTACCACTGACAAAGGCCATTTCATCATTTGATTTATAAGGATTATTATCGTTGTCAGGAAATCAAAAACTTATGGAAGGAAATAGGCTTTTTCTGTCATCAAAAGCATGCAATCATTTCCTAGATTTTCCTCCTCTGAAGAAAAAACATAAATGCTTTGCTGCTGCTCAACCTCAGGATGACATCTTATGGGATTATCTTGGAAACAAAGATGCAGGCAAGACACAGGTGTGTTTCTAAGAGTAAAAAGGACATAATCAAGCCATTGCAGTCTGCTCTTTCTCGTTTTCTGGAGGGAAGACTGAGAAAGGGAGACATGCTTCACTTTGACTTTCTCTGTATAATCATGTTTATACCCAGAAACGATTTTTAGAACATCCCTAATTCTATCACATTTCTGTGTAATTCATTGGAGCTTGGCCTTACGAGGTAATAATCCAGAGGAAAAATGAAATGACCTTTTAGAATTTATCGAAGGCTTGAGAACAAGGACAAACACAAATGATTTGGGCACCATCGGAAAGACATTACAAAATCTAAAAGGTAGTGCTGTGGACATTTGAATGAGAGTCTTGGTCCTTCCTGTCAGCCTTTCAGAGCATCAGGAAAAGCCTGTGTTTAACATCATGACAGTATATACTGAAAATTCAGTGAACTAGGATCTTTTCTCATGTTACAATTAGTGTTGAACAATGGAGAAATCTAAACACCTACATTTAAAAATGTGTCATTACCTCACTTTGTGATTTTTTAATAAATAATAAAACCTTTGATCTAGGCTAAGTGCTTCACCAATCACATTATTTGGTTATATATGAATGACTAAAATTACAGTGTAAGAATTCTGCCTTCTGCTATGGTAGTCCAGTTATATGGTTTGAGGTACTTACTACCCTCCAGCTTCCCAGGTTGCTCAGTGGGTAAAGAATCCACCTGCAATGCAGGAGACGTGGTTTTCGATCCCTGGGGTGGGAAGATCCCTTGGAGGAGGGCATGGCAGCCCACTCCAGTATTCTTGCCTGGAAAGTCCCATGGACTGAGGGGCCTGGCAAGCTACAGTCCATAGAGTCGCAAAGAGTCAGACCAGACTGAAGCACCTGAGCATGCACACACTAGCCTCTCTGTGTTTCTGTTACTGCATCTGTTTCCTATGAGTTAAGACTTCACTAACATTATCCCTCATACTTTTACTTTGTCTCCCTAAGGCCTATAAGGGTAAAATGAGTCTGAACTTCAAGTCTAAGATCTGTTCTGTTATTTCAACTCTGTCACTTACCAGCTATGTGACTAAGATCCCTCCCTTTGCTAAATTTAAATCTCTTTGTCTTCCCATCACCCTAGGACTATTATCAGATGATAAAACTGATAAGTTCTGAGAATAGCATCATGTACGGCTGGATCCAGGTGCTCCAACAACATTGTCAGAATGCTGCCATCCTCCAACACTTGACTCCACTTTTCATCCCTTGGCTCAGTTTTCTTCTGGTAACTCCTCTTTGCATGACAGAGCACAGCACTTAAAGGTTTACATCTTTCCGGGTCCATTCCCAGTAGAGAAAGAAAATATCTCATTCACTATTTCCAGCACAAGTCATGCTCCTGTCCTTGAAAAGTCCCTGTGGTCATGAAGATGGGCTGACTTATCTAAGGCTGTATTATTGCCATCCTTGTGTCCTCAGAGGTCATTTAGACTATGTGAAATGAGAGTAAGAGGTGGGAAGAGTCTACAAAAGGGAAATTAAGATGCTGCTGTAAAAGAAGGGGGAATGTACACCATGATGGACATAAGCAGAGAGGTCTACTTCAGACGGAAAGGCAGATCCCACCTTGATATAAATGTCCATTTACTAAGCCAGTATTTTAATTTTATCACCACCTCTGCAGGACTCACCTAGGGCACCAGCCTCCCCTACCAGTGCCTACTTTTGTTCCGGGTACTTTTGAGAAGATACATTAACTTCAGAACTTTGAGATCTATTACTGCAGGCTTTCCCCAGGGTTGTGTCTGCTCTTAGAAACTCTTCAAGGGAGAGAATCATTTGTGCATGAGAACTCTTCATGAGTAAGTAAATGACTGGCTCTCTGGAGTGGGGTCTTAGAGCCTTGTCATTCTACAGCCTCATTTTTATCTGTCTTTACTAATTCACCATATGGTGGAAATTAAAGGAATCATCCAAATTCTTACTCCTGGAAGCTGGGGACCAGAGGAGTCTTCTTTAAATGCTAGAGGGTACTAGCATTTAATACAAGTTTCCCCTTCTTTCAGACAGTTCCAATGTAACCATGTAGTTCCACCACCAAATGTCTCCTATAAGCCTACGGGAGCACCATCTCCACCTTGTAGCTTACAGTGAGTCCCTTTCATGGGAACAAGTTCCATTCCAAGAGCATATCCATAAGGCCAATCTGTTCAAAAGTCCAACAAAGTTAGCCTAAGACAGTCATTTACATAATACTGTACTATAATAGGTTTATAATACTTCTCACATAATACACAAAAAGCAAACAAATGCACACACACACACACACACAAATAAAGAAAACATTTCTAACCTTACAGTACACTACCTTGGAAAATACGGTAGTACCAGCTACATCACCCCTCCTCACATTTGCTTCTGGACATCTGGGCTTGAAATAAAGATGCTGTACTACTGCACTCTATACAGTACTTTACAGTAAAATACAGAAAAGCACAACCGCTTGTAGAGGATGCACGCACCTAACAATGTATGCCAGACAAAGAACTAATTTATGTGACTGGACACACAAACACACGTTTGCAGCACACATTTGCAGCTTTGAGAGTTCACAACTTGAAGGTTCATGTTACTGTATTTCTGTTCCAGCTAAATATTAAAGTAGCCTCCATTGTGTTATCATCTGCTTTAGCTCACTTTGACTTTTCTTCTTCCTTAGCCATATCACAGCATCTGGTATTTTTTCTCCCTCAAACATTTCCATCAACTCCCCTCTTTTTGGTAGCATTCTTTATTCCAGAGAGAGGGTCACAATTTGATAACCTCAAGAATGAAAGAAAGCATCACAAGACAGCCTGATGCCACCCCTGAGCATCTTGAGGTGATCCATGGATGGGAAGAATGCCAGCCCTGCACATACTCAGACCCTTACCAGCGACCCTGCTTCCTGAGCCACTACTGGAAGACTTATTATATCCCCTCTAAGATGGGACACACAGTTTTGAGGGCATAGCCCACTGTGGCCCCCTTTGTGTGGCAAATCAATAAAGCTATTTCTTTCTATTTTATCCCAAACTCTGCTTCTGAGCGTTAATCCACATTGGTGTACAGCGATGAATTTCATCAACATTTCTAGGCCATCTGCAACTATGTTTGTCATAGTCCCATAGAGAGATCTCAGTGAGGCTTCAGGCAAGCTGCATCCCACTTGGACCTCAACTCCCTCTTCAGAAATGAAAATCATATGAACATGGATGTATTTTTCCTTTCTGGTGTGTTATTTTAAAAATTAAATGGGTTACGTATGTGAGCTGCAGAGTGATGGTGTCATACTGGAAAAGTCTTCAGGATCAGAAGATGTGTAGGCATCATCTGTGGGTTTCTAGGGATAGAAATACTCCCTGATAATGTAATGTCACTTCACAGAGTCAGTCAAACAGTACAGAGAGCCTTCTTTTTTTTTTTTTTTTTAATTTTACTTTACAGTACTCTACTGGTTTTGGCATACATTGACATGAATCCGCCACGGGTGTACACGAACTCCCAAACATGAACCCCCTTCCCTCCTCCCACCCCCCATCATCCCTCCGGATCATCCCCATACACCAGCCCCAAGCATCCCGCATCCTGCATCGAACACAGACTGGCGATTCATTTCCTACATGATAGTACACATATTTCAATGCTATTCTCCCAAATCATCCCACCTTCTCCCCCTCCCTCTCCTTCTCCCTCAGAGTCCAAAAGTCCACTCTACACATCTGTGTCTCTCTTGCTGTCCTGCATACAGGGTCCTCATTACCATCTTTCTAAATTCCATATATATGTGTTAGTATACTGTATTGGTGTTTTTCTTTCTGGCTTACTTCACTCTGTATAATTGGTTCCAGTTTCATCCATCTTATTAGAACTGATTCAAATGTATTCTTTTTAATGGCTGAGTAATACTCCATTGTGTATATATACCACAGCTTTCTTATCCATTCATCCGCTGATGGACATCTAGGTTGTTTCCATGTCCTGGCTATTATAAACATTGCTGCAATGAACATTGGGGTACATGTGTCTCTTTCTATTCTGGTTTCCTCGGTGTGTATGCCCAGCAGTGGGATTGCTGGGTCATAAGGCAGTTCTATTTGCAATTTCTTAAGGAATCTCCACACTGTTCTCCATAGTGGCTGTACTAGTTTGCATTCCCACCAACAGTGTAAAAGGGTTCCCTTTTCTCCACACCCTCTCCAGCATTTATTGCTTGCAGACTTTTGGATCGCAGCCATTCTGACTGGTGTGAAGTGGTATCTCATTGTGGTCTTGATTTGCATTTCTCTGATAATGAGTGACGTTGAGCATCTTTTCATGTGTTTGTTAGCCATCCGTATGTCTTCTTTGGAGAAATGTCTATTTAGTTCTTTGGCCCATTTTTTGATTGGGTCGTTTATTTTTCTGGAATTGAGCTGTATAAGTTGCTTGTATATTTTTGAGATTAGTTGTTTGTCAGTTGCTTCATTTGCTATTATTTTCTCCCATTCAGAGGGTTGTCTTTTCACCTTGCTTATAGTTTCCTTTGTTGTGCAGAAGCTTTTAATTTTAATTAGATCCCATTTGTTTATATTTGCTTTTATTTCCAGTATTCTGGGAGGCGGATCATTGAGGATCCTGCTGTGATTTATGTCGGAGAGTGTTTTGCCTATGTTCTCCTCTAGGAGTTTTATAGTTTCTGGTCTTACATTTAGATCTTTAATCCATTTTGAGTTTATTTTTGTGTGTGGTGTTAGAAAGTGATCTAGTTTCATTCTTTTACAAGTGGTTGACCAGTTTTCCCAGCACCACTTGTTAAAGAGATTGTCTTTACTCCATTGTATATTCTTGCCTCCTTTGTCAAAGATAAGGTGTCCATATGTGTGTGGATTTATCTCTGGGCTTTCTATTTTGTTCCATTGATCTATATTTCTGTCTTTGTGCCAGTACCACACTGTCTTGATGACTGTGGCTTTGTAGTAGAGCCTGAAGTCAGGTAAGTTGATTCCTCCAGTTCCATTCTTCTTTCTCAAAATTGCTTTGGCTATTCGAGGTTTTTTGTATTTCCATACAAATCTTGAAATTATTTGTTCTAGTTCTGTGAAAAATACCGCTGGTAGCTTGATAGGGATTGCATTGAATCTGTAGATTGCTTTGGGTAATATATTCATTTTCACTATATTGATTCTTCCAATCCATGAACATGGTATATTTCTCCATCTATTAGTGTCCTCTTTGATTTCTTTCATCAGTGTTTTATAGTTTTCTATATATAAGTCTTTAGTTTCTTTAGGTAGATATATTCCTAAGTATTTTATTCTTTTCGTTGCAATGGTGAATGGAATTGTTTCCTTAATTTCGTTTTCTACTTTCTCATTATTAGTGTATAGGAATGCAAGGGATTTCTGTGTGTTGATTTTATATCCTGCAACTTTACTATATTCATTGATTAGCTCTAGTAATTTTCTGGTGGAGTCTTTAGGGTTTTCTATGTAGAGGATCATGTCATCTGCAAACAGTGAGAGTTTTACTTCTTCTTTTCCAATTTGGATTCCTTTTATTTCTTTTTCTGCTCTGATTGCTGTGGCCAAAACTTCCAGAACTATGTTGAATAGTAGCGGTGAAAGTGGACATCCTTGTCTTGTTCCTGACTTTAGGGGAAATGCTTTCAATTTTTCACCATTGAGGATAATGTTTGCTGTGGGTTTGTCATATATAGCTTTTATTATGTTGAGGTATGTTCCTTCTATTCCTGCTTTCTGGAGAGTTTTTATCATAAATGGATGTTGAATTTTATCAAAGGCCTTCTCTGCATCTATTGAGATAATCATATGGCATTTATTTTTCAATTTGTTAATGTGGTGAATTACATTGATTGATTTGCGAATATTGAAGAATCCTTGCATTCCTGGGATAAAGCCTACTTGGTCATGGTGTATGATCTTTTTAATGTGTTGTTGGATTCTGATTGCTAGAATTTTGTTGAGGATTTTTGCATCTATGTTCATCAGTGATATTGGCCTGTAGTTTTCTTTTTTTGTGGCATCTTTGTCAGGTTTTGGTATTAGGGTGATGGTGGCCTCATAGAATGAGTTTGGAAGTTTACCTTCCTCTGCAATTTTCTGGAAGAGTTTGAGTAGGATAGGTGTTAGCTCTTCTCGAAATTTTTGGTAGAATTCAGCTGTGAAGCCGTCTGGACCTGGGCTTTTGTTTGCTGGAAGATTTCTGATTACAGTTTCAATTTCCGTGCTTGTGATGGGTCTGTTAAGATTTTCTATTTCTTCCTGGTTCAGTTTTGGAAAGTTGTATTTTTCTAAGAATTTGTCCATTTCTTCCACGTTGTCCAATTTATTGGCATATAATTGCTGATAGTAGTCTCTTATGATTCTTTGTATTTCTGTGTTGTCTGTTGTGATCTCTCCATTTTCATTTCTGATTTTATTGATTTGATTTTTCTCCCTTTGTTTCTTGATGAGTCTGGCTAATGGTTTGTCAATTTTATTTATCTTTTCAAAAAACCAGCTTTTGGCTTTGTTGATTTTTGCTATGGTCTCTTTTGTTTCTTTTGCATTTATTTCTGCCCTAATTTTTAAGATTTCTTTCCTTCTACAAACTCTGGGGTTCTCCATTTCTTCCTTTTCTAGTTGCTTTAGGTGTAGAGTTAGGTTATTTATTTGACTTTTTTCTTGTTTCCTGAGGTATGCCTGTATTGCTATGAACTTTCCTCTTAGTACTGCTTTTATAGTGTCCCACAGGTTTGGGGTTGTTGTGTTTTCATTCTCATTCATTTCTATGCATATTTTGATTTCTTTTTTTATTTCTTCTGTGATTTGTTGGTTATTCAGAAGCGTGTTGTTCAGCCTCCATATGTTGGAATTTTTAATACTTTTTCTCCTGTAATTGAGATCTAATCTTAATGCACTATGGTCAGAGAATATGCTTGGAATGATTTTGATTTTTTTTGAATTTATCAAGGTTAGATTTATGGCCCAGGATGTGATCTATCCTGGAGAAGGTTCCGTGAGCACCTGAGAAAAAGGCGAAATTCATTGTTTTGGGGTGAAATGTCCTATAGATATCAATTAGGTCTAACTGGTCTATTGTATCATGTAAAGTTTGTGTTTCTTTGTTAATTTTCTGTTTAGTTGATCTGTCCATAGGTGTGAGTGGGGTATTAAAGTCTCCCACTATTATTGTGTTATACAAAGAGCCTTCTTGAATGTGTTTCAAATCTTGACATGTGAGTGACCATAAAATTTTCTGGGCATTCTTCTACTCAGTCTATGCCCCATTCCCAAACCCAGGGTTAGAGCCCACCATGTCTCAGCAGGGGTACCACCTCCCCCCATACCACAAAATCGGACACTCCACCATGGGGTGTGTGCCCCAGAGGGAGGTATAGGCAGGTTCCCTGTGTTCTGAATCACCAGAGGGTGGGGCAGGGCCATCTGCTCATGCACAAAGACAGCTGTGTTCCCCATCGTGAAGCAGAGGCTGAATCACTGTCCAAAAAGAAAGTTTTACTGACTGGATGAAAAACGCAGAGAAATTTCATGTTACCGTGAAGCTGGTTGGGGCATAATTGTTGAAAGTAAGGAGAAGTTTAATAACTTTTGAATTGACAGTACAGTGATGTGGTTGAGGAAATAGTTTTATATTATTCATGGCTATCCCCACTTTGCACAGTGCTAGCATGTACACATTTTAGTTGCCATGATTTAGTTTGATAATACCAGTCCCCCAATACTATGCTTCATAGTTCACAGAATATGAACTGTGAATATGAATATGAACCACAGAATATGAACTGTGAATAACTGAATAGAGTACAAACTTGGTTGGTTTGATCCCTGGGTCAGGAAGATATGCTGCAGAAAGGACTGGCTAGGGAAAGGTTACCCACTCCAGTATTCTTGCCCGGAGAATTCCATGGACAGAGGAGCCTGGCAGGCCCCAGCCCACGGGGATGCAAAAAGTCCGACAGGACTGAATGACTAACATTTTCACTTTCACACTTTTCACTTTGTTCCTCTCTCTTCATTCCACAAATCACTACGTAAATAACAGGTGCACCATGATCAGTGGCCAGGCACATTCCTTCTTTCAGAGTCTATCGGTAATTGGTCACTGTGTATCTGGTATGCTGTTTATACACAGACAACAAAGAAGGTAGCTGTGCTGCCTAGGGATAAGCCCATGTGACACTTTATAGAAAAGGAATTGTGCCATTTGCAGAGATGTGAATGAACCTAGAGAATATTGTAAAGAGTGAAATAAGTCAGAAAGAAAAAAAACAAATATCATATATTAATGCATATATGTGGATTCCATGAATAGAAAAATGGTACATATGATCTTATTTGCAAAGCAGAAATAGAGACACAGACATAGAGAACAAATGTATGGACACCGAGTGGGTAAGGAGGAGTGGGATGATTGGGAGATTGGACTGACATGTATATACACTTTGACACTGTGTATAAAATAGACAACTAATGAGAATTGACTGTAAAGAACAGGGAACTCTACTCAGTGCTATGCGGTGACGTAAACGGGAAGGAAGTTCAAAAAAGAGGGGATATAGGTAAACATATAACTGATTCACTTTGCTGTACAGCAGAAACTAACACAGCATTGTAAAACAACTTTACCTCAATAAAAATCAATTTTAAAAAAGAAATAGAATTCTATTAAAAGAGGAAAGGACTGGCCCACAAATACGCAAGTGCAAAGAAAAAAAAGTGATGATGCTGGAAGCAAAATGTGACTCGGATATAATGGAGTTAGAAGAAAACAGTTGATCAGACCATGGGAATGTTGACATTGCCACCATTCAAAGAGATTCTAAATATGTAGCTAAAAGAACTTAGTGAAAACCAATTTACATTAATGAAGAAAGTGTATTTGACAAAAAAGGAGGAAATATTCTAAAGCAATTGATGTCATCAGAACAATTCATGTTAAAGGAACTCTTGGAGATATTTCATGACATTGAAAGAGAAAAGGATAAAATGCTAAAAGCTAATCCAAATTTAGAAAAGGAGATGACAGTTCTCCAAGGCATAGATAGAAAACATGTTTGCTTGTGTGATAAATTATACAAGGAGAAGACGAGACCTGTTCAAATAATTCTTGATAAGTTTTTTTAACAACAACAAAAAAATCCACTAATACTCACTGTTTCTAATAGTTTAATTATAGTGTACAAGTAAGTATTCATTTTATTATTTTTCATTTCCAACAGCAAGAGCTTCAATGTTTTAACAAAAACTTAAAGGTCATAGTACACTCATAATTACTGTACTGATAATTAAGACTGTTTTGTATGGTTATAGTGTACACAAACATTTTTATGGTCCTGTACTATCATCTAACAGGAAGACTGCTGATATATATGTATTTGTAAAGGGAGAAACTAGGTGACAATAGTCACAAAGAAATACATGTTCATTTAATGTCTATCAGATATAAAATGTGATTCTCAAAGCTGTGGGTAAGAAAAATGAATTGGATGTGCTTATTACCCTCAAGGATTTCATGGTTTCCATTAAGAAGATGAGGATTCCACATAAAGAAAGCATTTATAATGTAAGGATAGTTCACATTTAAAATGCTACTTTAAACACTCTTAAAATAGGGACAAAGTTTTTATTTAAGGGGAGTATTTTGGCCAGGAACTGATCTTGATAAAAGGGAAATTAAAGTATAAAAACAGGTGTATCTTTTCATTTATCAGCATTTAATTTCAAAATTCAACAATGTCCTAATTTATAAGATGCATAAAATAGGACCACATTTTCTGCTGGCATGATTTTTCTTTAGTTTTACAGAAAAGCAAAATATACCACTCTTTGCTTTGTGTTGGATTTTTAAACCATCATTAAAAAATGAGCAATTAAAAAATATTTTATGGTTCATCAATTTTCTATAAAGCTTTTCAACATCTTTCTGCATGCAAGTCCTTCTTGCTTGACACTCCTATGCAGTTGTAATTCTTAATGACTCTTCTCTCTTTCACTGGTCTAATTCTGCCATATTCTCACTTGTCCATGACTGAAGTTTAACTCGAGCAATTATCCTACCTCATTTTCATAGATGCCATAAGTCTTGCAGTTTGCAATCTGATTTTGTAGCTGCTTTGCACTGTTGTAACTCTAAATTCTGGCAAGGAACATAAAACTGTCAAATGAAGGTGATATGATGAGCTACACTGAGGGTCAACAAACTACAGCCCAGAAATAACTCTGGCCCACTGCCTGTTTTTATAAATAAAGTTTTATTAACACATAATCATGAGCAACCTTTCATACCTCTATTGTGCATGACTGCTTTCAGGCTACAGTGGCAGAGCTGAGTAGCTGTGACAGTGACAATATGGCCCCAAAGCCCAAAATATTTACTGTCTGGCAGTTTACAGGAAAAACCTTTCAATCCTTAATGTAGACTGATGCTAATGTTGAGTAAATAGAGATGGTGGACACTGATTTGACTGGGGTCAATTAGTCAGTAAAGGTTAGGGGTTTATGATTCTTGCCTTCATGCCAACTTTTAAGAGTTAAAAAATGCAGTAAATACCTGACTAAGGAGTATCCCTCAAGGACTCTGAGGGAGAGGGTGAGGGTGGGATGATTTGGGAGAATGGCACTGAAACATGTATACTATCATGAGCTGCGATTCATGGGGTCGCAAAGAGTTGGACACGACTGAGCGACTGAACTGAACTGAACTGACTGATACACCTGTGGCAGATTCATGTCAATATATGTATGGCAAAACCAATACAGTATTGTAAAGTAAAATAAAATTTAAAAAATTATATAGTATTTAAAAAAATTTTTTTTCACACTTTATTTTAGAGAAGAAAGAGCTCCCTATGGTTACTGACAGGAAAGGTCCTTGTGAAAGGTGGCATGTCTACAGGATTTCAAAGGATGCACAAGACAAAGGGTTAGAACATGCTCTGGAAAAAACAATTTGGATGGCCATTCTCCGTGGTTATGGTAATAAACGATAATAAATCACCTTACTGAGATGGCAGAGTATAGTTAGCAGAAGAGATGGATAGAAGCTGGGTCTGATTAAAATATTCCTGATTCCTATAGAGCTAAAGATGTTGGCAACAGTTCCAGTTGGATCATAAAGAAGGCTGAACCCTGAAGAATTGATGCTGTCAAACTGTGGCAGTGGAGAAAACTCTTGAGAGTCCCTTGGATAGCTAGGAGATCAACCAGTCAATCCTAAAGCAAATCAACTCTGAATATTCACTGGAAGGACTGATGCTAAAGCTGAAGCCCCAGTACTTTGGCCACCTGATGCAAAGAGCCGACTCACTGAAAAAGACCCTGATGCTTGGAAAGACTGAGGGCGGGAGGAGAAGGGGGTGACAGCGGATGAGATGGCTGGATGGCAGCACTGATTCAGCGGATATGACTTTGAGCAAACTCCAGGAGACAGTGAAGGACAGAGAAACCTGGTGTACTGCAGTCTATGTGGTTGCAAAGAGTCAGACACAACTTAGCAACTGAACAACAACCAGTAATAAAGACGTAAGGATGGCTCTGGCAAAAGGTAACCAAGACACCCGCCACCTGCCCCTCTCAATGTTCCTAATGGGCTACTACCCCAAAGCTGGGGTGGTCAGTGTGGCTAGTTCCTTTTCAATTAGTGCTCAGGTTTTGGAAGCAAGTCTAAGTGAAATTTCTCTTCCTGGTATTAACAAATCATTGGCGTCCTCCTTTTCAGGAAATCCTCAGGACCCAAAGGAGCAAGCCCTATGCCCTTAGTGATAGAATTTTGGGCAAGGGGGTAGACCTAGTGGAGGCAGATTTTTTCCCTCCTCAACAAAAAATTCAACTTTCCCTGGGGTTACTTGGCCTTTCCTCCTTGAGTTATACATGTAGTCTGAGCCAGTCTCTTTCAAATTAAGGCTCTCTTCAAATGTATGATTGTCTGGCCAGCTCCTGGAACACAGCAAAGGTGTTCATCTCCAGAAGCCTTATCTCAGCAAGCTGTCTCGCTAATGACCATGCTCCTCACCCACAAGGCCTTGGCAGTGACTAGCGACACAGGTGGTCCACAAGGCTGTGGCGTAGGATCGCAGCCTTCGGATCTGTCTTAGACTTTGTCAGCTGGGACAGGAGCCCAAACTGAAGCCCAGCAGCTGCCTGTGGAGGGAAGGAGCACCTGCAGTGCCTCTGAGCTCCAGGCTGTGCTTCAAAAGCGGCTGCCAGCCCAAGGTGTGAGGCCATACCAGCGGAGCCAGAAGCAGCTTTGCTGACTCTGATCTGCTTCAAGGCTGCTTAGGGACCCTAAGCTGCTTGGGGAGTGAATTCTGTCCTGCATGTGCCTCTAGGGAATTTGAGTGATAGAGGGAGTAGGATTTGGGACTAATGATAGAGTCAGTTCCCTGCTGCTCCAACTTTTTTGTTTTCCAGCAAATATAATTATAGACAGTAGTTTTAAGATGTTTTAACTGCTCCAAAGTTGCTTTCTTCTAAAAATTAGACTGTATGTTGGTGAGAAGGCATTCAAAGTCATTCCCAGTATACATCTGGCTTGAGTCCTGCCCTCACGTCATCTGCCTACTGGTGATTGGGCCAAACTTTTGTTTTTAATCAACTTTTATTGGAGGACAGTTGCTTTGAGCTTCCCTGGTAGCTCAGTGGTAGAGAATCTGCCTGCAATGCAGGAGACCTGTGTTCGATCCCTGGGTCAGGAAGAGCCCCTGGAGAAGGAAATGGCAACCCACTCCAGGATTCTTGCCTGGGAAATCCCATGGACAGAGAAGCCTGGTGAGCTACAATCCATAGGATTACAAAGAGTCGTACAGGACTGAGCGCGCATACACATCAACGGTGTATGTGTGTTAATTCCAGTCTCCCAGTTCATCCCATCCTCCTTCCCCTCCTTGGTGTCCATACATTTATTCTCTATGTCTGTGTGTTGCAGAAACTAGTACTTGAGAAACCAAGAACCACACTCAGAGAGTTGGAGAATTCAGCTTTCTTACACTGGTGGGCCCAGAGGAGTTAACACTCCAAACTCTGAGCCCTGAACAAAGGGATTACAGAGTTTTTATAGACTATAGACTACAGTGGGTGACACTAGCTGTTAATAGGCTGGTTTAAACTAAGCAGTTTCTCTCGTGCGGGAACAGCAGTCAAGATGGGGAGGGGGTTGCCTGACCTTTACACAGACAGGCATGATTAAACAAGTTTTCAGGGGCCAGGCAATTGGAAAGAGCAGGACAAGGCTGAGTGCGATAAACTCCAGTTCCTAGCATTGCAAGTCCTCACTTTCTGAGACTATGTGACCTACATGATCTAGGCTTTGCGAGGGGCAAGCTGAGTTACAGAGGCAAAAGGAGAAGGAGGGGATGTAAAATTTTAACTTTTCCTCTTCATGTGTCTCTGCTTCTGTTTTGCAAATAAGATCATCTATACCACTTTTTCAGATTCCACATGTATATGTTTGTATGTACAATAGTTGTTTTTCTCTTTCTGACTTAAATTTTCAAGGCACATATGTAACCACTTCTCCCTGGCATCCCAGACCCTATGACTTCTTCCTGCTCAAACATGTTTACCACACCAGCCATCTTCCCTACTAGCCTGAAAGCTCTTTATGAGCAGAGACTGTCCTGCTCAGCTTTATGTATTATTTCCTAGAATTAGGACGTGCTGATACTGCACGCTGTGTGACACAGGCCAAATGGCTTTGCCACTCTAATCCTCAGTGTTCTTTACTATAAAATGAGGAAGTTGAAGTAAATGGTCCCTTAAGTCCCATCCAGCTTTTACACAGGGCAAAATACTACCCAATTTGGCTCTTATTAGCTACGTTACTATAGACAAGTTTTTACCTTCTGAGACCACTTTCATTCTGGGAAAGAGGAATAATACCCATTCCCTGTAAGCTATGTGCATATTAAATATTTATTATTACATAATTACTAAGGGCTGCTTTCCCTTCCGTAAATAAATGCAAGAAAGCTGTCAAATGAGATCTATCATTTTTGCCATGATCCAGATGATAAAATATGCTCAAGGAAATGAAGTAACTGCTCCAGGATTACATGGTTAGGAAACAGACAAGTTAGCTTTTAAACCTAAGCAGCCTCCAGGGCAGCCTCTGTTGGGTTTACTGAGTTTGCATGAGAAGTGAGTAATTTACAAGCCAGCATCACAATAGCCCCCAAACTGGCAACCATTCTTTTTGCCAAGAACATAGTCCATGATGTATCAAAGGGCATTTAAGGTTTTCTCAGTTACCTGACCTTGACTTTAACCTTCAACTTCCATGTTCTTTAAACATAACTTAGACCCAGGCTACTTATTTTCAAGGCTTCCCTGATGGCTCACTTGTTAAAAATCCACCTGTCAATATAGGAGATGTGAGTTTGATCCAAAGGTCAGGAAGATCACCTGGAGAAGTAAATGGCTATCCACCCCAATATTCTTGCCTGGGAAATCCCATGGAAAGAGGATTCTGGTGGGCTACAGTCCATGGGGTTTGCAAGAGTCAGACACAACTTAGCGACTAAACACTAGCAATTTGTTTTCAAACTGTGAATAGAAAACACCTTTGTTTATACTGGGTTCTTACTAAAATGCATCTTACCATTTTTGTATCAAGTCTCTTGATAGAAACCTTTTCCCCTCTTTGTCGTCCTAACTCAAAGGATCATATTTCTAGGAAAACTTGTCTCATTACCATTCCCTTCACTTTCCCAAAAACGTGATTCAGTGATTCTCATACAAAGAAAGTTCAGCAGAGGGAGACACTGCTATGGGCTGGTAAGGACTAGGAGTACATCCTGAATGGGAAGGGACAGAAGCAAGGCAGGAAGAATTCCTCTGGACACTGGCACAATTCCTAAAGAAGAGACTTCTGCATTCCTCATTCCTGTTGTTTGTCAAACTAACTGGGATGTGGGATAAATAACCTGAGTAGAAGATAGTTGAGATCATATTTTAAAAAGCTTTGACTATCAGGATAAGGAATCTGGACATCAACCTGTGGCTCAGCTTTGTTCTGGGGGCTCTCAAGCCATGTGCCTCACCTGGAGTGCTCGTTAAAAGCAAAGGTTATGGATCCATGCCAGTCCTACTGAATTCTAGTTTAATAGTTTCATAGTTTAACAAGCACCCTAGGGGACTCTAGGCACCTTGCAGTTTGAGAAACTGTGTCACAGAATTTGGGAGAATACTATTTGTGAAAGGACCTTCAAGGTAGAATGACAGTGGGGACTTATTGAGGAAGATGCTTCTGCTAGCAATTTCGACCAGGGACTGGAGAAAACAGTGAACCCACTGAGGGCTCCAGCAACTGTCCTCAAAGATCATGATTCCAGACCGCCCTTGATGATTGACTATGAGCAGATCTTGATTGCTAGAATCCTGTCATCTCCAATAAATGACATTTTTCAAGTTTCAGCTATTCTTCCCACAAGCTGTAAGGTTGTCAAGGTACTACAAAATGCACGGTCTAAAGACTAACTTTTGACTAGGACTGAGATCTCTTGGTGTCAGACGAGGACTTTTTTGACAACTGACAACCAGGGGACCAAGGCTATATGTCCTTTTTATCAAAAATAAAGAACAAACATCTAGATCTCCCAGGGTACATTGCAGTGAAGCTGTTAGTTGCAATGAAAGTCCCCAAGTTATGCCCTGTACTTGACTAAATGTATAGAAATTGGAAAAGTGGACAGCTAGAAATGTATGTTCTCTGAATTATACTGCAGGGAGCCTAGAAAAGGCTGAAGGAACCCCCTGGCTTTGCTGGGATCATAAAACGAAGCCAGATAAAGCCAGTTCTGAATATTTCTTCAAATGCTACTCAGTGAGTAAAGAGAACAGAACCCTGATGGAAAGCGTATATGACTCAGCATCATGAGTGTTTCCTTGAGTTTGGTACAGCCTGAATTTTTAGGGAATCAGAGGGGTGGGAATGGTAATGACAGATTAAAGGGAACAAAGGATTGTATCACAGTGATTTTCAGTTTTTCCTTTCCATCAGGCCACTTTGTCTCAAGCCAGATAAAATGCTGGATCAATAAAATAGCAAGTCATCTACTCCCTACTCCCTTCCCAGTTACATATTACATCTGAATCCCTTCAAAATCATATTTCTTTTACAGTTATTGGTCCACACTTTAAATTGGCCATCTATATCCATTAAATGGAGATTTACTCAGGCTTCAAGGGCTGGAATCATTAGAAACAGAGATTGATGAGAAATAGCCTCTGGCTGAGTCAGATATTAACTCCATTTTGTTTATCAGGATCATTCTTAAGTATAGCATTTTTGGTATAACCATTTCATTGGGAACAGAGATAGACAGTGAGTGATTATTGGAAGACAACTATCTCTGAATGCTCAGCCCCTGAACATCAAGTACCAATACCTGATACGTGGTAATTACTTAAGTGGTATGAATGAATGGTAGGAATCAATCATTCCAAGGAAATCATATTTTAAAAGTCATAAATTTTGATCTAAGTCAAAGAGTCAGACACGATTGACTGACTGAACTGAACTAAAGTCTAAGACAAGGAAAATATAACATAAATAAGTTCCTCCTTATCAGTAACTACTTTAAATATAAACAGATTTAACTCTCCAAAGAAGAAACAGAGATTGTTCCGCTGAGGGCCAGACAACCACTACCAGCTCTGTGGTTCAGGGATATTACTTAGCCACTCTGTAACTTGTTTTCTTATCCTAAAATAAAGATTATGAAAGTTCTCTTGATCAACATTATTGTGAGGATGAGGAGTGAATACATGGAATGTCTAGGATAATAGCCTGCCATGCAGCAAGCTCTCACTTAAATCTGCTATTTTGGATGATGCTACTGTCATATACGGATTGAGGGCAGGAGGAGAAGGGGACGACCGAGGATGAGATGGCTGGATGGCATCACTGACTCAATGGACGTGAGTCTGAGTGAACTCCAGGAGTTGGTGATGGACAGGGAGGCCTGACGTGCTGCAGTTCATGGGGTCGCAAAGAGTCGGACATGACTGAGGGACTGAACTGAACTGTCATGTTGAATGAGAGAATGCTGATCCCTTCCTTGTCCTTGTAAGATACAAAAAAAAAAAGAGGAAAGGGTATTTCTCTTAACACACTACAGTGGGTGGTCAATAAAAGACTATCAAGAATAAATATATTAATTAAGTTAATGTCTGTGGATGAAAGATAAAAGAAATATCAGTCTGAGGCATCAAGAAAACAACAGCATGGAATAAATCAGTGTGAAACAAGAAAAAACAGTATTGGCAGAATGGATTTTTTAAAAAAAAGTATCCAGTACTATTTAGTTCTAGAACCAAAGACATAAAGGGCAAAAGGTTTATGACATGGGATTTGACAATGATTTCTCAGATATGACACCAAAGACACAGGCAGCAAAGCAAAAAATAGACAAATTGGACTTCATACATTTTAAAATATGCATTAAAAGATACTATCAACAGAATAATAAAGTAATCCAAAGAGTAGAAGAAAATATTTGCAAATCATATATCTGATAAGGGATTAATATTCAGAATATATATAGAACTCCCCAAGCTCAACAACAACAACAACAAAAAACCCAGTTGCAAAATGGGCAAAGGCCTTGACTAGATATTTCTCCAGTAAGACATGAAAGTGACCAATAAACACACGGAAAGATGCTCAACATTACTATTTTAGGGAAATGCAAATCAAAACCACAATGAGATAACACCTCACAGCATTAGGATGGTTATTATCAAAATATACAAATAAAAGTGTTGGGACGTGGAGAAACTGGAATCCTTGTGCACTCTTGGTGGTAATGTAAAATGGTATAACCACTGTGGAAAACAGTATGGAGGTTCCCCAAAGAATAAAAAATTGAGTTTCCATATGATCCAACAATGCCACTTCTGGAGATAAGCCCAAAAGAATTGAAAGCAGGGTCTCAGGGAGGTATTTATACACCCATTTCCATAGTATGTTATATCCATATCACATACCCATAATATGCAAGAACAAGGACACTCCGTTTCTGTGGTATTCTTTCCATAAACTCACAATGCCAGACTAATCTTGAGAAAACAATGAGACACAATTGGATTGAGGAATATTTTACACCTGGCCAGTATTCCCCAAGACCCTCAAAGCCATGAAAAGCAAGGAAACACTCAGAAATTGGCAGGAACCAAAGGAGATGGAGGAGATGATGGCAAAACACAGCATGATATCTGTGCTGCTCTGGATCCTAGAACACAAAAGACACCAATGCAGAACGGCTAGACCCAAAGTCTAAACTATAGTTAATAGTGAATATCAGCTTCTGTTTGACAGATGTATCACAGTAATGTAAGAAATCAACAATGAGGGGTATATATGAGAATTCTCTTTCCAATTTTTATAATTTTTCTATAAATTGGAAATTATTCCCAAACAATAATTCAGCTTAAAAACTAATTAAAATATTCAGTTATTTCCTAATTTGTATACCATGGTATTTAATATTTATCCCTACAAAACAAAGGGTTACACTGAGTTCAAACTCTCTGATAAATGAAAAGCAAAATATTTTTTAAAAGAGCCTCAAATTAAACCATTGAGGATTATTTACCATAAGTTACACAGCACGTCCTGCAATCTACTCTTGAATAAGATACACTGCATCACAAAATACTGGAAATAGTGAAACAGTAATAGCTGGGTGTCTTAATTTGTGACCTTAAGTTAATTTCTAAGACAAAACTGGGCTCTAGAGATATTTCTTAAATCTATAGCAACTACATTAATTGTATAATTCTAATATCCAAGAACATGGTTTTTCTTTTTTTTGTCTATTTTTACTGGCTTAGTCTTGTCTTTTGTCAATAACTTAGACATGCCACACAGCCCAGTAAAACTATTTGTTATCATAATGTAGTGCCAGCCATTTCTTTGTTTGCTTTGCTTTTTTTCTGCAGAGAGGAATGCTTGGTGTTCAAGTATAGACTTTTTTGTGTGTGTGAGTGGAGAAGGAAATGGCAACCCACTCCAGTGTTCTTGCCTGGAGAATCCCAGGGACGGGGGAGCCTGCTGGGCTGCCGTCTATGGGGTCGCACAGAATCAGACACGACTGAAGTGACTTAGCAGCAGAACAAAAGTAGCTCAGAACAGAGGAAACCACGCAAGTAAAAGACAAAAGTGAGTGTGTGAGAGAAAGAGATGGAGTAGTCTCTTATTTCTAACCCACTGTAGCCTCTTGTAGTTCTAAAATACATTTAAACACATCAATACACAGAATAGACTGATCTCTCTCAGCTGCTTAGGGACATCCGGAGGGATGATGTG
>SJYX01018221.1:422123-457191 GCA_006410675.1 Oreotragus oreotragus | reverse complement strand
CACAGGGGGGGAGGACGGGGGGTGGGGGCGGGGGGGAGGTTCATGTTTGGGAATTCATGTACATCCATGACAGATTCATATCAATGTATGCCAAAACCAATACAGTACTGTAAAGTAAAATAAAGTAAAAAATAAATTAATTAATTAAATAAACTGAGAATTTGAAATAATTCAAACTACTGCTTCCTCAAGGAGTAATGAGTGTACAAGTTAAAAATGAGATAAATGACTAATTCCTGAAACCCAGACATCTCCTGATTAATGCACTGTCACCATTACAGATGAAGTCATAGGGTCAGTGAGGTTGAATTATTAGGCTCTGACCATATAACTGATAAGTAATGGATACAGGATTAAAACATATTTCTTTTATTTCAGAACCCACCACCCAACTTTAAACCATACTGATTCTAAATACAGTGATATTACTGGTTATACAGGTCGTCTCTGTTAAAATTAGGATTAACAGCAATCTTCAGTCATCATACAGAGACACATCTGATCTTTTTCCCTTTGAAAGTGCAGTTGCTGTCAAAGAGTATGAATATTTGAATCAACACTATGTTAAACTGCTTTTTGTAACACTTGCATCAATTGCTAAACAAGTGTCACACACTTATCACAGCCTCTCTTGCAACAAATCTTATTATTGTAGCCCTTTTCAGTCACGTGACACACCTTGTTTTCATTTGTATTTCTTGATTACATATGTGGCTGGATGTATTCATATATATTGGCTTTTTGTAGTCGTGCGTTTGTTTTATTTTTATTTGGCTCTTGGTAAGTGACTTGGTTTTATGATCATCATTCAATGGCTCATTATTTTCAAATAAGTTATTGAATGCCAACCCTGATGCTGGGAAAGAGTGAAGGTGGGAGGAGAAGGGGACAACAGCGGATGAGATGGTTGGATGACATCACCGACTCAATGGACATGAGTTTAAGTAAACTCTGGGAGCTGGTGATGGACAGGGAGGCCTGGCGTGCTGCAGTCCATGGGGTCGCAAAGAGTTGGACACAACTGAGCAACTGAACTGAACTGAATCCTAAGTCAGATATTTTTCCAGATGCCAGGATTACACTGGGAAACAAAATAGTTTCAATCTATGTCTTNGAGGCCTGGCGTGCTGCAGTCCATGGGGTCGCAAAGAGTTGGACACAACTGAGCAACTGAACTGAACTGAATCCTAAGTCAGATATTTTTCCAGATGCCAGGATTACACTGGGAAACAAAATAGTTTCAATCTATGTCTTATGGAATTTACAAACCAGAGGAGAAAACATTAAACAAATGATGAGAGAAACGAGGAGCATACCCTAGGAGGACCTGTTGTGATCTGGAGTTCAGGAAAGACATCCTGAAGATGTGACTGAGATCAAAAACATAAACAAAAGGCAGCTGGATAAAGGGAGAGGGCCAGTAACAACAAGGACAGCAGCTCTAAGATAATGTGAATATCTTTTATTGATTTGGAAGAGTTTAGCGAGCTTTGTTTTTCTTAATAGATATCTTCAGTCTCTATTAAGGGTATTAATCTGTAATGTCATTTGTTATCAACATCATTTATCCTTTTCCTTACACTTTAATTTGGGGTATTTTCACTCAGAAATGTTTTTGCTTCCACACAAATTATAATAAATGATCCTTTCTTTTTTGTGTACACTTTAATAGACTTCATAACTTTATCTCTGCTACAAAACCTAATATTCTCCAGCTCATAGATGTGTGACGTCTATTTTATTCAGCTTAATCTTCTCTTCTAGTTGAAACCATTTTCCCATTCCTTTATCTTCACTACCACTACTATCAACACAGCATGTGTCAGCTATTGCTGTGTAACAAACTAACTGAACACCTAGTAAAGGGAAAGGGAAAGTCACTCAGTCACGTTTTTGCTAACCCATGGACTATAGAGTCCATGGAATTCTCCAGGCCTGAATACTGGAGTGGGTAGCCTTTCCCTTCTCCAGGAGATCTTCCCAACCCAGGGACTGAACCCAGGGCTCCCACACTGCAGGCAGTTTCTTTACCAGCTGAGCTACCAAGGAAGCCCAATAGGAAGGCCAATATCATTTACCGTTGTTCATAAGTCTATGGTTTTCCTGGATGTTTCTGCTGATTTGAGCTGGACTGGCAGGGCTCAGTTAGACATCTGGGTTCAGCTCTAGTTAGTAATGTGGTTCTGCACAGGCCTCTCAGATGTCTGGGACTTGATTTTCCTGGATGTTTCTGCTGATTTGAGCTGGACTGGCAGGGCTCAGTTAGACATCTGGGTTCAGCTCTAGTTAGTAATGTGGTTCTGCGCAGGCCTCTCAGATGTCTGGGACCTCAGCTTGGTCGACTTGGCTGACTGAGCTCTGCTGCAGCACTGTTGACCTCCATCCTGCAGCAGACAGCTGGACTTGCTCTTACAGCTGAGGCAGAGTTCCAAGAGAAGCAAAAGTGTGTAAGGCCTCGGCTGAAAGTGAAACATCATTGTTTCCACCGCATATTGTTTGCTAAGGCAAACCCCCAAATTACTTTTATACACTGGAGAGAAGGAAATACACTATCTCTTCATGGGAGAGGCCATCAAATTACAAAGGAAATGAATGCAAGAAGTGATGAAGGATTTGGGGTTGCTTTTGAAACCTACCATAACCACCAAGGTTATGAGGGCAGGGGATTCAGGAGAAGCGGGCAATAGAGGATGAGATGGTTGAATGGCATCACCTTCTCAGTAGACATGAATTTGAGCAAACTGTGGGAGATAGTGAAGGAAAGGAAGCCTGGAGTGCTGCAGTCCATGGGGTTGCAGAGACAGACACCACTTAAGGCTACTGAACAACAAAACCATTAAATGGAATTTTTGTTTCCTTATTTTAATTGGTTTATACTTCCTCTTCCTTCAAGGTTCAATTCAAATTCACTGATTAATATTTCATACTGCACATCCAATACCTAATACTTAGCATGTATTTCACCAAACACTATTCCAAACGTTTTGAGCCCTTAACTGAGTTAATTCTCACAAGAAAATGTGAGATAGGTACTATTATTGCTCCCATTTTATAGTTGAAGAAGGGGTTCTGAAGTAACTTTTCTCAAGGACTCAGAGCTGGAATGTTGAGCCTAAATGTACATGTAAGCATAACAAAGAAGTTCATGTTTTAACCTCTGAGCTTTTACTTTCTTAAAAATCTAAGCTCTTTATGGAAAGCCATGAAAAATGTTATATTAAATCAAAGTAGCCATATATCACTTTCTTCTAAATCAAATAACAGTTTTAATTAGTTTATACGGTATAAACTGAGAGACAGGAGTCACTGATTCTAAGAGTCTCCAACACTGATAATACTATCCATTAATGTACTTTCTTTCTACAAATTAGAAGTAAAACCACATTTACTCAGTTTTTAAACAAGTTTTTGGTCTTTTTTCATGGCAGTGTGGTTAAAGAAATCCTTGCTCTAAAATAGGTAAGGTAAGATTAGCCTTGCTGTTATAATATATGGGGTTGGCCAAAACAATTTATTTGGGTTTTTGCATAGGATATTGTAGAAAAACCAGAGCAAATTTCTTGGCCAACCCAATATTTCAGCTCTTTGAGATCTGAAATTAGGTCTTCTGTGACTGCCTGTGTCCCCTGTGCGTGTAAAGGGTGATAAACATAATTGTGGAAATAGAGACTGTTAGAGGTCATCTGGTACAAACTTTATAAGAGAAAAACAGACCCATAGAAGAGGTTTGGCTCCAAGCCACTTGAACAACTGGTGAAACTTTTTAGTCTAAACCCTGTTCTGTCTATTCCCAGCTCAGAGCTCCTCTCCCATCTTTGCTTGATGCACTTGAATACAAAGGAGTGGTATTTCCTTTCCTTTATATACAGTGCTATAGGTGTTTGGTTTGGTCTTTTTCTCTAACTCATGAACTTGCCGGACTCAGCGCTCCTGGGAGTGTTAAAGCAGAATGCGCTTATTTACTTTTATTTTTTGTACTCTTTTCCTTCTTCTTTATGATCCTGGCTTCTGTGTGACAGAAATACATAAAAATTGGCATAAAAGTAGGAAAATGTGCCCCAGATGCTGTATTAACTGTAAGATAAGTTTAAATGCCTCCAAAACAGGGTCTGGTCTCTTCTGTGTCAGCTCCCAAAGCAGCTCATCCTGAAGTTTTCTCTTTGTCTCTAATACAGGGACATGGTGTGGAGCAAAGACTCCACCAACCAACCAATGGCTTCACAACAGGTCAGGTTTGGCAGCTCTGAAGTCTGGGCAGATAGGCAGCAGGAAGAAAAACCCGAACTCTGGTTCTCTCTCAGAAAACACTGTTGAAAACCATCTGGGAGTGGATTTCATCCCTGGGACCCTGGTAGGACCAGAGAAACAGATTTTTAGGCAAAGATGGGAAGTAATAAGGTCACGTCTAGGACTTCCCTGCTGATCCAGTGGTTAAGAATCTGCCCGTCAGTGCAGGGGACATGGGTTTGATCTCTAGTCCGGGAAAATTCCACATGCCACGGGGCAACTGGGCCCTTGCTCCAGGCCCATGCCCCGCAATAAGAGAAGTCACTGCAAGGAGAAGCCCATGGACCACAGCTAGAGAGGAGTCCCTGTTTACTGCAACCCGAGAAAAGCCCACACAGCAACAAAGACCCAGTGCAGTCAAAATGACATAAACAAATGTTTAAAGCACACTGCAACATCAAATTAAAAGCAAACAAATAACATTCTGTCTGGAACTTGTGTTTTCAAAGCTCCTTTTTTGTCTAAGGGGTTTGAAGGAGGGCTCGCCAGCACTGCCATGCTCCCTAACCTCTCCACCGTCCTCCAGTGTTGCATGCCTTGCTCCGTTCTCATCATAATCACAGTCACGAGTCACCCTGCGTCACCACTGCCCTATCTACAACCCTCCAGTACCTCCGCGCTGGATGTGCGAGCTCTGACCCCAGGCTCACAGGGCCATTCTCCTACGGCCCCTGCTCCTCTTCTGCCCCTCCCCTCTCTCCATCCTCATCAAACCTCCTGCAGTTCCTCAAGGGCTTTGTGCTCTTCCTACCCTCCACATCTCCACATGTGCTGCTCCTTCCAACTAGAACGTTTTTTTTCTCTCCTTCCCTATCCTACCCCCATTTGTAAACTGCAACCTACACAAACCTTCATGGAAGGCTGTATGACACAGGCTTTTACTCCCTTCCCCTGGATTCTGCCCCATAATCCCATAGCAGCTTGGACCCCTTTACTATAAGGCTTCCCTGGTGGCTCAGATGGTAAAGCATCTGCCTACAATGCGGGATACCGGGGTTCAATCCCTGGGTCAGGAAGATCCCCTGGAGAAGGAAATGGCAACCCACTTCAGTACTCTTGCCTGGAAAATCCCATGGATGGAGGAGCCTGGTAGGTTACAGTCCATGTGGTCACAAAGAGTCAGACACGACTGAGCAACTTCTCTCTGTTATATCATAACTAAGGAAACATAAGATATCAGTTTGTGCAACGTGCCAAATTATGTTATAATATGTATCTCTACCATCTAGCATAATGACAGAAATCAGTATAGGTTAGCAGTTAAGGTAGTCATCCCCCTGTGCTTAATTCCTGGCTCTATCACTTACTCTGTGTGTGCTGAGTTGCTTCAGATGTGTCTGACTCTTTGAGACCCTATGGACTGTAACCCACCAGGCTCCTCTGTCCATGGGGACTCTCCAGGCAAGAATACTGGAGTGGGTTGCCATGCCCTTCTCCAGGGGATCTTCCCAACCCAGGGATCGAACCTATTACTTACATAAATTTGAGAATTTTCACTTAACCTTTCCAAATCTTGGTTTCCTCATCTACAAAAGAAGAATAACCAATGAACCTACATCTTTGGGCTATGTTGAGAACTACAAATTAACTCATGTAGAGTTCCTAGTGGGGATTCCCAGGTGGCATTTATGGTAAAGAGCATGCCTGCCAACGCAGGAGGTGTAAGAGACGTAGCTTCAATCCCTAGGTCCAGAAGGTCCCCTGGAGGAAGGCATGGCAACCAGCTCCAGTATGCTTGACTTGAGATTCCCATGGACTGAGGAGCCTAGTGGGCTACAGTCAATGGGGGTCACAAAGAGTCAGACATGACTGAACAACATTGAACTTAACTTACTTAAGGTTCCTAGTACTGTGCTTAAGTCCTCAAATGTTAGCTGTTATTATTAAGATGCTCACTGGTCAAAAACAGTGTTTGAATAAAAAGCTAAAATTTTTGCCCCAGGTCTTAATGAACTTGCTGTTTAACCCTGGATAAATCAATTCCCCTTTCTAGGTTTTAGGTTCTTCATCAGGAATCTTAGAAGCCTCAGCAAAATTATTTCTAAAGGGCCATACAGAGACTGGCAGGAAACTATTCCAGGCAGAAAACACTGGCAGTTCTGTTATTTAATTATCTTCCCCAAAACCTTTCATCTAGGTGAGTGATTTGACAAATGAGAATAATAAAGCCAAGAGAGGTAAGGTGACGTGCCTAAAATCTTATAGACAAATGGAAGAACAAAATCTCAAACCTGAGCTTAACAACCCAAGGCTAATATCTTTTCTCATTGCTATTATATCAGATTTTATCTTGAACAGAAGGAGTCTCACTTAATCTCTGTCACATCATGTTGTATGTAGGCAAAATAAGAATTTTCTTAAGATTATAGACTTCCAGAACTACAATGAACTTTAAATATATTCTGATTCTACAAATGTAGCCACTGAGGACTCAAAAGGTGAAGTTCATTGAAGGTCACACAGCATCACTGTGGGCTGCCTCTCATGGCCAACAAAACCTTGATGGGTCTTTCTTGGCTCATGGCCTTGATTTGCCTAGAATATAAATTATTTCTTATATGTTATATGCGTAAATCAAGGATCAATTCCATATAACCGACTAAGTAGAGAAAATAATCTGAAGTGGAACATTGTGTAAATGACATTTGCTGCTATTAAGGAAGGATTTAAGGAGTCTCTGGATAATGAGTAGGACTCGATGTTTCCATTACATGTTAATCATTTTCTTCAATGACAAATTTTTGAGTGCTGACTATGTGCTAGATCCTGGGATCTTAGGCACCTGGGATACTAAAATGGATTTTTAAAAGTCTCTTGCTTATTATAAAGTATTCATTTCTTGTCATGATTCATTATTTAGCCTTGAGGCATGGACTACTCTAGCTAATTTTAAATGTGTTACCAAAATAGTTGAGCCAATGATTTAAAAATCTTGGCATTTGTGATGTCAAGTCATGTATGAAGATGCTTAGTGGATGATGGTTGGCTGATACTCCTTGGTACCAGAGTAACATCATCAAGAAGTCCCATTTGGTTTGAACATTCGGTTTTCTCCTGATCCAGGCCCAAAGACGGTATCCCTGGCCCTGGTCAGTTAGAGGACACTCTTGTCTAGAAAAGGTGGACCTACCTTTCACAAAGACACATTCCATCCCTGTTATCTTAATCATGGTGTTTTTGCCAGTCTCCGCCTTGAAATCTGAGTTGAAAGGACAGGTAGATACCATTCACGAAGCCTGTGTTCTAGAAATGGAGAAAGAGCTGTCCAATGGCACAAAGTGAGTGAGACAAGCTAGGACTACACACGAGGTCTCCTGGCTGACTCCCTGTGATATCTCTGCTACAAGTGCACTCCTCAGAGTGAGCATGAGGAACAGAGGGAGGAAGAAGGTGCCTTTATTTCACTGAGGAATGCAAGGAAGTCTGAGAAGGGAAGTGGTGTGTGCACGATCATGTGTCTGGGAATTGACTGAGGTGAATCCAGAACTCAGCCTTCCTAACTCCAATGATCTCATCCCCTCATGAAGAAGATCTGAGGATCGTATGAATGCCCAGGAAATGATGCCAGAGAAGCCTTAATCTGAAAATATTGTGCCCCATGGCAAATATAGAGTATTAGTTTCTAGCCTCACCCAAGGCAGGTTTAAGTCCTGGCTCCAGCACCTTCTAGACTGGTTAATTTTTACCCCAGAGACTGTGGGAGACCCTGAGGCAATATGGAGAGACAGGGAAGCCTCACTGAGCACGAACTTCCAGGTGCCCCCATCAAGGCTCCAGCATGTAAAACCATCTTGAACCCTCCAGAGTAACTCAGCTGTCAGTTAAATACCAGAAGAATCACCCAACAAATCCCTGCCCAAATGCCTGAGCCACAACATCATGAGATATAACACAGTGTTGTCACTAAAGACATTAAACTTAGGGCTAGTTTGTTATACAGTAATAGATATCAGAACACCCTTCCATCCTTAATCCTTAGCTCAAAGTTTGACATATAGTGTGTGCATGTTCAGTCCCTAAGTCATGTCCAGCTCTTTGTGACTCCATGGACTATAGCCTGCCAGACTGCTCTGTTCATGGGATCTTCCAGGCAAGAATACTGGAGAGGGTTGCCATTTCCTCATCCAGTGGTCTTCCTAACCCAGGGATCAAACCCACTCCTGCATTGCAGGCAGATTCTTTCTGATCTGAGCCACCTAGGAAGCCCTTGGCATACAGCAGACAATCATAAATACCTTTTGAATGATGAAGCTATCAAGGCCACTGGAACAGCCTCAAGAAGCAGGAATAACTAATATGTACTGAACGCCTACCCTGTACCAGAAGCTTAACTCTTCACAGCAACTGTGTGAGGGATGTTTTGTTGTTTTTTCCCATTTCGCAAATGTTGAAACTTAAGCACAAAAATGCGAAATAACTTGCCTATGGAGGTAACAGAGCTAGCCACTGAAAAAAATCAGAATTAGATTCCAGTCATATTTAAGCACCACGCTGTGCTGACTCCAGATAGTAAACTTCTACAGAGAGGGAAGTACGGGGGAGCTCTGGCACTTGGATGAGAAGTGTGTGTGTCATACTGTGGTCATCTAAGTAACAAAAAGGGGCAAACACACAGAGAGACAAAGATAATGAGCCTACCTTCAGACAAGATAATTACTCTCTTCTTAAAACCCCTTGATCTTGACCCTTAAGTCAGATCATGTAGCCATTTGGGTAAGGATTCCGCCATGCTTCATATTCAATTGCAAATGTCATTTACCCTCTATGAGTCTCAGTTTACTAAATTAAAATGGGGACAATTATATTAGCTACCTCATTAAGCCATGGTGTTAAATAAGATATATGTAAAATGAGACTGATCTGAGGGACAGGTAGTAACCGTTTAACAGAAGTAATTAAAAACCAGAAACCGTAAAATAACCGCATGAGAACCCAAGGAGTCCAATCTTCTCCCTCTAGAGCTTGATCTCTCTTCAGAAATTGCTTAAAAATCACTTCTCCCAGGTAGACACACCCAGTTACTCTATTTTGTAAATACAAAAATGTGTCAAAGAAGGAAGGCCTCATAGCCCTACAGGCGAGAGTGCCAACTCTCACTCCACCAATTCTTAAATCAATAACATTAGGCCAGCTGTTCACTAAGCCTGATTTTTAAATATATCAAATGAATGTGTTTCTGGGCTGAATTACGTGAGATAATCATGGTGCTTTTATTGAACCTCAATGACCAGCTCATCTGACCCCAGGAAACTTTAACACCAAGCAGTAGTGATATCTTGCTTTTCTGAACCCTTCTTCTCTCCATACTGTTCCCTCACTGAAGAGATATTCATTCTGCACTAACTCTGGGTCAGCTTCTAGAAAGAAAACAGTCCTTGCCCTAAGGGGCTAAGAGTTGAGAAAAGTCGTCAGCATACAGAGCTTAAAAGTACGAGGCTGTCTGTGCTCTCTTTCCATGTGTCTGCCTCCTCAGTTAGTTTAATAAACTTATGAAGGGAAAATCTTTCAAGTCTTTCCGCTTCTCTCCAACACCATCTCTCCAGTCTCCTCACCACCCACCCTCTCTTGTCTGGCTGATGATAAGGACTCCTAACCCATATCACTGCACCCTCTTTGGTCAGCCATTCATCTATTCCTGATCCTGAAGCCACAGTGATATTCCTGCAAATTAGACAGAATTATTCCCTTTGTTCAGAGAAGGCAATGGCACCCCACTCCAGTAACTCTTGCCTGGAAAATCACATGGATGGAGGATCCTGGTAGGCTGCAGTCCATGGGGTCGCTAAGAGTTGGACACAGCTGAGCGACTTCACTTTCACTTTTCACTTTCATGCATTGGAGAAGGAAATGGCAACCCACTCCAGTGTTCTTGCCTGGAGAATCCCAGGGACGGGGGAGTCTGGTAGGCTGCCGTCTGTGGGGTAACACAGAGTCAGACACGACTGAAGCGACTTAGCATTCCCTTTGTTGAAAGCTCCCTATCCATTCAGGGACTCTTCTTTCCTTTTTGAAAACAGAAGGTGGTCTGCAATGTGGTGGAAAAGGCCTCTACGGTCTGGCCCTCACTGTCCCCTCCAGCCTTGATCTGCATTACTTAACCCTTGCAGCAGTCCTGTCACTCAAACAATCCAACTTCCCTACTTCCATGGGACTGCTCTTCCTAGAGTAACGGCTCACTCTCTCTAAGTCTTTGTCAGTGGCTATGAAAGCCCAAGGGAGTTGACTTGATAACTCAAGGCCAGTTCTTGGAGAAGATCGGTGCTCACTCAATGTTTTTATGAACCTAAAAATCTGAGAGCAAAAAAAGACTAGCTCTGTCACCCTCCACAGGCTTTTCATTATTTCAGGAGGAAATGGGAAAGGAGAAGGCATATGCCAAAGGTTACCCAGTGACAGAGTGGTAGACGAGTAAGGGTGCTGGGAATTCCCTGGTGGTCCAGCCGTTAAGAATCTGCCTTCCAATACAGGGGATGCTGGTTCTATCCCTGGGCAGGGAACTAAGATCCCACATGCCACAGGGCAAATAAGTCCATGTGCCACAACTAGAGAAGCCTTCATGCCTCCACTGCAGAGTCCATGTGCTACAACTACCAAGCTGTCATGCTGCAACTAGAGAGAAGCCTGCATGCTGCAACCAAGACCCATCACAGCCAAAAATAAATAAATGAAATGAAATATTAGAAAGATAAATGAATAGGCACATTTATTTAAAACAAAGAATAAGTATGCCAATGGAATTGATACCCTCCCCCCTCATGCTTCCCTGGTGGCACAGTGATAAAGAATCCACCTGCCAATGCAGGAGACACAAGAGACGAGGGTTCCATCCAGGGTTGGGAAGACCCTCTGGAGTAGAAAATGGCAACCCACTCCAGTATTTTTGCCTGGAAAATACCATGGACAGAGGAGCCTGGCAGGCTACAGTCCATGGGGTCACAAAGCATCAGACACAACTGAGCACGTGCGCGCATGCACACACACACACACCCTCTCCTTAAAACAGATCCAGCACTTTCCCAGGTATGTGTGCTCCTCTTGGCTGTGGTATAAACATTACAGGAAGGTGTTGGAGGCTGAGCCTTGGGCTGCAGGGCCTTGATTTGCAATTCTGACACTGCCTGACAATTCCATCATTACTTTTTCATCACTGATCCCACTGAAAATGGATCCCATTCACAAAGAAAGAAAAATAAATAAATGACCAGTGAATATATAGAGAGATGTTCAAGCTCATTACTAAGCAGGGAAACGAAAATAAACACAACAGCCAGAGTGCATTCTTCACATGTCAGGTTGGCAAACAGTAAAAAGATGAATCACACCCAAGTTATAATCTTAAAGGTGTAAAGAAATGATGCTTTCATAAACTAATACTAATGGGAATGTAAACCAGGACAATCTGTTGGCAAACTCTATCAGCTAAAATGTTCAACCCTTTGACAGAGGAATCTGATGTGTCCCACTGAAGCACCTCTGTAGCATGCAGATATGTTTACAAGGCTACACTGCAAATTGCATGTAATGGCAAAAAAATCAGACACAACTCACAAGTCCATCAATAGGGAACTAACTAAATAGGGCTGTCTCCACTTAATGGAGAGGATATAATTGGTTTTTATAAGACCTACAGTATAATACCAACGTTTCAGAAAAGGATTTAAAAAATAGCAGGATATGAACCCAAAGGAGTGAGATGATATATAAACAGTGGGCTTGAAGCAGTAGTATAAAAGTGAGGGTTTTGTGTTTTACTTTCTGTGTTGTGTTGTTTAAAGCTTTTTGAATGGAAATGCCTTGTGTAACTAACAAACTTAAAGTTTGATAGGGGAAAAAACAAAGAGGATTAAAGGGGGTCCATATCATCTTAATTTTGATTCAGCCAGACTTTTGCCTATGTAGATGGTTGGAAGTGTTGGAAACTCAAGAAAAGTCTTGATAAGAAATCTAGTGCTTATGAAATACTGCCACATACAGGAGGAAACTGCTGATTTCAGCAGTTTGGACAGCAGGAGTATAGCTGATTGGCAGATCACAGTGAGCTTGCTATGTGCAAGTTGGCAGAAATGCAGGCCCACGAGGTATATAGAGATCTTGCTAGATCTTTCATAGCTAAGGATGGCAGCATTGCAGTTCATAACTACCATTCAGGTTAAACCAGGGTTTTCCACCTGTGTGAGCAAGGATTTTGCTTCTTCCGCACTCACTTGCCTGTTCTTTCAAACTCAGACTGTGTAACTACAGACCACCTGCATTCATTTTCTGTTGCTGCTAAAACAAATGACCACATATTTGGTGACTTAAAACAATAACGCAATCTTAGGATGTGACAGTTCTGGAGGTCAGAAGTCTGAACAGGGTCTTACAGGGCTAAAATCAAGATGTTGGCAAAGCTATGTTCCTTCTATAGGCTCTGGTGGAGAATCTGTTCCTTGCCTTTTCCAGCTGCTGGAGGCTGTTTGAATCACTTGGTTCAAGGCTGCATGACTGAACTCTACTCATATCGTTCCATCCTCCTCTGTCACTTTGACCCGCCAGTCTCCCTCTCTGAAGGACCCTCATGATTACATTGGGCCCACCTGAATAACCCAGGATAATGTTTCCATCTCAGTGGCCTTAGCTCCGTCATATCTGCAAAGTCCCTTCTGCAAATCTGCAGTCACTGAGAACGGAGGAAAGCCACCCTGATTTCTCTCTCAGCAGATGTGAAACTGGGAGCCTTTAACTAATGCCACTTGCCCCACATCACCCCTTGAGGGAGGTAGGATAATTTGGGGGCTGTCACACTGGAAGGTCTTTGCATGTTCAAGAGTGTCAGAAAAATCACTGGTGATGGCATGAATGTTATTACCAGTGATGTTATCAACTTTGATTCCACTCCATTTCTAAGGAGGTATGAATGCAGCTCTGCTGGCATCAGCTCTTCAGGGAAGGGACTCCTGTTCTAGCCTCTAGCCTATGGTCAGCACTCTCAGATGCTCATTACCTTGATTCTTGCCCCATTATCTTTTATGGGTCAAAGTTATACATGGGCTATTTTAGAAGGAGTTAAATCATCAGATGTGCAGTGACATAAAACATCCCTCCATAAAAGTTCCCTCCACACACAAAATCAATGATGCTGAGTGCCCTTTCCAATTACCAAAGAAGCTTCAAATATCAGAGAAAATAGTGTGAAGAGGATCCAGGAATACCATGACAAAAAATAGTTTTTAAAAAAGGACCTTGACAAACTACAAGTCATAAACAAAAGTCAGTCAGTGCTGTAAATATTCAGAGTGATGCTGCTGTGTAGTATTTTTGCTGCATCCGACAGGAACCTGTGACTATGCCCTGAACACCGTCACATAATAACACCTTACAGGTATATGGTGATTTTTTTTCAGTATATAGAAGTACATGTATTATTCTATGTGATCTTTCTGCCTACTCGAAGGCTGGGACCCTTTCCTTTATCGTACAGAGCAGAGCAAAGAAGCTCTGAGTCACTGCTCAAGGTTTCACCCTCGCCAAGGGGTGAATTACAAATTGAATTTTTGACTCTTTTACCTCTGTTTCCTCTTCTTAGAAACCGAGATTTTAAAAACTAGTTTTTTTTAAAAAATAAATATTAATACTTGTGAAGTACTTAGAGTACCTCTTGGCACATAATAAGGGCTCAATGAGTGATGCATTATCTAAATGCAAAATTAGAGCTCATTTCCATATATCATCTTGTAACTGGAACATTCAAATATAATAGAATCAGAATCAGAGATGACGTAGGAGGTATAAGGGGTTAATAACCACATACAAGCAAACTACCTATTTTAACACTGGGGCTCGCCACATATCCAGAATTCTCAACTGAAATTAGGTCTCCTTTCTTTCTCATTTTTTTTTTCCTTTTGCCATTTTGAGTCTCTGATTAGTGTTTGTGATAATTCAATTTGTACTTGCGCCCTCCATTCAACTCTAAACTTCATCAGAGCAGAGTCTTAGTCCCTTTTACTCACTGTTGTATTTCTTAGCACCTACATGCTGCCTGTTCAGATAGAGAGTGAATGGACCAGAAAGTGAATCTAATTGGGTTGTCATGTGCCCTGCTCCCGGGTGCTATATTTTCATGCCCTGATGAAACTGTGGGATGATAACAACCTCAGAAGTAGGGAAAATACTTCACCTCAAATCTCTCTTTAATGTGTAATCCAAGTCATTGGATTAATTATCAATTCATACTTGAGGTCATAAAATGCTTTTGCAGTCATTCATCCTTTTTCTTGGAGTCGCACTGCAGCTCCTGAAGGTTGCTGTGGCAGGTTTTGTTCTCCTTTTCAGACATGTACAACAAAGTCCCCGAGAAAGAAAATCATCTTTCCCAAGTTCATAATGCTAGATTGCTTACAAGCAAAACTAAACATAGGTTGCTTGCCTCTTTATAATAATAATACACTTATTTTGATGATTTCAATACTCCAGTGAGTTAGGTAAACTCAATATTCAGAAAACTAAGATCATGGCATCTGGTCCCATCACTTCACGACAAATAGATGGGGAAACAATGGAAACAGTGACAGACTTTATTTTCTTGGGCTCCAAAATCACTGCAGATGGTGACTGTAGCCATGAAATTAAAAGACACTTTCTCCTTGGAAGAAAAGTTACAACCAACCTAGACAGCAAATTAAAAATCAGAGACATTACTTAGTCAACAAAGGTCCATCTAGTCAAAGCTATGGTTTTTCCAGCAGTCATGTACGGATGTGAGAGTTGGACTGTAAAGAAAGCTGAGCATCAAAGAATTGATGTTTTTGAACTGTGGTGTTGGAGAATACTCTTGAGAGTCTCTTGGACTGCAAGGAGATCCAACCAGTCCACCCTAAAGGAAATCAGTCCTGAATATTTATTGGAAGGACTGGTGCTGAAGCTGAAACTCCAATACTTTGACCACTGGATGCAAAGAACTGACTCCTTGGAAAAGAGCCTGATGCTGGGAAAGATTGAAGGTGGGAAGAGAAGGGGACGACATAAGATGAGACAGTTGGATGGCTTCAACAACTTGATGGACGTGAGTGTGAGTAAGCTCTGGGAGCTGGTGATGGACAGGGAAGCCTGGAGTGCTGCAGAACACGGGATCGCAGAGAGTCAGATGCGACTGAGCAACTGAACTGTACTGAACTGGAGTGAGTTAGGTGGCATTTTTGCCATTTCACAAGCCAAGAAAATAGGCCAGTTAGTCCAAAACTCAGGGACTTAAGCCACCATACTATATTGCTTTTTTTTTTCAATGTGATTTTATTTCTACGACAGGATACTGACTCCATTGTGCCTTAATAGTTAATGAATTCATTGTCTCAGTCCCCATTGTATAAATTCCTACTTGTGTTCACTTTTCCTATTTTTACTTCCTTCTGACCTTGGGGAATAAGATTTAGCAGAGTTGGGACACCCTACCTTCCCCAGCTGATGGGAAACAGAAAAGAGAGAGAAGATGCCTTTCAATTATTATCACCTTAACTGGTGGAAGCCATACTCTTTGAAGAGAGTCCGTAATGAGTTTTCACAGGACAGAGGAAATTATCCACAGTGTAACATGTTTCGACAGTGAAACTTGCTTATGAATATTTTGCCTTTAGCAGTTGTCAGTACATAGCATTTAATAGTTCCCACAGTATATACGTTCAGTGGAAGGCTCTAAGCTCTTGCTCCTGGGAGAGAGTGACACTATTTCCATTCTCAAATCTGTTTAGGTCTTGAGAGGATGGCAAGATATCATAGCATCAAAGAAGTTTAGAACTGAAAAGGAACTTGCAGCAGACTCAATAGAAGACAACTTTCATGTTATTGCTGTATTCCTCACTTAACTAGATGGATGTGAGTGTGAACATCCAGTACATAGAAGGCTCTCAGTGGAGGACAGGGAAGCCTGGTGTGCTGGAGTCCATGTGGTCACAAAGAGTTGGACATGACTTCACAACTCAACAACAACAACTCAGCCAATAGTTAAAATTTGTTGAATCAATGAATCAGGCCTATATTGCAGATGAAGAGATAGATGCTCCATCAAAGAAAACACAATGTTATTGTTCAGCTGCTAAGTCGTGTCCGACTCTGTGACCGCATGGACTGCAGCACGCCAGGTGTCTCTGTCCTTCAGCATCTCCCGGAGTTGGCTCAGATTCATGTCCATTGAGTTGGTGGTGCCATCCAACCATCTCATCTCCTGCTGCCCTCTTCTCCTTTAGTGGAAACTACAATAGCTTGTCTAAAATTTTCTCAGAAAATCAGAGGTAAAGATTAAGTTTGATGAGTTTTATTTTTATGATTTAGTTTATTTACTAAGCTGTACTTTCAGGGGTTGTATGCTTGATTACATACGGACGGAAGCACACAAAGTTCAGACATGGTTCCTGATCTCTACATCCATTGATGGAAATCAGACAGAACAGCAAGCATCAGGATAGAAAGGAACTAGTGATCAACCTCAGGAGTCCTCACAGATGCATATTTCATGTAGAAGAGATTCGTTAAAAACCCTTCTGATATTGAAAAATACCCATACGCTTACCAATAGGAGGACTGAAAGCTAAACTATAAATCATACACATCAGGGAACACTATATAACTGTTAAAGTGTCTGATGTGATCTATGGGGGCTGACACAGAAAGATCACTATCTACAGTACAGAGCTGGGGAAAGCAAGTCATGTTAACCATAGAACAATGCACAAAGTATACCCCACTTGTGTACATCTGCTAATCAATCAGAACTTGCAAACCTACGGGCCACATCTGGCTTACTAGTGTCCTAGCCAGCCTCTGCAGCATTTCAAAAAACTCAGAATTCATTGCCAACATCTTAAAGGCAGAAGTTTTCGCCTGAAAAGTCTGGATTTGGGGTTAGTCTTAAACTGAAGCATCTGACAATGCTGGAGATCCACAATGCCATACAGAGCAAGAGCTGGTAGAGGGTCACGGCTGCTCCCCAAAGATGGGACATGCACTTTTGAATACAGCCTCCTTAATGTACAGTCATCTGTCAGTATTCCAAAGGTATTAGTTTCAGGATCAACTCCCCAAGACCAAAATCCATGGGATGCTAAAGTCCCTTATATAAAATGGTGTAACGCTTGCATATAATCTATGTATTTTCTCCTGTATACATTAAATCAACTTTAGATTGCTTATAACACTTAATATTGAATACAGTGTATTCAATATTAATTGAATATTGATTCAACAGCATTTAATGCTATGTTGCTGTTGTTATTCAGTTGCTAAGTCATGTCTGACTCTTTGAGACCCCATGGACTGCAGCATGCCAGGCTTCCCGTCCTTCACTGTCTCTTGGAGTTTGCTTAAATCATGTCCATTGAGTCGGTGATGCTATCTAACCATACCATCCTCTGTTGCCCCCTTCTCCTTTTGGCTTCAATCTTTCTCAGCATCAGGGTCTTTTCCAATGAGTCAGCTCTTTGCATCAGGGAGCCAAAGTATTGGAGCTTCAGCATCAGTCCTTCCAGTGAATATTCAGGGTTGTTTTCCTTTAGGATTGTTCAGTTTGTAAATAATTTTAAATATAATATAAATTATATGTATATAGTTGCCTATGAGAAGCAAATTCAAGTTTTGCTTTTTGGAACTTTCTGGAGTGTTTTTTTTTTTTTTTTTCCAATCTTTTTGATCTGTAGTTGGTTGAACCCATGGACGTGGAACCCACAAATATGGGGCCGACTGCATTTTTATTAATGCCTGATCCTTCCAGGCATTTTGGCCCCATACCTCCTTCCCTTGCTAAGAAGAACATAGAAAACCTGGAAACAAGGAAGGAAGGTGAATAGGGAGGCTTGTTGGCGGGGGGTGAGGGGAGAGTGGGGTGCTAGTAAGCAGACTTTTATGGTTTGTTTCAAAAATGCACATTCTGCTTCCCTCTTGCGGGGGAGGGGGGGGTGTATCACTTTATAAAGTTAAGAAGATAAAATGTGTAAATACTGGGGAAGAAGAATAGAACCTTCAGGTGGTATTCAGGCCACACCTGGAAGGATGGCTGTGTCTTGAGCATTTGGGCATGGAGGTGAGATGTTCCAGGTTGAGGAGATGCTGTTACCAAAGGTCTTCATTCCCGATATTCTCTTTTCACTCTGAGACCTCACTTTACAACCTGGCTCACAGGCCTGGGGGCCACACATCAAACGCTCTGCTCAGAGAATGTGCGGAGAGTATGGCTGTGTCTGTCAGCCCCATCTGGAGCTTTTGTTTTTCCCCGCAGACATGTCCAGAGGCTCCCCTCCTCTTAGACTGCCAGGGGCTCTTATCTGTGAAAGGAGACCTTAAGTCTCAGTTTTAGGAATTCAGAGATTATATGCAGAGGAAGCAAACTTCTAGAAAGCAGCCTAGGTCAGGAATTATGGGGCCAGAAAGAGAGAAATGGAACTGGGACTTTATTTATGGTTTGCCCCTGACTTAGGCTGCTGTAGGCCTCAGTTTCACCATCTATAAAATAGAGAGGTGAGCTATATGCTATTCAACAGTTTAGAAGTTCTAAAACTGGGCCTTGGCTCCTGAATTGATGTATCTGAGAAATGAGAAGTACAGTTCAAATGGCTTAATGTTGTCTGCATTTCACACATTTTGTATGAATTCTTATTTAAGGAAATAGAGTGCATGGTACTTTCTTTCCAAAGATGGTCCAAAGCTGTTTTCACAGAGATTATTCCAATTGAGAAGCACTCTCCTGGCCTATTTGAATCTTGCAGCCTAGTAGACTAATAAGACCTTGCATTTGTATAGCAATTTTTACATTCCAAAAGCGCTAACCATTTATGTCCTGAATTTTACATTTATATCAATACTATATAGTGTAGGAAAGGCAGGATTTTGGGAAATCACATTTGGACAATAAGGAAACTTGGACTTGAGTTACTCTCAGAGAAGTAGCGATGATGTACTCAGAAGGGTGCTTCAGAGATAGGTCTGTCTCTCAGCCTGACTCTGAATAGGTTGGCTGTGCGACTTAGGCCAAGTTCCTTAAGCTCCCTGTACCTCAACATCCGTATCTACTCACTGGGGAGAAGTAACCACCCTGGGGATTAAATAAGATCCCATATGTGCTGAAACACAGAAACTAGAATTGCCTGCTGGCATTCACCTTTTATGAGATGGAGACACGTGGCTGGCTTCAGAGAGGCAGAGAGAACTAGGGGAGGACGTGGAGCTGAGGAGGAGGGAGAGGAGGCTCTCCCAGGTGGCTGGGATGTGCCAGTCATCCAGAGAGTAAACACAGGAAGAGGTCGGGGCTGGATGTGACACAGAAGGGGAAGGTGCTGAGTTGGGAAGATCCCCTGGAGAAAGAAATGACTGCTCACGACAGAATTCCTCCCTGGAGAATTCCATGGACAGAGGAACCTGGAGGGCTGCAGTCCATAGAGCTGCAAAGACTCAGACACGCCTGAGCAACTAACACTTTCACTTTTCACTGGACAGGTTGCTTTTCGGAGCCTTTAGGACATTCACAAGGAGATGTCTAACAAGCAGAATTCTGGCTGTGTGCACTGGATTTCCTTGTTTCTTAACCTGCTTGTTTGTTTTAACACTTTATACATATAAAAAGGCTATCTCATTGAAATTAGTGTAGTGTCTTGGGAGGTTGCCCCAAGTGATTCTTAAAGATGGAGAGTCACCTGCTACTGCTAAGTCACTTCAGTCGTGTCCAACTCTGTGTGACCCCATAGATGGCTAAGATACCATTTTTAGGTCTGGTATTTCCTAAAACAGTCAAAAGAATACTACTTGTCAAGATGTGAACAGCAAAAGAGAAAAAGAAAAGAAAACATTCAATCCATAATAAAATAATGTTTAGAAAAACACACACACATAGCACATCTGCCTTTCATAACCTCTTCCCCCACAAGATTGACAAGAACTTATTAAAAGCTTTCAGAAATGTGGTCCTAAGGCAAACTTGTTTAATTTTAAACCTAAAGCCTATCTTGTTGGCCCAAAGAACTGCCTTCATTTTTTCCCATGTCTCTCCAGTTCACAGCGTGTAAATCATTTTTGTGGAATAGATGTGCAAATGTTTCTAGCATCCCAGGAGGAAAGGGAGCCCTCAGGAAGGTGCATGCTCTGCCAAAAGTTCCTAAGCGAGGAGCTTGTCAGATCAGAACCCTGCTTCCCTCACTGTCAGCACCGTCTCTGCCCGCCACCCTGTACAGATTGTACTGTACTCTCCTGCAGAAAGAAGCAGGTGGACAGCAGTCAAATGCCACGTTCATCCTTCACCAGGCATCGCGACGCACCTTCTGAAATTGCCTTCACCCCGTTGCATGCTTAAGCCATCCAGAAAACGGCCCAATTCTTGTTTTAATAATGTAAGTTTATACTCCTGTCACACCTATTATTTGAGGTTATCAAATCACTCTGCCCACCTTAATGAATTCTTATGATTCTCCTGCAAAAGAGATTAAGGCAAAATCTTGCCAGTGTGGCTCTCTGCGACCATGGTAATGAGTCTATTGATAACCTCATGCCTGCACATACCTTCAAGTCAGCTCTTGTGCAAAAGAGCCTTTGCAATTCCTTTGCATGGCTTTGCAATTCCTCTACAAACCCACACATTCAAAAGGTGCCATCTATCTCAACCAAAGAGCCCTTTAACTTTTACAATGCCCTTTTATTTTTACCATTTAAAAAATGCCTATATGTCTATTATTTAATTACTTTTCTATTACTAAATTAAGTAAAAAATAATAATAATAAATTACATTTTTTCCTGTCATAACCCCAGACGTACGCAGGGGAGGCCAGTCACCCCCAGTTGACAAAAGAAGGAATTGGTGTCTAGCAAACCTAAACTGACCTTCCTAAAAACCCAGCAAGAGTCAGGATTCAGATTCAGATGCAATCATTCCAATAACAAGTACTTAGCAAATGTCCATCACCAAATCCTAGGCTAGGTACCATATGGGAAGTGCAGCAATCAAACTAATAAATATGATCTCTGCCACCATGGGATTAGAGCTCAGTGAAGCTGGCAGAAAATAGAGAATAAAACAAATGGCGACACTTTCTGAAAGCCACCCTGAAGGAAATCAGTGGGAAATATTTCCCCCTGAGATGTTCAAGTGTCTTGCTCTCTGACTTCATTCAGTTGTCTGCCCAAATCGCAAATGGGCCAGAAAGAGCAGGCTATCAAAGGGGCACTGCCAAGGACTGAAGGGAATTTCCTTGGTAGGAGCAAGAGATAGCAGAAATGAGAGGACGGAGCCTAAGGCCATAATAGATAAATTATAAGGCCTTGACATTTTCCCTAGATTATTCTTTTCAGATCCCAATTCATGTCACTGGACAGTAAATGATTTGAGACAGAGGAGAAAGAAGGAAAGAAAGAGAGAGGGGGGAAAAAAAACCCCGACTAGAGGCCCTGCCTGTGGCTAAATCTTTCTCCAAGAAGGAAAGACAAGTTTTTACATGTCAATGTAGAGAGTCCAAGTATCACGTGGAAATAGCATTTCTAATGGCAACCCACTCCAGTGTTCTTGCCTGGAGAATCCCAGGGACGGCGGAGCCTGGTAGGCTGCTGTCTCTGGGGTCGCACAGCATCGGACATGACTGAAGAGACTTAGCAGCAGCAGCAGCAGCAACAGCAAGGGGCTCTAAAGAAAAATCATTTGCATCATCCTCCCAACCTGTAACTTTTCTGGTTTCAGTACTTGGAAATTCACTGGGCCCCATCCCCAGGCCCAACACCCTCTCATTAGTCCCATCACCACAGCAACTTTTAGGGGCTGTATCCTCAGCCACATGGCAAACTAATTGAACTGTACAACTTATTTTGCAGCTGGAGAATGTAAAAGTGAATCTTACACTTAATCATACTCATAGCACTGACATTCAAATCACAAGGCTTTGTTAGGGCTCCTGGAAAATGGAGTGTCATTTTCCCAGCAAAATGTTTCACTCAGAGGCACATCCTGCTCACTTTGAAGTGCTAAGTGAATGGTGAAAAAAATGAGCTTTGGGGCCTAGGGGTGGGAGAGGGTGGAGGGGGGCGAAAGAAGGAACAAAGTCTGGATGAATAACAGGGAAATGAATAAATGTTTCCAAATCTAATTCGAGTTCAATGCAAATGCTGCTGAAAATCTTTGTCTTTTTTTTTTTTTTTTTTTTTTNGTCTATTGATAACCTCATGCCTGCACATACCTTCAAGTCAGCTCTTGTGCAAAAGAGCCTTTGCAATTCCTTTGCATGGCTTTGCAATTCCTCTACAAACCCACACATTCAAAAGGTGCCATCTATCTCAACCAAAGAGCCCTTTAACTTTTACAATGCCCTTTTATTTTTACCATTTAAAAAATGCCTATATGTCTATTATTTAATTACTTTTCTATTACTAAATTAAGTAAAAAAAAATAATAATAAATTACATTTTTTCCTGTCATAACCCCAGACGTACGCAGGGGAGGCCAGTCACCCCCAGTTGACAAAAGAAGGAATTGGTGTCTAGCAAACCTAAACTGACCTTCCTAAAAACCCAGCAAGAGTCAGGATTCAGATTCAGATGCAATCATTCCAATAACAAGTACTTAGCAAATGTCCATCACCAAATCCTAGGCTAGGTACCATATGGGAAGTGCAGCAATCAAACTAATAAATATGATCTCTGCCACCATGGGATTAGAGCTCAGTGAAGCTGGCAGAAAATAGAGAATAAAACAAATGGCGACACTTTCTGAAAGCCACCCTGAAGGAAATCAGTGGGAAATATTTCCCCCTGAGATGTTCAAGTGTCTTGCTCTCTGACTTCATTCAGTTGTCTGCCCAAATCGCAAATGGGCCAGAAAGAGCAGGCTATCAAAGGGGCACTGCCAAGGACTGAAGGGAATTTCCTTGGTAGGAGCAAGAGATAGCAGAAATGAGAGGACGGAGCCTAAGGCCATAATAGATAAATTATAAGGCCTTGACATTTTCCCTAGATTATTCTTTTCAGATCCCAATTCATGTCACTGGACAGTAAATGATTTGAGACAGAGGAGAAAGAAGGAAAGAAAGAGAGAGGGGGGAAAAAAAACCCCGACTAGAGGCCCTGCCTGTGGCTAAATCTTTCTCCAAGAAGGAAAGACATATTTTTACATGTCAATGTAGAGAGTCCAAGTATCACGTGGAAATAGCATTTCTAATGGCAACCCACTCCAGTGTTCTTGCCTGGAGAATCCCAGGGACGGCGGAGCCTGGTAGGCTGCTGTCTCTGGGGTCGCACAGCATCGGACATGACTGAAGAGACTTAGCAGCAGCAGCAGCAGCAACAGCAAGGGGCTCTAAAGAAAAATCATTTGCATCATCCTCCCAACCTGTAACTTTTCTGGTTTCAGTACTTGGAAATTCACTGGGCCCCATCCCCAGGCCCAACACCCTCTCATTAGTCCCATCACCACAGCAACTTTTAGGGGCTGTATCCTCAGCCACATGGCAAACTAATTGAACTGTACAACTTATTTTGCAGCTGGAGAATGTAAAAGTGAATCTTACACTTAATCATACTCATAGCACTGACATTCAAATCACAAGGCTTTGTTAGGGCTCCTGGAAAATGGAGTGTCATTTTCCCAGCAAAATGTTTCACTCAGAGGCACATCCTGCTCACTTTGAAGTGCTAAGTGAATGGTGAAAAAAATGAGCTTTGGGGCCTAGGGGTGGGAGAGGGTGGAGGGGGGCGAAAGAAGGAACAAAGTCTGGATGAATAACAGGGAAATGAATAAATGTTTCCAAATCTAATTCGAGTTCAATGCAAATGCTGCTGAAAATCTTTGTCTTTTTTTTTTTTTTTTTTTTTTTAAGAGGCAGAAACATTGATGGAAAGAGCTTCGAATCACAGACCTACTCTGCACTCCTTAGTTCTGAGAGCTTTGGCAAGTCACTTAACTCCTGGTAATTTAAGTTTCCCTGTATACAAATAAGAAATATATATTACCACCTGCCAGGCCTGTTCTGAGGGTAAACAGAATACATATAAACCTATATAAAACACAGAGCATCATGTCTGACACACAGTAGACATTCAATTGTCATTTTCCTTCCAAAGGTTGGACTCCAATATATAGCTAGATCTGTGCCAAAACATAACAGCAGGCAGTGTGCTGAGTTGCCTATATATTAATACCTTGTCTCACTAACCACCATATTAACCCTGGGACATGGATATCATTACTCCTCTTTTGGCAGATTAAGAAACTAAGGCTTAGAGAGGTTAATAATAATTAAAAGTACCCAAAACTTGAAAATGAGGAGAAAAGATGACTTCATGTCCTTTCTATATTGGAGCACTGTCTAATGGGAATAGCTGAGGTCTTTCTGATTCTTAAGGGGAACGTACTTTGTCTGACTTACCATTAATTAGGCCCAGAGTCCTTCACGTTAGATGTTAATTTGTAGAAGATGAACAAGTTACTAATGACTGGTGGCATGGCTGGCAGAGAGCAAATGCTTTCTGCCCAGTAGGAAAGAGAACTCTGAAAGTTATGGGTTATTGCCCTCTAGGGCGTGAACTACCTTTGCATGTAGCTTGGCCCTATTTCAGCGTTTTGTGTTTCAGTGATGCCAGGTCTCAGATCCTTCTTTGACTGAGCTGGGTCATCCTGCGGATCCCTTCCTTGTGGGTACGTGCATGCTCAGTTGCTTCAGTCATGTTCACCTCTGTGATGCTATGGACTGCAGACCGCAGGCTCCTCAGTCCATGGGATTCTCCAGGCAAGACTACCAGAGTGGGTTGCCATGCTGGTAGTCATGATCAAACCCCAGGATCAAACCCGAGATTCTTGCATTACAGGTACATTCTTTACCCACTGAGCCACCTGGGATGCCCATTAAGTCTCTAATGTGTGCTCATCGTACATGGGTCAGTTTTTTTTTTTTTCTTTCTGAAAATGACACTTTGACAATAATTTACATAGCTCCCATCAAGATGAAAAAGAGTATAGCCTGGTTGGTCTGACTCCAGTGTCTACACACCTCATTCTAGCTGGCTCACAGAAAACAGGACTAGGATTTAAAGGGTGTACCCTCCCTCAAGTGAAAGTGACAGTGTTAGTCGCTCAGTTGTGTCCAACTCTTTGCGACCCCATGGACTGTAGCCCACCAGTCTCCTCTATCCATGGGAGTCTCCAGGCAAGAATACTGGAGCAGGTTGCCATGCCCTCCTCCAGGGGATCTTCTCAAGGATCGAACCCAGGTCTCCTGCACTGCAGGCAGATTCTTTACCATTTGAACCACCAGGGAAGCCCATCCTCCCTCAAGGAGCAATGAAAAAGACAGTCAGCTGTGATGTGATTTCATGCTAGAGTCCTGGCAGTATGTGTTAGGAAGTTTAGAAGAGGGACACCTCCATTTCTCACTTAGAGGAGACAGAATGATGGCAAAAGGCCTCACAAGAGAAGCACTGAAGAATGAGCAGATTTTCTCCTGATTTCCACCATAGGCAGAAGAATGATCCCCAAGAGTTTATATCAGGAAACAAATAATACCAATAGTGGCAGTAACTATGCAGCTTTGAGTTTATAGTTCTCACCTAGCCAAAGCTCACAAAAACTCTGTGAGGAGGGTACTATGTTATCTCCATTTTTAACTGAGAAAACAAGGGCATGAGAGCGTGACTGGCTTTCCCAAGAATGCTGGACTGGTGGGCACAGAGCTGGCCACTGAGCCACTGGTCTGGCTCGAGGACCCACGTTCCTCCTGCTCCTTTACTGCTTCTGTCTCCACGTGCTCCCTCTGTCCCTCGCTCTCACCCCAGGGACACGCAGTTTCTGACATAGCCCCTAGCTTCAGGCAGGCTAACATTTTTATTCCTGCTTGACCTATGTGCAGCTCTTGGAAGCTTAAAATGTGTAAATGACTTGTCAGCTCTGAAGGGCTGGAAGTGGGAGCCTCTGAGATGAAAGTCCCGCCCTTCCAGACACTCCATGGTTCCTTTCCTGGCGGGGCTGACTTGACTTGCTTTCCAGTCCTTGTTACTGATCCATCTGCACCTGGTCCTGGTGCTAAGTGGAGAGAAGGATAAATGAGCTTCCTCCTGCCACTCCTCACAGGGAAAGATGATGCACCATGGGGCTATGTGTCACTTTTGGTACAAAATGACGGAGGGTAACTGGAAGAGGAGGTTGAGAGAAACAGCAGGGCTTATCCTCACTTGAGATAGCTAGCAATCTCATCTTTCAGGCTTCATGAAGATGATTTCTCTCCTGCTTCATCCATGTGCTGCCCCCACTCCACCACTCCCTGAAGCCTTCCTTGTTATCTGTACTGTTCCATCTGCACAAAAGAATGGAAAGAGGGCTGAGACCTTGGCTGGGTCCCTGGCCTCTAAGCCTGTTTCTCATCTGTGCACTGAGCAGACTGGATGTGCATGCTATGATTTGAGGAAGTGTATTCAGGCAATCGGTGACAGTACCAGTGAGGGAACTCAGTGATGAGGAATCCACCCACACACACACACATGCACAGCCTGGGAGGAATCCACCCACACACACACACGCACAGCCACACAACCACGTGGCATGGAACGGGCCATCAGACATGTGCTTCTAACTTGGGACAGAGGTGATAGGCTGGTATAAGCATAAAGAACCACAGAAAACAGATGGGAAGAGCCATGCGAGATGCTCCTGAGCAGGCCAATGTGTTATCTTCAGGTGGCCCCAGTGAATAGGCACTGAAAATGAGCAGCTGCTTCATGATACATCCATTCTTGCCTAATTTCCTACATTCCACCCCCAAAGAAGACTGGAGAAAAGGGCCTGATTCAAGTCTGATTGCTTCTCCGAGCCTTCCCTACTCCTTCTTGCCCTCAAAGTCCTCTCTGCACTCACCATCCTGACACAGGGCTGCTCAGGGAATGAGAAGATGGGCATCTGATCCAGGGCTTGCCAGTAATAACCTGGATGGTTGAGCAAAGCCTGCTGTTTTCTGGGCCTNAGGGATGACATATAGCTTCCCCAGCATTGCGGGTTGCTTCTTGGGGGCTTTACACTGGTCTCGCCCCAGAGACATTGTGGGGAAGTCTGAGCGGCTTGGCCACAGGGAATCTAATTGTAACAAAGAAGTGGGCAGAGGCTTGAAACAACCAGGGCTTGGATCTTGGCCTGTCTCTTATACACATCTAGATGTGTATAAGAGACAGATGGAATACAGATGTGCAGAACAGCATGGTGTCTCTTGTGATACTTAGAAGTGCCTAAGAGATGCTGTTATCTATGACACAGATGAAAACGTTGACATCCAAGCTAAGTGATTTGCACATGGTCAAACATCTAGGAAGGGGTAGTAACTCCTGACCCTGAAATTTCTCTCATGGTAGAGACACTGGCATAGCTGTTACCTGCCTTCCTGCTCCCAAACCCACTACCCACCCATGGCAGACACCACCTGTGCATCTCAGCACCTTATTCAAACTGACTTCAGAAGACTGTAGTTTATGTCAACTACAAACTGGCACTTTCCAAGAGCACTTGCCAGTGAACAACAACAAGAAGGGCATTTGCCATCTGCCTCTGCAGAGACTGAACCCTGTGCTGCTGCAGCTGCCAACTTTCAACACCCCCTGAGGTGGGTGGAGGACTCTGTGCTCCAAGGAAACTGAGGGAACAAGTCTTTAGATAGGTAGATATTTTCAACACCTGATTTCAAGATCCCAACCCTTGCCTCTCCTTTTATCTGTGTGTGCACTTAGTCAGTCATGTCCAGCTTTTTGTGACCCCATGGACAGTAGCCTGCCAGGCTTCTCTGTCCATGGGGATTCCCCAGGCAAGAATACTGGAGTGGGTTGCCATGCCCTCCTCCAGGGGATCTTCCGAACCCAGGCACTGAACCCAGGTCTCCCACATGGCAGGTGGATTCTTTACCATCTGAGCCACCAGGGCAGCCCATCTAGAAAAGCACTAAATCCCTTCATGGTAACATCAGCCCCTCGTGAACTGCAGAAAACCTCTTGCAAAGTAAGTGCTTGATTGTGCTGAACTCCCCCTTCACCAAAATCTTATATATTGACCTTCCCCACTACCTCTTTGGAACAGTCTCTCCGAGCTCCTGTCTCCTGGGTTGCAGTCCTCATCTTGCCCCAAATAAAACAACTCACAACTCTCATATTGTGCATCTTTTTAGTCAACAGGTACCAACCTCTCACTTTAAACCTGCTACAGTCTATTCCCACCACAGAAGCTAAAGTGATCCCTTAAAAACAAATCAGATGGGCTTCCCTGGTGGCTCAGTGGTAATGAAGCCACCTGCCAGTGTAGAAGACATTGGTTTGATCCCAGATCCAGGAAGATCCCACATGCCATGGAGCAACTAAACCCATGGGCCACAACTGAGCCTGTGCTTCAGAGCCTGGGAGCCGCAACCACCGGCTCACGTGCCACAACTACTGAAGCTCCAGTGCGGTAGAGCCCACGCGCCGCCACGAGGGAAACCACCACCGCAAGAAGCCCGAGCAGCGCAATGGAGAGGGGCCCCCACTTAGCGCAACTCGAGAAAAGGCCAAGCAGCAGTGAAGACCCAGCACAGCCACAATAAATACAAAAAATGTTTAAAGTGTCGGATCATGCCATTCCCCAGATCAAACCCTCCAATGGCTTGACAATTCACTTATATACATCATGGTCTTCAGGATTTTGCAAGCTCTGGCCTCTAACCATCCTTCCAACTTCTTTTTCTACCTCTCTTCCCTCTGTTCATTCTATCCCAACCACTCTGCTCTCCCAGGTATTTACCTAATGCCTGGGTTCATTAAGATACTGTTCATTATAGTCACCAGTGGGGGTAGGTTGAAGGAAGGGATAGTTAGGGAGTTTGGGATAGACAAGTACACACTGCTATATTTAAAATGGACAAGGACCTACTGTGTAGCACAGGGAACTCTGGTGTTATGCGGCAGCCTGGAAGGGAGCGGGGTTTGAGGGGGAATGGATACATGTATATGTACAGCTGAGTCACTGTGTTGTACACCTGAAACTATCACAATATTGCTAATCAGCTGTACTCCATATACTTTATTTATTTATAAAATAAAAAGTTTTAAATTAAAAGATACTGTTCAAATGGTCTTTCCTTAAAGCAGCTGATCACCTATCTAAAGTGACACTTCATTCCTTCTTACAAGCCTATTTTTACTCGATTTTTCATTATTAACATTTATCACGGAGTGCCTTAAATGCAAAGTGTATAACTGTTTATTTATCCATCTGTCTCTGTTACCTATCAGTTCTATGACATCAAAGACATTTTTGTTCATTACTGTATGCTGAGTCCCTCCAATAGTGCTCTTCACCTAAGAAGAATCCAAACAAGTGTTGAATCCATGAGTATTAGTCATTATACCATCTCCTTATTGAACAGTCATTTAGACCGGTTTGGTTTGATTTACTCAACAATAAAATTGATGGTAACAGGGAAATGTACTCAGACATTCACTCTGGGGAGGAAAGCATATTTGGATGGCATGCTCTGGGCAAACGGTGGTGGTGTTCCAGGGCCTGAGTCTGTGTTACTGGTTGCAGAGACACTATTAAACTCTAACCTGATGCCCTCGGGTTGACTCATATGACCCTTCAGTGTGATGCTTGATTCCCCCAGACCAGTTACTCCCCAGGATCATGGCACACAGTTCATTCACAGCATCAGTACTCAACTACCACATGGCAGGAGGAATGAGAACATGATTAAACTGGCTATTTCCTATAAGATGTTATGGGGAAATCCGAATGAACTTTTTGCAAACACAGTAGTTAACAAAACATAAACCATTCAAACACTTCTACTTGTTAAAAAAATCTGTCTAAAACATCAGATGCAATATCCTGTGAAATAAGTCGAGTACACTTTTTTCACCTGACCCTGGGCATGTCCCTGTGGACCCCTGCTCCTTATTTGTAAGATTAGGAATGTCTGATCTTTGGGATCCTCCAAAGCTGATCCTTTTTAAATGACTAATAAGTCTATGATCATTTCCCCAAAATAGATGTGAAACTGGAGAAAGTGAGCCAAAGGGGGCTACCCTCGAGTTCTTTTGTAAAAATTGTTAAAATGAAACTAAATTCATGATGTAATCTTGATTTTTTGGTTTTCTGCCTCTTTGCCAAAGAACTTGGGGATGGGTTCTAATTAAGAGTACCAGCTCATTCCCTGTACAGAACAAATGATGACTAGAAGAATGCATGAGAAACAAGTTTATCAGAACCAATCCAAGCATCACAATGCTGCTCTCTTCTCAAAGCATTTTATAGCATGACTGAAGGGTGTGTGTTACCCTTTGTGTACATGTCTATCTCTGGAATCAAACTCCTGAGCACAAAGACTTTAACTTGCTCAAAATACTACCGTCTTCAACACTAGGCTTGCCACAAAGTAAGTACTGAAACCAAGAAGGACCCCATGGGCCTCCTGGGCATGGAAGAAGCCTTTTCTGTTTAGTCTCTGTGAAATTTCCTGGGGTTTACCTGGTGGTTCAGTGGTAAAGAATCCTCTTGCCAATGCAGGAGAAGCAGGTTTGATCCCTGGGTCAGGAAGATCCACTAGAGAAGGAAATTGGTACCCACTCCAGTATTCTGGAGAATCCCATGGACAGAGGAGCCTGGTGGGCTACAGTCCACAGGGCCACCAAAAGTTGGACACAATTGAGTGATGGAGCATGCACACATGCATGCACCCAAGCAGGCAGGACCTGCTCTGAGTTTCAAAGAGTTGTTAATCAAGGAAGAGAGGAGATGCAGAGACAAGGGCGGAGCAGTCACAAAACAACAGCGCAGCCTGGGGAGAGGATCCCGGTTCTCAAGGGACACACACAACAGTACCTTCGAGCTCCTTCCAGAACTAAACCCCCCACCAAATGAAAGACGTAACTACCCGATGAAGCATTCTTCATTCCAGAGAGAAGGTGACAGATTGATAACTACAAAAACTCCTCCAGGAGGCCAGATGAAAGGAGCACCAGCCCTGCACACACCTTGATCTTTACAGCAGCTCTGCCCTTGAACCAGTGTTATCAACCTCCTCACCAAATCCCCCCAGGATGCGACACAGTTTTGCAGGCATGAACCCGCCATGTGTTATGTCCCATTTGCCTGCCAAAGCAATAAAGCTATTCTTTTCTTTTTCACCCAAATCTCTGTCTTCAAGACTCAATTCCATACCAGAGCACAGAGGCTGAGTTTCTGTCAGTGCCATGGGTAGCTCTCTTCTCTGCCTACCTCTCATCCCCCGCCATCACAAGAAGAACAGTTAACAATTATTCATGGACAAAATACAACTGAGAAAATCCTAGAACATGAGAGTGCAGCTGAAGTACCCCCAACATCACAGAGACCAAGACAGACCACAGCAGAAAGGTGAGGGGAGCAGCTACACGTGGACCGCATGGCCCAGCCCCCAGGCCAGCACAGCACCGCAATGAAAGGTCTCCCTTGTGGTTCTTCCAGTGGGAAAAGAGAGCCCAGGGATGACATATAGCTTCCCCAGCATTGCGGGTTGCTTCTTGGGGGCTTTACACTGGTCTCGCCCCAGAGACATTGTGGGGAAGTCTGAGCGGCTTGGCCACAGGGAATCTAATTGTAACAAAGAAGTGGGCAGAGGCTTGAAACAACCAGGGCTTGGATCTTGGCAGACCAAGTTCCTACCTGCAGCACCCAGGGTAGGTAGTCTTCCCAACAGGTAGCTTTGCTCATCTGCGGAGCCAAGACAGTGGTGCATTCTGACCAGGTAACGGTGAGGAGAAGCTCTCAGCCTGCTTGGATCCTCAGACAAGAGTGCCGGGCACTGGAGCTTGGCCTGCCACTGCCCAGACAGGGAGGCTGAGTCATAGCCCAGCCTGCTGCTGAGTGTACATGACCAGGAACACCTGGGGGACTGAAAGAGAGAAGATTCGAGTTTATCAGAAGCAGGGATTTGGGGGCTGGAAATGTGAGTGAAGGTGGTCAAACTTCCTGTTACAAGATAAATAAGTACAACAGGACAACTACAGGTAACTTTGCTATATCAGAAAATCGAAAGCTGTAAAGAGAGTAAATCCTCAGAGCTCTCATCCCAAGGCGGGCGGGGGAGGGGGGGACACTTTTTTTTCTTTTTTTCTTTGTATTTACTACATGAGATGATGCGTGCTCAGCTGCTCAGTCACACCTGACTCTCTGCGACCCCAGGGGCTGAAGCATGCCAGGCTCCTATATCCATGGGATTTTTCCAGGCAAGAATACTAGCATGGGGTACCATTTCCTATTCCAGGGGATCCCCCCGACCCAGGGATCAAACCCTTGTCTCCTGTGTCTAGAGCCTTCCCTAGTGGTCCAGTGGCTAAGACTCCATACTCCCACTGCGGGGGGCCTAAGTTCAATCCCTAGTCAGGGAACCAGAGCCCACATGCCTCAACTAGGAGTTCACAGGCTGCAAATAAAAGATACCACACGTTGCAATGAAGATCAAAGATCCCATGTGCCACAACTAAGACCTGGAGAAGCCAAATACATAAATAATATTTTTTAAAAATCATTATGCTTACACCTTAAACTTATACAGAAAAGAAAGATAGTGTTAGTCACTCAGTTGTGTCCAACTCTCTGCAAGCCCATGGACTATAGCCCGCCAGGCTCCTCTGTCCAAGGAATTTTCCAAGCAAGAATACTGGAGTGGGTTGCCATTCCCTTCTCCAGGGGATCTTCCCTACCCAGGGCTAGGACCTGGGTCTCCTGCATTACGGGCAGATTCTTTATTGTCTCAGCCACAAGGAAAGCCCAACTTATATAGAGAGCTATGTTTCAAATACATCTCAATAAAACTGGAATGAATAAATAAACAAAAGTAAAACTTTACTAGGAAGGAAAGCAGAGAGGATTACAGTATAGCTTTTCACAGAACAATGGAGGCTCACAATGGTTTGATGACTTTCCCCAGCCAAAGTGTATCAGAGTAGAACCTGGCCTAAAGCCTCCTGGCTAAGCCCAGCCTGTGCCTTCTGGGTCTTAATTCTAACCTGGTGGATGGGACGATGGGACACGACTCTTAGCTGGCCCAGCAGGCAGGAATGCTGTGTGTACCCATCTGGGAGCTCTCACAACCAAGCAGGACTGGTCCAGTCCAATTCCTGTGAAGCAGCAGGCCCTTCCTGTACAGGTCCCCTTGTGTTTCTTCCTCCCTGTCTCAGGCCCCCAGAATTTTTCAGAGTCTGGGAGCCTTTTCTGATGAACAAGAGGGATCTTACAAAACTGTACACACTAAGGGTATCTAACCCCATTTGTTGAGCCCAAATGGTGTATCAGGGTGTATAGTATGGGGCTCAGGCTCTGAAATCAAGTTGTTTGGGTTCAAATCTCAACCCTGACACATATCTGGGCCCTGTGTATCCTCACTTTTAAAATAGGAATGTGGATTGTCCCTTCCTCTAGGCCAGTAGTGGGGATCAGGTAAGGCAGTGTGCAAAGACACACAGCATGTGCCCAGCACCTACCCATATCTCTCACTCCATCCTCACAACAAGCTGAGTGGGGAGATCATAATTATCGCATTTTATAGATTGAAGAAGGGGCTTCCCTCATGGCTTAGACAGTGAAGAATCTCCCTGCAATGCAGGAAACCCAGGTTTGATTCCTGAGTCAGGAAGATCCCCTGGAGAAAGAAATGGCAACCCACTCCAAAACTCTTGCCTGGAGAACCCCATGGACAGAAGAGCCTGGCAGGCTACAGTCCCTAAGATCACAAAGAGTGGGACATGACTGAGCGACTCTCTCTCTCTCTCTCTCTCTGTCACACACACACACACACACACACACATATACACAAATGAAGAAACGGAGGCTCAGAAACCCGAAGCAGCCATTTCAACAAGGCTTGCTCTACTGAACCCGGGCTCACCTCCAGATGCTGTTTCTCAGAGGACACTAGCGCCTTGAGGAGGATGCTGGAAGACACCACATAGAAACCACCCTGATTTCAGGGTGAGTTCACAGGGCAAGGCCACTCGGGCAGGGCAGAAATTTTTGGAAACAGGGAAAGCACGTTCTTCCCAGACTCTTGGAGGCACAGAGCAGCCCGCTGCCTGCTTGCTCCAGGATGTCTCAGAGTAGGAGCAAGTGGTAACACCTGCTCTCCCTGGGGCCGTGGCCAGCTCTACCCACAGCTGTTTCCAACTAGAGGACTGAAGGGCTGGCTCCGTTACTGAGAATGCAAGTGTCCTTGCGCAACTCCTAAGGCGAGGTTGTTAACACGCTTCCCTCGGGATCCAATTCCCTGTCGGCATGAAAAATGACCCCTCTGATTACCCCTGAGGGAACTCCCTACCCACCCTTCTCCCCCAGCCCCCAGTTCTCTGCTCTTTACTACCTTTGGAAAATGCTCTTTCCTGGAAAGAGACTGGGCTCTCCCTTTGGAAATCCTGAGCAGGCTTCTGTTTACTTGTTTGCTTGGTTGAGATGGATAAGGAAGGGCTTGTTTAGAAAAGCAGTGAGAAAGCATACAGTGTGCACCAGGAGTCAATGAACTCAATTTCGCTCACTTTAAAGTGAAATAAACTGGTCTTAACACACTGAAGCAAGACAGCTCTGTCCTTCTTCATGGGGAGGGGAACATGAGGGAAACTGCCACGAGGAGGCAGGGATGGTGGATCTGTGGCAAGGAGTTTTTCCCTGCTTTGCACTCAGGAAAGCAGAGATTGGAGGCTACAGCTGGGGCAGAGGGCAAAGTGCCAGGCGTGCATCCTCCGCCCTGGTGGCTCCTCCCCACCCCGCCCCAGCTGAACCACCCCCTTCACCCCTCAGGCCCCCCTCCAATCCAA
>SJYX01018221.1:387007-421947 GCA_006410675.1 Oreotragus oreotragus | reverse complement strand
TTCCTCCGTGAGGCCCCCCTCTGATCCATCCTAACCTCCTCCCATCTGTGTCCCTGCCCCTCCCCTTCCAGCATTCCACCACACTCCCTCAACCCTAAACCAGCGGCACCCTCTTGCCACTTGCGGTCCCTTCTCCAACCTGTCAGTTACCACCACTCCCTGAATCTTTGGGAGCCAAAGCCACCCAGGTGGCTCAGAGGTGAAGAATCCGCCTGCCAGTGCAGGAGACACAAGAGACAGGGATTCGATTCCTGGGTCGGGGAAGATCCCCTGGAGAAGGAAATTGCAACCCAACCCAGCATTTGTGCCAGGAAAATCCCACAGAGGAGCCTGGAGGGCTACAGTCCATGCACACACCCAAGCTGAAACCTTGTTTCACATGCTCTTCCTCTAAGAACCCGCTTTTCTCCTCCAAACTAGAAAGAATCATCTTCTCATCTCCTGGGCTCGGAAGAACAATTTATCTTTAATGTGTGTGGGCATGCTTGTCTATCAAGTAAGGGAACCACTCCAAGGTCATGGAGCAGTGTGGGGCCAGGGCTCCTGAATTTCTGCCTGTGACCTTTACATCACATCACCTTTCCTGTCCAACTCTGGAAGGCAAATCGCAGAGTTAAAATAGACACCAAAGGGATCAAATAAAAGCCTTTGTTTCTTACATTACTTGCCACAGAGGCAAGTGACCGAAGTCCTGGAAGCTTTGTTTCAGCAGCAGTACCCACAGGGAATGACTCAAAATGCCTTATTTGTCTGCATGTCTAACTCTGACAGGAAAGGTACCCTTGGCTCTCGGACTCCTGGGAGCATCTGTGAGGATGCTCATGTATCATTGGAAATATAATGAGTTGGAGATAATTTTCTTTATGAGAATTCCTCCAGGGAAGTAGGAGGGATTAGAAAGACTATTTTGATAAAGTGCCTGGGGTGAAGGTTTCATGCCCAAGGATCATGACTGGCCAATAAGAGATGTTTTCTAAACTGTCTCCAGGGCACAGCTCTTTGCCTTTCTGCCATCCATTTCTCTTTTCTTCCTCCCTGAGGGACTCCTGACTTTTTCAAATGTGAAAATTTCCCTCATTTGACTCTGCAAAGGAACGCTCCTTTTCTTCCTCTGAAAGGGCACCTTGATTGGTCTAGGCTGGAGTTGGCAAGTCAAGGCCCATGGGCCAAATTTGGCCAGTCACCGCCACCTGCAAGCTAAGAAGGATTTCTGCATCTTGTTTGCGTCCTTCAGTCACCAAATTGGGTCCGATTTTTCGTGACCCCATGGACTGCAGCACACCAGACTTTCCTTTGCTACAGGCTCTAAGAAGACCTAATATAAAATCCACATCTTAATTGGTTGGGAAAAAAGCAAGAGAAGAATAGTATTTTTTGACTTGTGAAGATTATATGAAATTCAAATTTCAGTGTCCCTGAAATTTCTTTTAACAGCTTTGTTGATGTATAATTCACATACTGAGTAATTCACCATTTGAAGTGTACAACTCTAGGGCTTTCATTATGTCCACCAGATCGTGCAGTCATGACCACAATCAATTTTTACCCCCAAAAGAAATCCCATGCGTCATCCCCAGCCCCTCAAACCGTAGGCAGCTGCTAACCTACTTTCTGTATCTTTTCAGGTGAAGTAATAAATGCCGTCACCGTTAAGCCGATGTGAAACGTAGTTTCCATTACCTGTAGCCACAAGCATCCTATCAGATACAACTTCTTCCTATAGAGCAAGATTGAGTAACATATGCTACTTGGGACCAGAGTTGAATTTTCCCAGACAATGGAAGGAGGCTTGAAACCAAGCAGGACCCTGTGGGGTTCCTGGGCATGGAAGCCTTTCTGTGTCTCCTGACCGTCAGCCTCCATGACCTTCCCTAAATTTCAAACAGCAGGTTCAGACAGTTGTCAGTGAGGGAAGGGAGGGGATGCAGAGATAAGGGAGGAAGAGTCAGAGGAAATAATAAATAGTGCACAGCTTTGGGAAAGGGTCTTGGTTCTGTCTCAAGGGATACACATAACAATATTTATGAGCTCTTCTGAAGAACTGAAACCCTCAAAAATGGAAGTTGTTACCTACTTGATAAAGCATCCTTCATTCCAGAGAGAAGGTCATAGGTTGATAACCTGAGAACCACAGAATCTTGTAAGGAGACCACCTGAGGCCAGATTTGCATACCCCCTGATTCTCATCAGCAATGCCACCCTGAACCCTTACTATAAAACTCCTCACCAAACTTGCCTCCCCAGCCCCAGGTTGAAACACATAGCTTTGAGGGCATGCACCTGCTTGCCTCCCTTTGCCCAGCACTGCAATGAAGCTATTCTTTTCTATTTTATCCAAAACTCTGTCTCTGAGATTTAATTCTATGTCAGCGTACAGAGGCTGGATTCAGCTTCAAGCTAGGCACTGCCACCACCAGCCCTCTTTCTCCGCCCTCGTCTGTGGTGTTCTGCCTCCCCATGCAGCTCTTAGATGTTGGAAGGGTATCATTTTCAGCGAATACTAATGCATTGCCTGCCTATTTGTCTACCTGTCCCTGGCTTTTTATCTAGCTTGCCTAGTTTTAAGATATGGCCCTTGAGCTCATTTACAAACAAAATTGAAGCAGAATTTTTCTGCTTGGTGTCCAATTATTATGGGTACACATTAAAGTAGTATGTTAAGAGATTTTATTATTTTAAACCAGGCTTTCTGGGATGATGGGAATTCGGGCATTTCTTTTCCTTCTGTGTTTCTGAAAGATCACCCTTTTTCTAACAACATGGACCCTTCTTAAAATAAAAATTTAGCTAATTTTATATTTTTAGATATTTTTCTCATTAATATTTTCCCTAAATTGTCCTGAAGCCTCAGTTGCTCACCAGTGTGGCTATTCACTATAGGTGTGAGGGATCATCTCCTGGCTCAGTAAAATGGATAAAGCTAAGGCATGGCTATAAAAGAATATTTTTAGTAATTGATACAGTAGCAAGAACAAAGCAGTAGGATTTAAGACCCTGGGGTTGAGGCCGTGACCTGTTAAGCTTCTTATGTGGCATTGGCCAGTTGGTTCCTTATATTTAACTTTCTACTCCTCCTTGGAACCTTGATCCTTGGGCTCATTTCTTTAAAATAATTTCCTGAGGTCACCTGCCCTTCCAAAGGTGAATCAGATAATCTACTTCTATATTTCTAAAATATCCTTAGTATATTCTTCCATTACAGTTCTTATCTGGCTGAATTTTAGGGTGTTTTTTTTTTTTTTAGTTTTTACTGAACTCCTCAGCTATATGGTGAGTTCTTCGTAGGAAAGAACCACCTCTCTTTATTTCAGTTTCCCTGAACTTGATCTATCTTACACACTTGATTTTTTTTAATAAACAAACAACTGGCATTTATTATTCTAGAGAATAAAACAGTTGGACCAAAGAATAAAATAGTTATAGAGTCTCTTCCATCTCTAAAATTTAATTCATCTTTAGGGATTATTCAATGATACATGGTAAAAGTATTTGCAAAAACTGTAGTAGATCATTTAGGAATTCTTTCTGATGAATAGTGACAGGTATCCAAAATAACACTGTCTTAAATAAATCACGAGTGGATTTCTGTCTCATGGAAAAGACATAGAGAAACAGACATCCAGTCTTCAGCAACTCATGATCTCTCTCCTCTCTGTTTTACCAACTTTATTGAATGGCTACTCTCATCTAGGCTGCCTCATGATACTTAATGGCTGCTGTAGCTCCAGTCATTAAATGAATATTCCAGGCAGCTAGAAGAAGGAAGCAAAAGAGACCAAGAGGGCATTGTTTCTAGGAAAGTCCAATTCCTTTCAAGTCCTAACCAATGACTTCCACATATAAGTCATATCTGTGAGGGAGGCTAGGAAATACCACTTATAATTGAGCAAACTGCCATACCCTACAACACAGGGATGTCTTGCTTGCTAAGGAGGAAAGGTGAATGGGTATTGGGTACATACAGGAAAATTTCCACTATCCTTGGTGAGTGTCCCCTCAACATCACTGTATTACAGAAGATTAGGATTGACTCTTAGAGGTAGATTCTCTTTGAAATTTGGTCCTTCAAGTCATCAGCTGTATGACAAATAACCACTCAGGACACCAGGTTATATATATAAAAAAAATGATGGCTGATTCACTGGTCAGATCATATATGGGGCTAAGCATATAATCAGTGTGTTAAAAGAAAATGTTGAACTGTTCGAATTACCCTTAAAAATGTTTTAATTTAGCTCTCAAGAAAGGGCATCTTCTCACCTGCCTTTTCCCATACTAAATGAAAATACATCACATGAGGGTCATACCATATCAAGCTATTCCCACTGTGAAAGCACTGCGGAGCCTGAGCCCCATGCCTGCAGCACCAGGTGAATCTCTTCCAGCTCACACTGACTCTTGGACATGCCCGGAGTAAAGTGGAGAGTCACATTTGCATTTAAATCTCCTGTTGCATTTCATTTAATCTTTCTGGCACAGCACATAAACATAGTTGTTCACTTCAGTAAGTGAAATTCCTGTATGCAAGTCCATCAAACGTGTTGCTCTGACTGCCCAGTTTTTAGTCTGATAAAATGCTCCATTGCAGGTAGAATGCTGTAGCATGTGGTGAGTATGGAGGTGATATTGGGCAAATTTCCAGACACACCAGCTCTTATTCTTCTTTTTCTTTACATCTGCATTGGCCCTTGACTATCAAACAGTCCCCACTAAGCCTTTTGCTAATATTTGTCCTTCTAATAAGGGCCTCATGCTTCCCTCATGGTGGAACTTTGGACATCTCATCAGGCAGGGGAGAAGAGATTATTTTTAGGGGACAAGCATGTGCATCGCCCTACACAAAATCAATCTGCTTGCTTCTATGGAAAGCTTGGACTTGAAGACAGCTTGAGATTCCGGGTAGTTTTTCATTTCAGTTGCTTTTATATTTTGAAGAGAATATTGAACTGTTTCCACGGTGACATTTCATAATCACAGCGTCTGGAGCAAAAAGTGCCACGGTAGCTAAGCTAGAGAAACAATGGATTCCTATGTAAATCACCAAGGATTCTGATTGTTTACTGTCCACGCTCTGCCCACTGACACCCATGGTCAGTCACCAGGACCTAAAAGACAGGAGATAAAATGTGTCCTGGAAAACTCAGGCACTATCAGCAAATTACTTATATTTTTGAATAATCTTAAAATCAGACCTCTTTCTTCCCTTTCTTGTTTTGTTTTTTTTTTTAACCTAGGAGAACTCATTTACGGAGCTTTATCATTTTCATTTCTGACCCTAGAACAGAGAGAAAAAAGAAGTGAAGATGAATGGAAAACCTGAATTTAAACATGATATGTTTTTGTCCCCCAGATATGCTCAAAAGTATAATTGTGTCAGTCCAGGTACTGTGTGCTAAGTCGCTTTAGTTGTATCTGATTCTTTGTGACCCCATGGACTCTCACCTGCCAGGCTCCTCTGTTCATGGGATAGTCCAAGCAAGAATATTGGAATGGGTTGCTATGCCCTCCTCCAGGGGATCTTCCCAACCCAGGGATGGAACCCACATCTCTTATGTCTCTTGCATTAGCAGGTAGATTCTTTACCACCAGCGCTACCTGGGAAACTCTGTCAGCCCAGGTAAGGGCATGTAAAAGGGTCGGGACAATGCCTAAACTCCTGCTGAGTTCTCAGATTTTGGTTCTAGCTGTGCCAAAAATTGGCAATAATCTTGGGTAGAAGAAGAACTAGTCTCTCTGCCTATATACCTGTGCACAAAACAAATAGCTTGGAATAACCCCTGTTATAAAACCTGTGTTCCAGGAAAGGAGAGTATGTTCCATCCCATAGCTAAATGGGCTTCCCTGATAAAATAAAGTGAGATGGACCTAGACATTATCATACTAAGCACGTTGAACAGAGAAAGAAATACTGTATATCACTTACATGTGGAATCTAAAAAGATGATGCAAATGAACTAATTTACAAAACAGAAACACATTCACAGACTTCAAAAACAAACTTCTGGTTACCAAAGGGGAAAGATGACGGGAGGGACAGCCTAGGAGTTTGGGATTAACAGACATACACTTGCTGTCATTTACTAGCTAAGTCCTATCCAACTCTGTGACCCCATGGACTGCAGCATGCCAGGCTTTCCTGTCCTTCACTATCTCCTGGAGTCTGCTCAAACTCGTGTCCATTGACATACCCAACAAGGACCTACTGTATAGCACAGGGAACTCAACTCAGTATTCTGTGATGACTTAAATGGGAAAATAGTCTGAAAAAGAATAGGTATATATAAATAACTGAACCACTTTGCTGTACACCTGAAAATAACACAACACAATAAATCAACTATACCCCAATATAAAATAGAAATTAAATTAAAAATAAACTAAAATGAAATGTCTCTCATTTATTTGACCAAATATATTATTTTACCCATCTGATTCCACATCTTGATTTTTTGTAGAAGTCAGTTGCTTATGGAATACAGTTCAACAAGCCCTTAAATTAATTAAAATGATATTTAAAGACCTTGGTGGGTTTTAAATATTGGCATTTTTATGACTTGGTAAATTCCAGTAAGTAGCACACCAAGCCAGTTATCATACTGTGATCATTGATGCTTATTATGATAACCTGCACATTTTTAAGATCCTAAAAGGTAGTCAGAACTAACAAAGCATGATTAAAAGTATGTTCCTCATGGTTTAGGATGCTTTTTTATATCCGGATCATTAAAAGATGATCCCCATGTGGGTGGGTGTGACCATGCTTGTGCATGTACTACTTTTAGTGGCAATTTTAAACTGCATATATTTATGGTTGCACACACACAACCCATAGCTGATCCCCAGTCCAAGTCTAAACAGAACCCTTGCTGAAGTGGGAAAAGGAGGCTGACATCCCACATCCTTCCAGTAAGTTCTCATATAGGCTTGTAATTAGAGGCATTGTGTTATATGAAAAGATAGTGGCTTGGCAATCAGTAGAGGTGTAACAACCAGGTTTGGCTCTATGACCCTGTAAGTTACCTGTCTCAACCTCAGCTTCCCCAACTGTAAAATGGGAATAACAGTAGCTACCTCTTAGGGTTAAAGAGCAAAGGGAAAGCATCCAGCCCAGAGGAGGGATTCNTAGTGGCTTGGCAATCAGTAGAGGTGTAACAACCAGGTTTGGCTCTATGACCCTGTAAGTTACCTGTCTCAACCTCAGCTTCCCCAACTGTAAAATGGGAATAACAGTAGCTACCTCTTAGGGTTAAAGAGCAAAGGGAAAGCATCCAGCCCAGAGGAGGGATTCACTAAAATCATTCACTAAAATCCTTGGGTGGGTTTGGGCCTCTTTCCATAGACCTTCTCCAGGACAGGGCCTGTAGCTTCTAAACTGGGAGTCTGCCCAGCATCTAACACACAGTGGGCTGCCTTATGAATGAATTTGCTAAGTGTAAAACTTAATTTTGAAACAAACTAGGTACTCTTTGGGGAAGACAATGGCACCCCACCCCAGTACTCTTGCCTGGAAAATCCAATGGACGGAGTAGCCTGGTGGGCTGCAGTCCATGGGGTCGCTAACAGTCGGACAGACTGAGCGACTTCACTTTCACTTTTCTCTTTCATGCATTGGAGAAGGAAATGACAACCCACTCCAGTATTCTTGCCTGGAGAATCCCAGGGATGGGGGAGCCTGGTGGGCTGCCGTCTATGGGGTCACACAGAGTCGGACATGACTGAAGTGACTTAGCAGCAGCAGCAGGTACTCTTATGTTGCTCCCTCCTGCTAAAGCCCACTAGCAGAAGAACTGGGAGCTTCTCCTTCCCCAGCTAACAAACTTGGGTTGTCACTTCCCCAGGAGGCTTTCCCTGCCCACACTCACTAATTCCTATCCCTCTATCAGCACTGGCTACTTTCTCCTTGGAGCATACATCATAGTGATATCTCTCTGGCTCTCTCTCTCTCTATTTACAAACCTTTGGTTAATGTCTGTTCTCCCCCACAAGTCTGTACACCTACTCAAGGGCACAGGACATGGCTGCTCTTGTCTGTCAGTTTGACCTCCAGTACTTAGCAGTGTTTGGTACACAGAAAGTGCTGAAGAAACATGTGAATGAATGAACAAATGCTCCCTTTCCACTTCTTAAAAAGAGCTCTCTCCTTGCTGATTTTTTCACTGAGGCTGAGCATCATAAATACGCCACAGCCAAAGCTCTGTCTGTTCCCTAGTCCCACGTGGGAACCGAAACCAGCAGAGGCTGAAACGTAACGTCCTGGGGCCATGGGTTAGGCCAGTTCTCAAGTGGCTCCAATGGGATGGAAGGAAACAGAGGAGGCTGGGTCAGCAACAATCTCTGTGCCTTGGGCCTTTGCCTGCTGCTGGCAACGTGCAGCTTATGCCTGGTTTAGCTCCATTTCCAGTCTGATGGTTAAGCCCGCAAACTTTGCAGACTTCATTTCCTGTGGACTGCTGTTCGCACCGGCTCTGACCCTCCTACACGGCTTCACCCTGTAGCATCTGTGACCTGACTGCCTGGCTTCTGGCCTCCTCACTCCCCCAACACCCCACGCCTCCTCTGAGCTGTGTCCCCAGCACTGGCCCTGTTCCCAGTCCCCTCGACCTGCTGCCACCCACGGTTCAGTATGATGGAATGACTCGCTCAACAATATCTGCCTTTGGAAACGTAACCCACGGGCAAGATGTGCCTGGATTCAAATATCCAAACTGTATATCTCTGCTGCAAGGATTGAGGGATTGTGTTCTCCAAGGTTTTTCCAGACCCCAGCTGCGGTGTTATCAGCACAACTTTTGCGGTTGTGTCAGAGAATGTGGCTGGCCTTGGTTTTATTCTTGAGGTCGTCCCCCCGACCTGAGGTTGGCCAACTGCCCTGTGCCCTGTAACCTCTGCCTCTAAACTCGAGCAGGGAGGTCTTAGGAAGAGAGATTGCTAAATAAAGACCAGCGGTGGTATTTACTTAACAGATGGTGACAGAACCCCAAGCTCTCTCTCCTTGAGCATTACTCCAGGAGAATTTTCTAGGTCTGATACAGCTGAGAAAGGATGAATTCAGTCACATTGGCTCCCTGGGCCTGTCTACAAAGAGCGTGTTAAAAACTCATTATTCATTTTTAAAAATAGAGCCCCATGCAGCGAATTCCACTGAGCTGCTCGTAGTGTGTGCAACAACATCGTGTTGGAACGAAACCAGACTAGGTGTCTGGAGATTCAAACAAGAAAGGGAAGAAAGAGGTCTGATTTTAAGATTATTCAAAAATATAAGTAATTTGCTGATAGTGCCTGAGTTTTCCAGGACACATTTTATCTCCTGTCTTTTAGGTCCTGGTGACTGACCATGGGTGTCAGTGGGCAGAGCGTGGACAGTAAACAATCAGAATCCTTGGTGATTTACATAGGAATCCATTGTTTCTCTAGCTTAGCTACCGTGGCACTTTTTGCTCCAGACGCTGTGATTATGAAATGTCACCGTGGAAACAGTTCAATATTCTCTTCAAAATATAAAAGCAACTGAAATGAAAAACTACCCGGAATCTCAAGCTGTCTTCAAGTCCAAGCTTTCCATAGAAGCAAGCAGATTGATTTTGTGTAGGGCGATGCACATGCTTGTCCCCTAAAAATAATCTCTTCTCCCCTGCCTGATGAGATGTCCAAAGTTCCACCATGAGGGAAGCATGAGGCCCTTATTAGAAGGACAAATATTAGCAAAAGGCTTAGTGGGGACTGTTTGATAGTCAAGGGCCAATGCAGATGTAAAGAAAAAGAAGAATAAGAGCTGGTGTGTCTGGAAATTTGCCCAATATCACCTCCATACTCACCACATGCTACAGCATTCTACCTGCAATGGAGCATTTTATCAGACTAAAAACTGGGCAGTCAGAGCAACACGTTTGATGGACTTGCATACAGGAATTTCACTTACTGAAGTGAACAACTATGTTTATGTGCTGTGCCAGAAAGATTAAATGAAATGCAACAGGAGATTTAAATGCAAATGTGACTCTCCACTTTACTCCGGGCATGTCCAAGAGTCAGTGTGAGCTGGAAGAGATTCACCTGGTGCTGCAGGCATGGGGCTCAGGCTCCGCAGTGCTTTCACAGTGGGAATAGCTTGATATGGTATGACCCTCATGTGATGTATTTTCATTTAGTATGGGAAAAGGCAGGTGAGAAGATGCCCTTTCTTGAGAGCTAAATTAAAACATTTTTAAGGGTAATTCGAACAGTTCAACATTTTCTTTTAACACACTGATTATATGCTTAGCCCCATATATGATCTGACCAGTGAATCAGCCATCATTTTTTTTATATATATAACCTGGTGTCCTGAGTGGTTATTTGTCATACAGCTGATGACTTGAAGGACCAAATTTCAAAGAGAATCTACCTCTAAGAGTCAATCCTAATCTTCTGTAATACAGTGATGTTGAGGGGACACTCACCAAGGATAGTGGAAATTTTCCTGTATGTACCCAATACCCATTCACCTTTCCTCCTTAGCAAGCAAGACATCCCTGTGTTGTAGGGTATGGCAGTTTGCTCAATTATAAGTGGTATTTCCTAGCCTCCCTCACAGATATGACTTATATGTGGAAGTCATTGGTTAGGACTTGAAAGGAATTGGACTTTCCTAGAAACAATGCCCTCTTGGTCTCTTTTGCTTCCTTCTTCTAGCTGCCTGGAATATTCATTTAATGACTGGAGCTACAGCAGCCATTAAGTATCATGAGGCAGCCTAGATGAGAGTAGCCATTCAATAAAGTTGGTAAAACAGAGAGGAGAGAGATCATGAGTTGCTGAAGACTGGATGTCTGTTTCTCTATGTCTTTTCCATGAGACAGAAATCCACTCGTGATTTATTTAAGACAGTGTTATTTTGGATACCTGTCACTATTCATCAGAAAGAATTCCTAAATGATCTACTACAGTTTTTGCAAATACTTTTACCATGTATCATTGAATAATCCCTAAAGATGAATTAAATTTTAGAGATGGAAGAGACTGTATAACTATTTTATTCTTTGGTCCAACTGTTTTATTCTCTAGAATAATAAATGCCAGTTGTTTGTTTATTAAAAAAAATCAAGTGTGTAAGATAGATCAAGTTCAGGGAAACTGAAATAAAGAGAGGTGGTTCTTTCCTACGAAGAACTCACCATATAGCTGAGGAGTTCAGTAAAAACTAAAAAAAAAAAAAACACCCTAAAATTCAGCCAGATAAGAACTGTAATGGAAGAATATACTAAGGATATTTTAGAAATATAGAAGTAGATTATCTGATTCACCTTTGGAAGGGCAGGTGACCTCAGGAAATTATTTTAAAGAAATGAGCCCAAGGATCAAGGTTCCAAGGAGGAGTAGAAAGTTAAATATAAGGAACCAACTGGCCAATGCCACATAAGAAGCTTAACAGGTCACGGCCTCAACCCCAGGGTCTTAAATCCTACTGCTTTGTTCTTGCTACTGTATCAATTACTAAAAATATTCTTTTATAGCCATGCCTTAGCTTTATCCATTTTACTGAGCCAGGAGATGATCCCTCACACCTATAGTGAATAGCCACACTGGTGAGCAACTGAGGCTTCAGGACAATTTAGGGAAAATATTAATGAGAAAAATATCTAAAAATATAAAATTAGCTAAATTTTTATTTTAAGAAGGGTCCATGTTGTTAGAAAAAGGGTGATCTTTCAGAAACACAGAAGGAAAAGAAATGCCCGAATTCCCATCATCCCAGAAAGCCTGGTTTAAAATAATAAAATCTCTTAACATACTACTTTAATGTGTACCCATAATAATTGGACACCAAGCAGAAAAATTCTGCTTCAATTTTGTTTGTAAATGAGCTCAAGGGCCATATCTTAAAACTAGGCAAGCTAGATAAAAAGCCAGGGACAGGTAGACAAATAGGCAGGCAATGCATTAGTATTCGCTGAAAATGATACCCTTCCAACATCTAAGAGCTGCATGGGGAGGCAGAACACCACAGACGAGGGCGGAGAAAGAGGGCTGGTGGTGGCAGTGCCTAGCTTGAAGCTGAATCCAGCCTCTGTACGCTGACATAGAATTAAATCTCAGAGACAGAGTTTTGGATAAAATAGAAAAGAATAGCTTCATTGCAGTGCTGGGCAAAGGGAGGCAAGCAGGTGCATGCCCTCAAAGCTATGTGTTTCAACCTGGGGCTGGGGAGGCAAGTTTGGTGAGGAGTTTTATAGTAAGGGTTCAGGGTGGCATTGCTGATAAGAATCAGGGGATATGCAAATCTGGCCTCAGGTGGTCTCCTTACAAGATTCTGTGGTTCTCAGGTTATCAACCTATGACCTTCTCTCTGGAATGAAGGATGCTTTATCAAGTAGGTAACAACTTCCATTTTTGAGGGTTTCAGTTCTTCAGAAGAGCTCATAAATATTGTTATGTGTATCCCTTGAGACAGAACCAAGACCCTTTCCCAAAGCTGTGCGCTATTTATTATTTCCTCTGACTCTTCCTCCCTTATCTCTGCATCCCCTCCCTTCCCTCACTGACAACTGTCTGAACCTGCTGTTTGAAATTTAGGGAAGGTCATGGAGGCTGATGGTCAGGAGACACAGAAAGGCTTCCATGCCCAGGAACCCCACAGGGTCCTGCTTGGTTTCAAGCCTCCTTCCATTGTCTGGGAAAATTCAACTCTGGTCCCAAGTAGCATATGTTACTCAATCTTGCTCTATAGGAAGAAGTTGTATCTGATAGGATGCTTGTGGCTACAGGTAATGGAAACTACGTTTCACATCGGCTTAACGGTGACGGCATTTATTACTTCACCTGAAAAGATACAGAAAGTAGGTTAGCAGCTGCCTACGGTTTGAGGGGCTGGGGATGACGCATGGGATTTCTTTTGGGGGTAAAAATTGATTGTGGTCATGACTGCACGATCTGGTGGACATAATGAAAGCCCTAGAGTTGTACACTTCAAATGGTGAATTACTCAGTATGTGAATTATACATCAACAAAGCTGTTAAAAAAAATTTCAGGGACACTGAAATTTGAATTTCATATAATCTTCACAAGTCAAAAAATACTATTCTTCTCTTGCTTTTTTCCCAGCCAATTAAGATGTGGATTTTATATTAGGTCTTCTTAGAGCCTGTAGCAAAGGAAAGTCTGGTGTGCTGCAGTCCATGGGGTCACGAAAAATCGGACCCAATTTGGTGACTGAAGGACGCAAACAAGATGCAGAAATCCTTCTTAGCTTGCAGGTGGCGGTGACTGGCCAAATTTGGCCCATGGGCCTTGACTTGCCAACTCCAGCCTAGACCAATCAAGGTGCCCTTTCAGAGGAAGAAAAGGAGCGTTCCTTTGCAGAGTCAAATGAGGGAAATTTTCACATTTGAAAAAGTCAGGAGTCCCTCAGGGAGGAAGAAAAGAGAAATGGATGGCAGAAAGGCAAAGAGCTGTGCCCTGGAGACAGTTTAGAAAACATCTCTTATTGGCCAGTCATGATCCTTGGGCATGAAACCTTCACCCCAGGCACTTTATCAAAATAGTCTTTCTAATCCCTCCTACTTCCCTGGAGGAATTCTCATAAAGAAAATTATCTCCAACTCATTATATTTCCAATGATACATGAGCATCCTCACAGATGCTCCCAGGGGTCCGAGAGCCAAGGGTACCTTTCCTGTCAGAGTTAGACATGCAGACAAATAAGGCATTTTGAGTCATTCCCTGTGGGTACTGCTGCTGAAACAAAGCTTCCAGGACTTCGGTCACTTGCCTCTGTGGCAAGTAATGTAAGAAACAAAGGCTTTTATTTGATCCCTTTGGTGTCTATTTTAACTCTGCGATTTGCCTTCCAGAGTTGGACAGGAAAGGTGAACCCCTCTTTTTAATCTGCATCCTTTTATCTTTCTCATTTCACGTCTGTTTTCTGCTCTGCTTGATTTGGATGCTAGAAACTGAAAACAAGCATCAAATGGTATTTTAGATCTGCACAGCCCAATCTTCTCCACCTGGCACTGACTTTCTCAGTACGACTCCTGGGGGTGGGGTGGGGACATTCAGGGAAGAAATACTTTTGGGTTCAGGCAGCTGATGGAACCAGAGACACCAAGAGTTGCTAATTACAGTCCAGGCCACTGGAGCCTTTGGTGTTGTCACAGAAAGAAAAAAAAAAACAAAACATCAAAAGACAGAAATTCCTAAAGCCTTGCCACATATTCTGAGTCTAGATTGTTGCTTCTGGGCTACTTTGTCAATCTTGGGAAATTTGTTTTTGACTAAGTTATCACCTTGAAATGAAGACGTCGAAAGAGCTTTAGTGGGGGATTAGCAGACAGGTTTCACTCTCAGCCACGACTTTCCTAGTGACCTTGGAAAACTCACCTCACCTGACTCTTCAGAATGGACTGTAACATATCTTATTTTGTATAGTTCTGAGATTTAGCAGTGCAAGGCCCAACTGGCTATGGCAGGAGCAGGAAAGAGAGACAGGATAGAAATGAGAGATTTCCAATGAATGTCTCCATCTCCTTCAGGTCTCAAGGCAGATGTCTGTTTCATAGAAGGTGAGAATACTATGAATGATGATCATAAGCAGCCATCGCTAACTTCTGGATTCTCATTATTCTTTGGGCCATGCCCTGTGCTTAGGGCCTTATACTAATCCTATCACTTAATCCTAGCAATACTGGCATGAGGTAAGCACTCTTCTCATCTCCAAAACATCAATAAAGAGATGGGGTTTAAGAATGGTTCAAAACTTGACTCCCCAAATTAGGTCAAGTTCCATGTACTTCTTCATATCAATTATCACAGCTCATAACTACTGTAGTCCCTCCTTATGAATGTGGGATACATTCCAAGACCCCTAGTAGCTGCCAGAAAGTGTGAAAAGTGCCAAATCCTATACGTACTATGTTTTTCCTAATTATTGTACATACCAGTGATAAATTTTGGGGCTTCCTGGGTGACTCAGATGGTAAAGAATCCTCCTGCAGTGTAGGAGACCTAGGTTCCATCCCAGGGTCAGGAAGATCCCCTGGAGGAGGGAATGACAACCCACTCCAGTACTCTTGCCTGAAGAATCCCGTGGACAGAGTGGGACATGCTACAGTTCATGGAGTCACAAAGAGTTGGACATGACTGAGCAAAAATGCACACACAGTGATGAAGTTTAATTTAGAAATTAGACACAGTGAGAGATTAACAACAATAATGTCAAGAAAGCAGAACAATTATAACAAATATTCTACAAAAAAGTTATGTGAATGTGATCTCTCTTTTGCCCTCTCTCTCCAAATATCTTATGGTACAAATTTAATGCTTTTTCCATCTCAACTAAACACATACTTTTTCCATCTTAACTAAACATGTATCACATACTATGGCTAGAATTTTGTAGTTTGAGGTGTGACATCAAAAGTAGCATGGATTTCTTTTTCCTTCTTTACAATTTCACAATAGAAGATTCATTCTTACTGTAGATCTTAACACCTTCAGTATATCCTTTTTTTTTTTTTTTCATTTCTTATTAAGTCAAGAACCATTACTTTTTCACTTAAAGAAAGCACTTACAGCTTCTCTTCAGCATATCCAAATTTCTAGCATCACTGTTCTTGCACTTTGGACCCAACACTAAGGAAAACAAGGGTGACCTGGACATAAGCAGTGAGATACCAGGATAGTTGATCTGAGAACAGAGTCAGCTACTAAGCAACTCACAGGCAGGTTGCACTGGACAAAGGGACTATTCACATCCAAGACAGGGTGGAGTAAAATGACTTAAGAAATCACAATACTCAGAATGGCAGGCTATTTAAAACTTCTGGATTATTTCTGGAATTCAATTTAATATTTTTGAACCACAGTTGACCACAAGTAAATGAAACCAGGGAAAGTGAGAACGTAAGACATGAGAGGACAATTCTATATTTGTGTGACTTTTTCCAGTCCCTGCGTTCCCATTCGATTATAAGCTCCACTGGTGTTAGTCATTTAGTCATGTCCAACTCTTTGTGACCCCATGGACTGTAGCCCGCCAGGTTCCTTTGTCCATGGGATTCTCCAGGCTAGAACACTGGCGTGGGTAGCCATCTCCTTCTCCAGGGGATCTTCCTGACCCAGGGATTGAACCCAGGTCTCCTGCATTGCAGGCTGATTCTTTACCATCTGAGTCACCAAGAAACTCCACTAGGGTACAGGCTATAACTGTTTGTTCACAGTTGTTTGCTAAGTGAAATGCCCAGCACATAGCTAGGACTCNAGGGGATCTTCCTGACCCAGGGATTGAACCCAGGTCTCCTGCATTGCAGGCTGATTCTTTACCATCTGAGTCACCAAGAAACTCCACTAGGGTACAGGCTATAACTGTTTGTTCACAGTTGTTTGCTAAGTGAAATGCCCAGCACATAGCTAGGACTCCATAAACAGTGACTGCATGAGTTGACTAGATTTACTCCCTGGCACTGCTACGGGGAGGACAGGTCCATTTGCAGAAGCTGGGTATCTGAGGTCATGAGGACACCCATCAGCTCCCATTCCAGGCCTCTGGTCCGTCCTCAGAGCATTCTTACGGGTGGAGGTTATCAATAGTAATAAAAGCTCCAGAACCATGCAAGCCTCTGAAGTACAGACACCCATCACCCACGAGATGACAGGAAAGTGACAGGGTGCTAGTTCCAAGACTAACTCAAAGAATAAAATCCGAGTTCCTAGAACGGTTCTGGAGAAAAATCATGGGCTTTGAAGTCAGAAAAAATCTAGATTTGAACCTTAGCTTGGCTATTTACAGCCGTGGAGTGGTGTGTTTCTCAGTTGGAATCCTTTTTTAACACCTTAAAATGACCTGAAATATGGGAATAAGCCTCATCTTGGAAAGCTATATACTTGATAATCACCATCTACTCAGCACTTACATTAATCTAAGCTGGATGTAGGTCAACATTTTACCCACATTAACTCACTCACACCTCACAATTACTCTGTGGCATGAGTGCTACTATCTCCGTTTTAAAGAGAAGGACATAGGATGTCAGATGGCCTGGGTGTGGGAAGAGGCAGGCAGAGGGTGTGAGCAGCACCTGGCAGGAAACCACCCCCAGCAGGAAGCCCCTTGTGACTTTACCACAGAGCTATATGGTAACTAACTTTTAAACCAGGCACCCCCATGCTCTGCTCATTTCCAGCCCCAGCACACCTTTCAAATCTTTCAGTCATACGATACCCTGCCTAACTTGTAGGGGCTTTTCACAGATCAAAGAAGTAGAAATGAAGAAGAAGTAATTAACAGATCACCAGATCTCTTCCCTAGCTTCCCCTCCAGTCATCTCCTGAACAAACTGTGTGGCCAACCTGTGTGAACAGGATAACATCTCGAGAAAGATCGCAAGAAGTCTATGAGCCTCCATGTGGTAGGGGATGGAGATGACGCTGACCCTCTGTCTCAGCAATTAACGGAGATGACAGCGTTCATGTTGTGGGGGAAGGAGATGACTCTGACCCTCTATCTCGGCGATTAACGGAGATGACAGCCTCCATGTTGTGGGATGGAGATGACTCTGACCCTCTATCTCGGCGATTAACGGAGATGACAGTGTCCATGTTGTGGGGGATAGAGATGACGCTGACCCTCTATCTCGGCGATTAACGGAGATGACTTCCCTTCTTCCCTTTCTTTATTGTTGGCTGAGCGGGGTCTTCGCTGCCGTGCAGACTTTTCTCTAGTTGTGGTGGGCGGGGGCACTCCTCACTGAGATACACACTCTTTCCCCTGCGGTGGCTTCTCTTGTTGTGGAGCGCGGGCTCTGTGGCGCTTGGGCTTCATTACTTGCAGCTGCCAGGTCCCAGAGCACAGGCTCAGTAATTGTGACACCTGGGTTTGGCTGCCCTACAGCATATGGGATCTTCCTGCAGGGCTCAAACCCATGTCTCCTAAACTGGCAGGCAGATTCTTTAACACTGAGCTATGACGGGAGTACTTCCCTTCTTCCTTTCAAAATGCTGATGGCTGAGCAGAGTCTTCAGAGGCAGTTTATAGAGGACACTGAGTCCATCATGTCCCAGATTGCCAATATTCCAGCAATTGCCCAGCAATCTCAGGCAATTTCCCCTCCAACTCTCTGCCTCCTGGCCTGCTCTCTTAGCCAGGTTTCCAGACTGAGCCTGGCTAGGACTCAGACTCCTCCATTTGTAATTAATCATTCTCTACTGGACAGGTCAATGGTTGCAGTGAACTAGACCAGACTAGGGCAAGAGACAGGAAAGAGCCCGACCCCTTGAACATGAGGGAGCCTGCAGAATTTCGCTCTATGCTCCAAACATGGCAGACCCATCCAGCCTCAGACTTCTCAACATGGATGCCCCCAAAGAAGAATTTTTGCCAATTTATCGAGCACCTGTAGTCTGCCAAGCAACTTATAGGCACTGTCACCAATCTTCACAATAACTGTGGAGCATTTATTGTGTTTTATCATTCCTAATTTATAGGTAAGGAAACACACACACAGAGGGGAAGTGACTTACTTAGGCTCATGCAGCTGGCAACTGAGTCACAATTTCAACCCATTTCATTCTGACTTCAAAGCCCATTGCTTTCCTCATGAATTCTTTTCCTTCAGTTCAGTTCAGTCGCTCAGTCGTGTCCGACTCTTTGCGACCCCATGAATCGCAGCACGCCAGGCCTCCCTGTCCATCACCAACTCCCGGAGTTCACTCAGACTCACGTCCATCGAGTCCGTGATGCCATCCAGCCATCTCATCCTCGGTCGTCCCCTTCTCCTCCTGCCCCCAATCCCTCCCAGCATCAGAGTCTTTTCCAATGAGTCAACTCTTCACATGAGGTGGCCAAAGTACTGGAGTTTCAGCTTTAGCATCATTCCTTCCAAAGAAATCCCAGGGTTGATCTCCTTCAGAATGGACTGGTTGGATCTCCTTGCAGTCCAAGGGACTCTCAAGAGTCTTCTCCAACACCACAGTTCAAAAGCATCAATTCTTCAGCGCTCAGCTTTCTTCACAGTCCAACTTTCACATCCATACATGACCACAGGAAAAACCATAGCCTTGACTAGGCGGACCTTAGTCGGCAAAGTAATGTCTCTGCTTTTGAATATACTATCCAGGTTGGTCATAACTTTTCTTCCAAGGAGTAAGCGTCTTTTAATTTCATGGCTGCAGTCACCATCTGCAGTGATTTTGGAGCCCAAAAAAATAAAGTCTGACACTGTTTCCACTGTTTCCCCATCTATTTCCCATGAAGTGATGGGACCGGATGCCATGATCTTCGTTTTCTGAATGTTGAGCTTTAAGCCAACTTTTTCGCTCTCCTCCTTCACTTTCATCAAGAGGCTTTTTAGCTCCTCCTCACTTTCTGCCATAAGGGTGGTGTCATCAGCATATCTGAGGTTATTGATATTTCTCCCGGCAATCTTGATTCCAGCTTGTGTTTCTTCCAGTCCAGCGTTTCTCATGATGTACTCTGCATATAAGTTAAATAAGCAGGGAGACAATATACAGCCTTGACGTACTCCTTTTCCTATTTGGAACCAGTCTGTTGTTCCATGTCCAGTTCTAACTGTTGCTTCCTGACCTGCATACAGATTTCTCAAGAGGCAGGTTAGGTGGTCTGGTATTCCCATCTCTTTCAGAATTTTCCACAGTTTATTGTGATCCACACAGTCAAAGGCTTTGGCATAGTCAATAAAGCAGAAATAGATGTTTTTCTGGAACTCTCTTGCTTTTTCCATGATCCAGCGGATGTTGGCAATTTGATCTCTGGTTCCTCTGTCTTTTCTAAAACCAGCTTGAACATCAGGGAGGTCACCGTTCACATATTGCTGAAGCCTGGCTTGGAGAATTTTGAGCATTACTTTACTAGCATGTGAGATGAGTGCAATTGTGCAGTAGTTTGAGCATTCTTTGGCATTGCCTTTCTTTGGAATTGGAATGAAAACTGACCTTTTCTAGTCCTGCGGCCACTGCTGAGTTTTCCAAATTTGCTGGCATATTGAGTGCAGCACTTTCACAGCATCATCTTCCAGGATTTGAAACAGCTCAACTGGAATTCCATCACCTCCACTCCTATTCACCCATCAAAGCCCATGTTACAGTGTTATTTCCTATGTGAAGCCCTCCCTCATCTTCATTCGTTCTGTTCACCTCATTCAGGCAAGGTTAGTCATTAAAAAAAAAAAGCCAACTTTCTGATCCTGATTCTGATTAACAGCAGCTTTCCTTTCTATTGACATTTATGAGTTTTGGTTTGTAAGTGGCGAGAAATGGGACTAGTTTGGTAACAGTGAAAGACTCCGAGGTTGCAGATTGTGGAGATCCAGGTCGGGAAAGAGAAGGAGTGTGTGCTCCCCTTGCCTCCTGTCACTCATAGACCTCCTCATGATATCCTCAGTGAGAAGAGGGCCTTGGGGTCCTCCGTCCATGGGCCAGGCTGTCAGGATCGCTTTGGGAATTAACATGCAAGATGAAATGTGGTTACCTTCCCAAATCTAGATGAGCTTGGGTTTGCTTCTGATATTCTGATGCTATGATACAAGTTAAACTTCTTCACTCTATCATGGCTTCAAGAAGAGTAAAAGGAGTGAATGACAGCAAACTTCTGGAGGCAGTTTATCTGAGTCAGGTGAAGGTTGCCCAAGCAATCTTCTTGTAGACCTTGTAGTGCTTCCCCATTTACAAACATTCTTTGACTTCCCTCAAAGTCACAAGGGCCATCCAACTTTCTTTCTCTTCCATGAAAGCCTGAATTCAGAAATGCTTCATAACCATCTAGCCTGGGGCATAAATGACTGAGGATGGCAAAGCATGACTCACCCATAGGGAAGTTAATTGTCTGAGACACCAAAAGTTTAAAACAAAAGGAATCCCTCTAAAACCACATACTCCAGGGAGGTAAATTTTTAACATACACCAGCCCTATTCCAGGATCACCCTGAGTTCACAACTTAATTCTCTGTCCTTAACATCTTGGTAGCAGCCTCATAATTTATACAGCTTAAGGGCTGAAACTGATTTTGTTTCCATTCTTTCTCAGATTAAAACAACAACAATAAATTTTTCTATCTCTTTGAGCCAAAGGAGATCTGCCTTTCATAACATGTAGTTTAAATTTAGCACCCGGCAGCCATTAATTTGAAAGTCACTGCCTGAGAGATATTATCATCAAGCGACTATATTTTCATTTCACTCTTTCTGTTTAAACAGGGGGACCAGCTACTCATGCCCACAATGGTCTCATACTTTTCCCAGGTAATATGCACAGCCTCCATCCAGAGACTGAAATATTTAGTCCCATGTAACAGTCAAATGTCAGAGAAAAGTGTCTTCTCCTATCCATTTATACACTATATAAGTATAAAGTTGTAAATGTTGGACAGGGACACAGACCCTGGATGGTTTCTAATCTCTTTCCCCACCTTGTGCTTCAATCCTAGCTCCATTTTGCTAACCAAGATTTTCTGACTCTTTCCGGTTGAGAGTAGAAGGTGGAATGAGCGGGAGGGAAGTTCTGACTGAATGGATGCTACATGAGCTGGTATGGTACCCCCTGGGCCTGGGAGACGGTCACAGCTGACTGTTTCCTTTGGGGAGAGATGTTCAGAGAGCTTTTATTAATGCACGTCTGGCATCTACAGTTCCCGTGAAGAGAGCTAACACTCTGTTTTGCCTCATTACTTACAGCTCCTTGCTAATCCCTGGGAACCAGGCAGTACACCTCCACCCTCTTTGGGGTGAGCCCTTCTCACTACTTCAGGAGGTCCCCTAGGAGGTGCCCAAGGTGATCCATCCCAGTGTCTGTCACCCGTGGTGCACATCTAGCCCACTGGGACTGTTGAGGGGCTTCTGTCCTGGGGATCTCTCTTTGGGAACACAGCTCCACCGCTGTGTCCTCTCTTTTGCTCCACCAGTCAGCTTCTCAGGGATGATAACCAGTCTGCTGCTATGGTCCCCAACACCCCATCCCTCCATCTGTCATACTTGAAGAAATACAAAGATTCTTTCTCAACAGTCTTGTCTTAAAGCCCCTCTACCCAGGCTTCAGGTGAGGGACAGGCAGCTGCCCACGCCTCCCCCTTGCCAGACAAGTTCACAGAACATGAACGTTTTCCTCCAAAACCCTCTCTCAGTCTCTCTGTTCTCTCTTCCTCAGCCTCTCTGCCTTTACAGGCTGAGGTGGGTGGTTAACTCAGGTGGTAAATGATTTATCTGCCGTCTCCTTTTTTGCAAATCCTGTACAAGATGTACTTCAAAATGTAGCAGCTATTTTCTTCATGCTTCAACCAAAAGTGTGATAGGGAATTTGAATGTCCTGTTAAATCTGTTATCTTCTCCATTTAACCCTCAGGATCATTTTTGAATACTGTTGCTTCATTTAGGCTTGTTTTTCAGAAGGCATAGTTAAACTCACTATTTGTAAAGATGTACTATTTTCTCAAAGCATCTTAGCATCCATGTTTCATTTGATCTCTTCTCTCATGTGATTGGTAGAATTCTCTGAGATGGGCTTCTTCATTTGCTTAGGTCAGGGGTTCCCGACCCCAGGTAGCTGTCTGTAGCCTGTTAGAAACCAGGCCACACAGCAGAAGGTGAGCAGTGGGTGGGCAAGCACACAAAGTTTCTTCTGTATTTACATCCACTACCCATCACTGGCATTACCATCCTCCCACTCTGCCCCTGGTCCATGGAAAAACTGTCTTCCATGAAACTGGCACTTGGTACCATAAAGGTTGGGGACCACTGTCTTAGGACTCATTTTTAAGGAGTAGTGCTGTGCTATGCTAAGTTGCTTCAGTCGTGTCCAATTCTGTGTGATCCCATGGACTGCAGCCCACCAGGCTCCTCTGTCCATGTGATTCTCCAGTCAAGAACACTGGAGTGGGTTGCCATGCCCTCCTCCAGGGGATCTTCCCAACCCAGAGATCGAACTGGTGACTCTTACGTTTAATCTGCATTGGCAGGCAGGTTCTTTACCACTAGTGCCACCAAGTACAAGATAAAATTCAGGCCTCCTCATGCTTTCCACCAATGTTGATAATAAAAATACTTAAAAAAAAAAAAAAAAAGGTAACAGTGGTGAAAGTTTATTGCACATAGACACTGCTCTTAAGTGTAACAGACACAGAAACCCAACCATTTATGCATAGATGATATTATGATGCCTGTTTTACAGATGAGGAAACCACCACACAGAAAGCTTCAGTAACTTACTCATGGTCACAGAGTAAGTGGCAGAGCATTGGATTCAACCCTTAACCCTTAGTGAAAGAATGCTTTTGTCTTCTCATTGTGCACTTGACAGTGAGCACTGTGCTTTACATTTTCTAGCTTGCTATCTCTATGTGATCAGAAGGAACAAGATGACTTTCTTGAAAGACAGGAAGAAAGACAAGCGAACTGAGAAAAGGCGGACGTGAGGTCATAGTGCTCACAGGGAACAGAGCCCAAGTGAAACTCACTCTACTCTCCATCCAGTTTCCCCACTGTGTTACAGGGAGACGTTCCTGAAAGGAATGAGAGGTGCTACTAGGGGCTTCCCCAGTGATCTGGCCAGGCACTTTGCAAGTTAAAGGAGAATCCCTGAAGGGCGCAGCAGGAGCATGGGGTAAGAAAGCCTTACGTGGGAAGGAAGGCCCTGCTCCAAGCTGAACCACAGATTCTACTTCATGTCTTCCACATCAGTCCCCACTTAGGTTTTGCTTGAATAAAGAGATGTGCTGCCTTTGTTGGATAGAAACGACCAGTATCGTCCAACCCCCACCTTGATAAGTGGTGGATCTGAGGCCCAGAGGAAAGTAAGTGAAGTCATATAGTGAGTTCATACAAAGTCTGGAAAGCAGTCAGAACCCCACTTTTTTTGCCCAGCACTTTTCCCCCTAGTCCCTAACGGTCCTCTGTTGGATTAACTTAACATACCCTAGAATCAGGCTGGGAACTGATAAACAGGTAATGTGGCATGTACCAATACCCTGGCAGTGAACAAAGTGATTAAGTTTCAATTAATGATATATGCATATGTATGCCAGAAAGAAATACCCTGCCATGCATATGTATATATTATTAATTATGCAACATGCTTTCTTACATTTATATTTTCATAGCTTTTTATAGCATTAATTACTTCATTAAATGGAAGAAAAATGTAAGGGATGGCATAAATGGGCTTTACTGTTTACCTACTGCCAGTAGGTAATCAAGTGCTGAGTGGCGTGGGGCTGTCTATGTGTCAATGAAACAACTTCTTTCAACCTTAAGTCTCTGACACTTGTCACATCCTTGATTTCTACTGTGATTCTGCAGTTTGCTATGGCGTCAGGTACTAAGAAGCCCTGGGTAACTGATGTTCTGTCCTACCATCAGAATGTGCAGAAGTATTGATCTTGGAGGTCAGAGAACTGAGTTATAACCACACCCTGGTTCCAGCTAGCTGTGTGACTGCAGGTAATTCGATTTCTTCTCTAGTTTATTTCTTTGCTTCCACCATAATGGAGCAAACATTCTGGCAAAGAAATGAAGGAAGACAAAGAATTGTCGGAAAGGTTGGATGAGGTCAGGAGTGAGGAGGAAAGAGAATCTAAGCCTAAAGATAACAGTGACTTGCCAATCTCTCCATATCCTCTTTTATTGCTCACTCCACCCAGCCCCCACTGGAAGGAGCTCTTCACCATTTTGCCAATCTTTCTGTTCCCTAAATACGCCTCGTTTTCTCCTTCCTCTGAACCTCTCCCACTCTGTACCCTCTGCCTGGACCCCACTCGCACCCCTATAACTTTAATTGGTCTTATTCCTGATAAATCTTCAGATCTCTCATAAGAGCTGAGGTTAGATCCCTTGGTATATACCTCCTTTCCTGCTTCTCCTCTTATGAAAACACACAACAGCCTTTACTGTGATTATTAATTCAATATTCGACTCTCTAGACCAAAATTCTATGATGGCAAGAGCTATGTCTGTCCAGTTCTTGGTTGTATCCCCAGGGCCGAAGTGCTCAAATACTTATCAAATATTTATTGAAGGGCTGGTTTCTGAACAGAGCACATATGATATGATTCTATTTATATGAAATTCCAAAAAATGCAAATTAACCTATAGTGACAGAAAACAGATCTGTGGCTGTCGGGAAACCAGTGGGGAGAAGAGAGAATGATTGCAAAGGGGCACCAGGAACCTTCAGAGAGTAATGGACGCATTCATTGTCTTGATTGTGTGAGGATCTCACAGTTGAATACAGGTACCAAAATCATTAAACTGGACACTTTAAACACGTGCCTTTTATTCTCTGTTTATAATTCGATAAGGTATAAAGATGCGTAAACGAAATAAAATGCTATTACAGAAAAGAAAAAAAGTTTGTTTAAGTCCCTGAATGTTGCAGACAGCAAAACGTCAAAGTAAAAAATGGCCCTTAGATTAGGAACTTTTAGGTACGGTGGGACCCTGCTAAATCAGTAGATGGAAAGCCAGTGGTGGTGAATGGGCTTTACAGTCAGCTATTTTTATGCCTAATCACTCCCACAGGAAAGGGCAGCCTTCCTCCAGCCCTGGTGGGCCCCTACATCAGAGTATTAATCTGATAAGGGCATTCTGCTTATAAGAAATAGAAATCACCTTGTGCTAGCTTAGGCAAGAAGAGGAAAATTATTATAGAGGTACAAAAATGTCTGAGAAAACCTGAGGCCAGAAATGTCACTTCTAGTTATAAGAAAAAGCCTAGAACAAAGGTCTGAAATGCTTGTAAGAACCCAGCGCTCTTCCAGTCCGTGTTCTTCTCGGCACCTCGACTTCATCCTCTGTCTCTGCAAGTTTGATGTGGGGACTCCTCAGTTGACTCAAAAAACATAAGGTTGCCCCAGGGATCCCAGGCGGCTGCAGCCCACCAGCACAGATGAAGCTGTCATCTCAAATCACGATTCTAAATCACAGCTCTAACATTCTGTAAGAGAGACTATGATTGGCCCAGCTGAGACACAGGGTCCACCCTGCCTGCTCAGCTTTGGCTGGTGAAGAAAGACACTTGGTTGACACACAAACACTTGAGACTAGCTTCTTGTCTGGGGGAAAAATGGAAGGATGTTTTTAGAGAAAGCAAGTAGGGGTTTGAACAGGCATTCTAAAATTCTCCATTAAAAGTTATTGTTGGGATCAACCAGATACCCAGAGTGGGATGAGAATCTCCCATTCATAGATAACAAATGAGAGCCCAGAATAGCCCATTTATCTTCCCAAAGCCTCACGGTGCAAGGCAGAGTGCAAAGCTCCTGGATGTTTGACTCTAAGCCCCACTACCCCTACTAGAACACCAGATGGTTTTTCTAAAGCAATCCTGTTCTCAAGGAAGATTCACAATCTCACTGGAACTCAAGTGTAAAGGAATGCAAATAGCTTGAGGCATTATCCCAGCAATTTTGAGAGGAGAAAGTAGAGAGGAGGGGAGATGGATTTATCTTTTAACAGGAACCAAAGCCTTAAGCTGAAGAATACTGTACTAATGGTGATATTTAAGTCATCCTCTGATGCATATGCATTTTCAAAGGGATATAGTCCATTCTGAAGCCCATGAACTACACTGCACAGATAATGATAAATGCACTCATTTTGAAACTAGCTGTTTCTTCTTTTTACCTCCAAGGTCTTAAAGGAGGTGAAGAGCATATTTGGTAAGGCTGCTATCAGACAGGATTCTCACTCGAGACACTTAGAGCCTGATGAAAATGGAATATATCAGAATTCTACCAAGAAGACAAGTATTAAAAACACTTAGTACCTGTTTCAGGTGAAGCCTTTGAATCAAAGAAGTACAATTTGTTCAGATGGTTGAGAAATAAACAACCACTTCTCATGTGCTCACTCAGGTGAACTAAACCTGGATGTAACTTACCCAGATGCTACAGTGATACAGGGGCCAGGAACCCAAGAATGGATCCTGGAGTGGAGGCAAAGTGAACAAGCTTCTCTCAACCTGGGCTCCAAGAATCAGAGGTGCCCATTTTGTTATCCACTGGGTCAGGACACACGTCTCTCTCTCTCTTTTTTTTTTTTTTACTTTTTGGCCATACTATGCAACATATGGGGCCTTTTTTTTTTTAATTGGCATATAATTGCTTTATAATATTGTGTTAGTTTCTGTTGTACGACAAAGTGAATCAGCCATATGTATACATATGTCCCCTCCCTCTTGGGTCTCCCTTGGAGCCCCCCATCCCACCCCTATAAGGTCGTCACAGAACACTGAGCTGAGCTCCCTGTGCTATACAGCAGCTTCCTACTAGCTGTCTATGTCACACATGGTAGTGTGTATGTGTCAGTCCTGCTGCTGCTGCTGCTAAGTCACTCAGTCATGTCCGACTCTGAGTGACCCCATGGACTGCAGCCTACCAGGCTCCTCCATCCATGGGATTTTCCAGGCAAGAACAGGAGTGGGGTGCCATTGACTTCTCCGATGTCAAGCTTAATCTCCTAATTTGTCCCACACTTCCTCAGGCTTCCCTAGTAGCGTAGCTGGTAAAGAATCCATCTGCAATGCAGGAGACCGTGGTTCGATTCCTGGGTCGGGAAATTCCCCTAGAGAAGGGATAGGCTACCCACTCCAGTATTCTTGGGCTTGCCGCGTGGCTCAGATGTTAAAGAATCTGCCTGCAATGCAGGAGACCTGGGTTCGATCCCTGAGTCAGAAAGATCCCCCGGAGAAGGAACTGGCAACCCACTCCAGTATTCTTGCCTGGAGAATATCATCGACAGAGGAGTCTGGTAAGCTAGCTACAGTCCATGGGATTGCAAAAAGTTGGACACGACTGAGTGACTAACACTTTCCCTTCCCCAACCCCTATGTCCACATATCTGTTCTCTATGTCTGCATCTCTATTCCTGCCCTGGAAATAGGTTCATCTGTAGTGTTCCCATGTGGGATCTTAGTTCCTGGATGAGAAATCGAATCCACACCTCCAGCTGTGGAAGCACAGAGTCATTACCACCAGACCTCCAGGGTAGTCCCCTTACTTACCTAAGGCATAGTTCAACCCTACAAGCCTAGGGGTAGGAGACTGCATGCGAGATGATGGCTTTTCCTCTCAGAACTTTAATAATCAAATGGAAAAAGTAGGCATGGATGCAAACACAAAGTGCAGAGAAATGTATTCTCTTAAGAGGGAGTGTCAGACTTTATTTTGGGGGGCTCCAAAATCACTGCAGATGGTGACTGCTGCTGCTGCTGCTGCTAGGCCTGGTGTGCTGCGATTCATGGGGTCGCAAAGAGTCGGACACGCCTGAGTGACTGAACTGAACTGAAGAGGGATGAGTGTACCTGAAGACTTCAGATCTTTCAGGCCTCAAATTGAATTCCCTCTTTTACACCCACCTAGAATTGTCTTCCTTTATCAGCAGTGGCACTACTATCCCTTTAGTTGTTCAGATCACTGGAATTATCCTTGAATCTTCCCTCTCCTTCACCTGTCATATCAACTGTAATCACACATTAAATTGAATTTTGCTTTCAAAATATATTTTGTAGCTGCCCACTTATATTCAACCCTTTCCAAGCCATCCTTTCAAGCTGGCACCTTCTTTTATCTGCCAAGAACAGAGGTTTCTTTATATTACTGACTGTATTTACACTTACTCCTTTCAAATCCATTCTGAATTTTACTGCTCAAGTGATCTTAAAAATGAAAATGTGGGAATATTACTCTCTAAGAATATGATCAACCCTTTCCAAGCCATCCTTTCAAGCTGGCACCTTCTTTTATCTGCCAAGAACAGAGGTTTCTTTATATTACTGACTGTATTTACACTTACTCCTTTCAAATCCATTCTGAATTTTACTGCTCAAGTGATCTTAAAAATGAAAATGTGGGAATATTACTCTCTAAGAATATGATTTTAGATTGTTTCAATTGCCTTTAGAATTAAGATCCAAACCCTTTAGCCTGTAAAACCTCCAGTGACCGGCCCTGGTCCACACTTTCCTCTACAACCTCACCTCCTGCCGCTTGCTTCCTATGTCTCCCTCCTCAGCCATCACATCGTCTTCAGTGTCCTGAGCAGGACACCGCCTCTCTCACATAAGGACCCTTGAAGAAGTTGTATTCATTGGTTACAATATGGCACCACGACATCTGCTGCTCATTTCCTGGATGAATCCAGGTCGGGTTTCCTGGTGTTCTGCTCCTGCAGAACACTCACTCCAGCTGTAAATTAATGATCTAACATCCTTTTCCACTAAACTGTTAATCCCAGGAGGACAGAGGTTGTCTGTTGCATTTACTGTTGCATTTAACTTTCAGCATGGTACCTAACACTCAACACAGATTCATTGAATAGATCCCAGGAGCTCAAATGGAAAGTCAGGAAAGTGAGTATAAGACCTAATTGTGGGAGGCTACAGAAGTCCAGCAAAAGCTAGAAGACCTGTGCCCCCAAAGCCTGCTTCCAAAGCCTCCTCTGTTCTCCTGCAGCTGCCCCTGGTGTGAGACCTCTTCTCTTCCACCCTGTCCCTCACCCCTGGCACCATGAGGGCAAGGAAGGTGCTTTATTCATCTCTGGGTCCTCAGCCATTGGCACAGGGCCAGCCACACCACTACAGAGTGATGTAAATACCAACCAGCCTAGGCTCACTTGTGCTCCATTGGAAAACAGCATTCTCATCTCAACAATGGAGCATTTCTCACTCACACAAAGTCCACTGCAAGTGTAGTTGAGTCTCCTAGGCAGTGGCTCTCCACATCATGGTCAGGTACAAGAGACAACTATTCCTGGGTCAACTCATGTTACCAAGTCAATATGGCAGGGGATAAGTAAGACTGACAGATCAAACTCTGCAAATAAATGCTCCCTTCCAGTACCTCCCTGGTGGCTCGGATTGTAAAGCGTCTGCCTACAGTGCGAGAGACCCGGGTTTGATCCCTGGGTTGGGAAGATCCTCTGCAGAAGGCAATGGAAACCCACTCCAGTACTCTTGCCTAGAAAATCCCATGGACAGAGGAGCCTGGTAGGCTGCAGTCCACAGGGTCGCACAGAGTCGGACACGACTGAAGCGACTTAGCAGCAGCATATACATATACACACATATGTATTACATGTATATGTATATATATGTATATAATTTTCTCCATTTATTTAGAAACAGGTGAAATAGGTATAAGCAAACAGTGTATACTAACACCTGCTCCAATCCTGAACAAATAAGCATTTCAATTAAAAAATAAACAATAGCATGAGTGGTCCTTGCTGTGGAACGGATGCAGAACTCCTGGTAAGGAATGCCGTTCTAATTCCAGTGTCCCAGGATCTCCAGTTCCGAAAGGTGCCTGGTCACTGCAGGAAATTATAATTCCAGCATTCTGGCCTTGTCCTAACCTCCTCTCCTCTGATGGTCCATGCCTTCCTCACCTACTCATTCTCAGAGTCATCACCTAGACCTCAGAAGCTCCTATCATTTCCAATCCACCAAAAGCTTAATGTCCACTCTATTTACACCTTCCAAAATTTCTAACTCATTTCCTGGACTCCCTGTCTTCAGCAATCTTTGATTCTACCTGATTTTCAATACAGTAGTCCCAAAATCTTTCTACTGTACTTAGTACCTTGACCTAGGGCCTCACTCACCTCCTTATCCAGCTTAAATTGTATGATTAGTCATTATAATTATTTTCTTTTTGCAACCCTTCCTTTCCTTCCCCAGGTTCTGAACTCCCAAATGCCTGCCCTTTCATCACATTTGCCTTCCTAAACTACAATCCCAGGCAAATTTAGCTCTTCAGCTACTTAGGGGCAGAACTTGTGCAAGAGAAGCCACAAAACACACCCCAGACACAATTACTGATTTCTCTTTAAACTCCCAGTCACTAAGGAAGTTCTCAAAGCTGCCATCATACTACATTTCCCCTGGCCATTCTCCTTCCCACTCTCCTGGATAGTTATTTCGTACTTTCTCATTTCTTCTCAAACCCCCAGCACCTTCTCCATCTTACCTCACAGCTTCTGACTTGCTTCCCATTTGATAAAAATGAAGTGTTCAGAAAAGAACGTCATGGTCCTCTCACCCAGGCAAGGACTTACTCCAGCAAGTCTGCCTCCCTCGCCTGCATCATTCCCTCCTGGCCCCTTTTCTGTCAGACCCATCAGCACACAGACATGTTGCTGTGACTCCCATCTTCCCCTTTGTCAATAGCACCCCTTTTCTCTCATTCTCCTTAGAGCAGCATTTCCTGGAAGGTGCGCCTAAGTTCAGTCTTCAATTTCTCTCCTGTTCTCTCTCCAAACCACACCAGGTTTCCTTCCTCTCAAATGCCTGGCACAACCTCTTCTCGTCAAGGTGAAGAGCGCCCTTTGCACTGGTCCACTAGGCATGTCTCAGTCCTAATCTGACCCTTTCCCACCAGCAGCTGTTGATACAGGAGTTCATTCTGTTCTCCTTGCAAAAACACTTTCTCTCCTTGGTTTCCAGGATGCCACACTCACCTGGTTTTCTCCCACTGTTGCTTTCTGTGGCCTTTTTGGCTGGATCATCTCCATCTCCCTGACATCTGAATGTTGAAATGCTCCAGGGCTCACTCCCCAGCTCAGCTCATCCCATTGCCTTGCTTTAAGTACCATCCCTCTGCAGTCGTATGCTTATCCTCAGCCTGGATTTCTCCCACAAACTCCAGATTCACATAGTTAACTTCCTGCCTGACATCTCCACCTGAATGTTTAATAGACATTTTAAATTAAACATATGTCTAAAAATGAGCTCATGAAATTCTCCCCATTCCCTCCCAAACATGCTTTATTAATGGCAACTCTCTCCTTCCAGTTGCTCTGGTATAATCCTGGACTCTTCTCTCTTTCCCCACTTCCAGCATTCTTGCAAATCCAATTTGTTCTACCTTCAAAATACACCTAGAATTCAATTACTTTCCACCAAACCCTCTGCTAACATTCTGATCCAGGCCACTATTAGAGTGTGTGCTGATTATTTCAATAGCTTCCTGACTGACGAGCTTCTGGCCTCGTTGCCCCTTTAGCCTACTTTCAACACACAAGCCCAGCCAGTGTCACTCAGGGCTCCCCCTTCACTCTGGCTTCCCACGTTAATCAAAATAAAGACCCAAGTGCTTAATTTGACTCACATGGTCATGCACGGGCTGGATCCCATTTCCCCTTTAACCTCATATCTGAATCCTTTCCCCTTCATTCTCTCCACGTCAGTCACATCACCTTCCTTGCTGAACCCAACATTCCAGGTGTTTACCCTCAACTCTGAGTTTCCATGTTTTAGATGCTTTCTCCTGGATATCTACATGGCTGGCTCCATCACTTCCTTTGGGTTTTTACCCAGAAGACATCTTCATAATAAGACCTTCCTTGGCCACTCTCTAAAATTTTAACCTCCCCCGCCCATGCTTTATATGCTCTTAGCTGCAGGAATTTTGATCCTTAAAATGCATCAGTGTCTAAAATGCTCTACACTATACATAATTATCTTGGTCACTGCCTCTTCTACTATGGTGTAAGTTTCATGAGGGTGGAAAATATTCACCTATACTGTTGACTGTTGTTTTCCCAGAGGCTAAAAGTGTCTGGCACAAATGAGACTGTCAATGTCTATCTGTCACATGAATAAATCCTTTCCAGGAACATTTTGTATTACTATTACCAGGCAGAATATATACTAGAAAGCACAGGCTGGCCGAGCAGAAAGAATGCTGCCCTAGAAGTCTGGGAGACTAAGAATTTAGTTACTGTTCTCTTGTTAACTTGCTCTGCATCTGTAAGCAAACTGTTTCCACTGTGCAGATTTTTATGTTCTTATCTGTAAATTAGGTGGAGTGGACTCAGTGATTCGCTGTGTTCCACTCAGCTCATGAGACAGAAGAATGTGAAGATCGAACTGAGAGGGAAGTTGTTGGTAGCGTGGATTTAGTGAGAGAATGTATGCTTTCAGAATTTCCAGTCTTTTGGGTCTAAGGTTGAGAGTAGGCATTGTACTAATGTTAAAAATACATTTGAGGTGATTTTTAAGAATCTACTCTGTAACTCAGGGGATACAGGTTCGGCTCTTGGTCAGTGAACTAGGATCCCATGTGCCATGGGGCAACTAAGCCCAAATACCAGAACTACTGAGCCTGCACATCACAACTAGAGTCCAAAAGCCCCATCAAAAGTTCCCTCATGACACAACAAAGATCCTTCATGCTGCAACTAAGACCCAACATAATCACATAAATAAATGTTTTTTTTTTATTCCTTTGAATTTTAATTCCTGGTTTGTTTCTTCAGCTGGGCGTATGCACTAACCAATTTGGAAATCCCAAGCCACCCAACTTTAGCCTTGGATCTTGGGTAGCTCTTTGTGTAGGTAAGCCTTTGGTGCTTCTCCACACCCTGTGTCTTAATTCAGCAAAGAAGCTGATTGACAGAAGAGTTAGAATTCAAACTAGGGTTCTTGAATTTTCACCACATCACCCCACCAGGCTGCCTCTTCCACATGGGTGGAGGTGGTGGTTTGCAACATGAACCATGATTCACTTGCCACAGGGCCCGTCTCAACAGGGAAAAACAAGTGAATGCCATCTATTCAACACAGCATGCTGTCATTTTGAGTCTTGAACTGGTCCTCAAAGGACCTTGGCAGTTATTATTTCCTCGAAGAAAAAAACCAAGGTTCAGTAAAAACACTGGGGCATGCTGTTTTCATAAGCATTCCACAAAACTTCACTGATGGCCAGTAATGCAAACTGCTTAGGAGTCTGGGTTTCTCACTCCCTTCTCTCACTGCATGACCTTCAACATGAGATATCACTGCTTTGAATCTCTGCTTCTTATGGCAGACTTGATAGTCACTCAGGACACCCCTCTCTCTTTTCCTTACACCTTAAATCTGTCAATCACCTTCCTAGTGGTTGAATTTGCATGCTGAATATCTTTCGACTCCACCCATTCTGTCCTCCCTCTCTGGATTAGTGTTTAGTCGCTAAGTCATGTCCGACTCTCTGCGACCCCATGGGCTGGGGCCCACCAGGCTCCTCTGTCCATGGGATTGTCCAGGCAAGAGTGCAGGAGTGGGTTGCCATTCTCTTCTCCAGGATTACTGTCTACTATAAATATGATGGTGCTGCTTTCTTCTTTAGCTTTCCCTTGCCCTGGGACTGAAGTCCCAGAGTCTAAGTAAAGACTGCAAAGAGTATCGCCTAAGCTCATCAGTCTTTCCTCTGGCCTTTCCTCATCTCTCTGTCTAGAATGTTCTTCCTCCTCACTAGTTCACTGCTGCCCATGCTTCAGTCTCTGTTTCAATATGTTTTCTCAAGGAAACCTTCTCCGAGAAGGTTACATTTCCTTGTTGTACACTCTCATAAAACCTTGTGTTTTACTTCTGTAGCAGTTCTCACAAAAATAATTAAATATACACTTTCCTGTAATGGATTCTTCAATTTGATTCACCCTTTAGATGGCAGAGTCTACTAACCCAGGAATCCGTGAATAGCATACTTACTATGGCATACTCAATATAACCAACATTCGGCACACAGTAGGACTTCAGCTTATTTCCCCTCTCTCTGTTTTTCCTGCTGAATCTTTTTTCTCTTCATTCTTTTTTCCTTCTCTTCTTGTTTTCTCTTTTAACTTTTATGATGAAAATTTTTAAACACAAATGTAGGAAGAATAGTTGAGTGAACCTCCACATGACCATCACCTAATTACAAAAGTGATGCTCCATGATTGATTTTGCCTCATCAATACTCCCCCAATACACACCCACACTGGATTATTTTTAGGCAAATCCCAAATACTATTTCATACATACATATTTTAGTATATTTTTATAAAGAGCTATTATAAAAACAACCACCATGTCTTCATCACATATAAAATGTCAACAGTTTTTTTTTTTTTTTTAAAATCAGGGCTCAAATACCCATATGATTCTAAACTCCTTTTTCATTATTTATTTAATTCATGATCCAAACAAGGTCCAACTTTTTTTTTT
>SJYX01018221.1:371706-386710 GCA_006410675.1 Oreotragus oreotragus | reverse complement strand
GTCAATCACCTTCCTAGTGGTTGAATTTGCATGCTGAATATCTTTCGACTCCACCCATTCTGTCCTCCCTCTCTGGATTAGTGTTTAGTTGCTAAGTCATGTCCGACTCTCTGCGACCCCATGGGCTGGGGCCCACCAGGCTCCTCTGTCCATGGGATTGTCCAGGCAAGAGTGCAGGAGTGGGTTGCCATTCTCTTCTCCAGGATTACTGTCTACTATAAATATGATGGTGCTGCTTTCTTCTTTAGCTTTCCCTTGCCCTGGGACTGAAGTCCCAGAGTCTAAGTAAAGACTGCAAAGAGTATCGCCTAAGCTCATCAGTCTTTCCTCTGGCCTTTCCTCATCTCTCTGTCTAGAATGTTCTTCCTCCTCACTAGTTCACTGCTGCCCATGCTTCAGTCTCTGTTTCAATATGTTTTCTCAAGGAAACCTTCTCCGAGAAGGTTACATTTCCTTGTTGTACACTCTCATAAAACCTTGTGTTTTACTTCTGTAGCAGTTCTCACAAAAATAATTAAATATACACTTTCCTGTAATGGATTCTTCAATTTGATTCACCCTTTAGATGGCAGAGTCTACTAACCCAGGAATCCGTGAATAGCATACTTACTATGGCATACTCAATATAACCAACATTCGGCACACAGTAGGACTTCAGCTTATTTCCCCTCTCTCTGTTTTTCCTGCTGAATCTTTTTTCTCTTCATTCTTTTTTCCTTCTCTTCTTGTTTTCTCTTTTAACTTTTATGATGAAAATTTTTAAACACAAATGTAGGAAGAATAGTTGAGTGAACCTCCACATGACCATCACCTAATTACAAAAGTGATGCTCCATGATTGATTTTGCCTCATCAATACTCCCCCAATACACACCCACACTGGATTATTTTTAGGCAAATCCCAAATACTATTTCATACATACATATTTTAGTATATTTTTATAAAGAGCTATTATAAAAACAACCACCATGTCTTCATCACATATAAAATGTCAACAGTTTTTTTTTTTTTTTTTAAAATCAGGGCGCAAATACCCATATGATTCTAAACTCCTTTTTCATTATTTATTTAATTCATGATCCAAACAAGGTCCAACTTTTTTTTTTTCTGATATGCCTATTGCGTTTTATGTGATCTACAAGTTTTTGTTTTCCTCTTTTTTGTTTTCTTGAAAAGTATTTGTTGAAGAAACGAGCGATTTGTTCTGAAGAGATTATCACAGTCCAAAGTTTTGCCTATTGTGTCTCATGTCTATTCTCTTAAATCTTTCATTTGTCTTCCTCCATTGGACACTTCTTTTAGTAGATAAACATGTTCAGTACTTCCTCACTCAGCCCCCAATAAAAGCAGTACAAATGTATTCATGGTAAAACGCACAAGCCATGATCTCATTTCTCAGAATGCAGATATATGAATGTTGATGGCTATGTACAAAGCAATGCAGAAACAAAATGGCCACAGAAATGTTGATGGCAGTCTCTCAGTAGGGAAGGGTTTTAGGTGACTTGAACCTTTTTATCCCTGTGTGTTAACATTTGTTATGTTTAGTACATGTTTCTGTATACTTGTAATGTGGCTATTTTTTGAAATGGCAGAAACAGACAAAAATCCTAACTTTCCCACTTCCTGTCTGCTCCTGCTCTACACTGCTATTTCATAAGTTCACTTTTTGGAATGACTAACAGAAATTCATTGATTTTACATATTTTCATTAACTCAAAAGTGTTTCTGAATATTTACTAAATACCAGATGCAATATTTGAAGCTCTGGGTTCCCCTACACAAATGTGCTAAAAAGTAAACCTGAACAGGTTAACATAGTCCTTTAAACGTAGCTCTAGTTGCCTGTGGTCAGTTCACGGTAAAGTCCAAATGTTACATTATAAAACATAAGGGCCTTCCTGGTCTGGCCCCTGCATAACTCACCAGGGCTCACCTTTCGCCACTCCAACTGGAGTATTTCGAATACTCCAGTTACTTGAAGACTCACCAGGATCTCTCTTGACTCTAATAGAATTGCTCATGCTGATCCTTCTGGCAGGAAAACTGTCTCCTTTTTTTTTACCAACTCTAATCCCCATTTTAAATAGCTGGCTCCGATTTATTCTTCAGCCTTTAAAATGCAGTTCAGATGTCACCTCCTCTAGGAAGTATTCCATAATATGATCTCATCACATCTGGTGCATGCTTTAATCATAGAAATGATGAGTTCGACATTATATGCTATTGGTTTGTAAATATAAACACCAGCCTGTGAGCTCCTGGAGGGCAGAGAACCATGTTTTAGCTCATTTCCTTAGATACTCACATCACATCATGACATAGTACACACTCAATAAATATATTTGAATGAATAAATGAGATAGACCTTATTCTGCTGAAATTACTTTCATAAGATTCCCCATTGCACTATTTATCACCGAGTCCAGTGGCTCCCTCTGACCCCAGTTCTCTTCCTTATCCGTAGCCTTTAATACTATTGTTCACCTTTTCCTTCTCAGAAATCCTCTCTTCCTTGGTTTCCATGACAACATGTTTTTCTTATCCTCTTCTAGTTCCTGGAATCTCTCCTTGATTTCCTTCAACATATCTACTTCCGTAGCCCCTAGAATACCGAGAGCTTCCAAGGTTTGGTCTGTTGACTTTGTCTTTCTTCATGCTACATCCCCCCTTGGAAACCTTAGCAGCTCCTACAGCTCTCTACACACTCATCCCTCTTCCAAGTAGATGCTACCCAGGTTCTGAGATTTGCCCTGACTTCTGATCCTGAATCCCTGACATGGCTTGCTCGAGGTCACATTTCCACAAAGACATGCCGCAGGAAACTATGCCCAAGTATCTAAAGGATCGCTCCTCTTCCTTGGCAACTTCTCCCTCACCTCCCAGTATGCACACACATGCACACATCCACATATACTCACAACCTTCTCTACTTCTTTCTACAGTTCTTACCTTGGTTATCATTCCCATACTTCTACTACACTTGGCTCAAAGCACTAATATAAAATTTTTCTCTTTTCTTTTTCTAATTTTACATTCAGTAAACTGAAAATATTTGCTGAATCTATCTTGATAAAGTTGAATATCATACCTTTTTGGTATAAAATATTAATATGAAGCACTTCAACCATGAAAAATTCAGAAAATATTGAAACAAATGTTTCTGCTGTACCACAGTCAGGGTGTCTCCCCCTACCTCCAAAACATAAAATGTTCTAATTACTGCTGAAGCAACACTCTGCCATCCAATTCCCTTACCCTTCCCAAATATAACTGCCAGCCTGAAGTTGCTTTATATTATTCCTGTACAATGTAATTAAATAAAGGCAAAAGGAAGACATTTATTAAGCTTGAAAAATAAAAAAGCTGTACACGAAAGAAAGTATATTCATAATATCCACTTGGTTCAGAAATGGATGGTATTTGTATAATCACAGTACAAACATGTATTTGGGGGAATAAGAAGTGATGAGTGGTAGAGAAGTTGTATAAAAACTAAATTCTCACTTAACACTTCCTTTTTACATCCTCTTCCATGGCCCTTATTCTGTAACTCACTGAATTAATTCCAATTGCATTGACTTCCTAACTGGCTCCTGCCTAGGTTTCCTGGATATCTCCCTAAAGCAGAACATGGTCTATATCATTTCTCCTGCTCAAAAGCCTCCAACGGTTCCCATTAGTCCTGTCCTCAATAATCCATCTTCACTCTATCTTTTCATAGTATCTCCCTCTAAACCAGGCGTTCTCAGTGTCAGCACTACTGACGTTTAGGGCCAGTTCATCCTTTGCTGTGGGAGGCTGTTCTGTGCATTACAGGATGTGGAGCGGTATCCTTATCTTCTATCCCTAGGTGCCAGGAAAAACCTTCCCCTGCATACATGCACCTGTTTGCGCTCAGTTCTGTCTCTTTGTCACCCCACAGACTGCCAGGCTCCTCTCTGTGGGATTTACCAGCAAGAATACAGGAGTGGGTTGCCATTTTCTTCTCCAGAGGATCTTCCACACCCAGGGGTCAAACTTATATCTCCTGCATTGCAGGTGGATTCTTCACCACTGAGGTAACTGGGAAGACCCTTCCCCAAATAGTGACAATCAAAAATGTCTCCAGACATTTTGCCAGATGTTCCCCAGAAAGCAAAACCATCCCACTGCATGTCCCCAGCTCACTACCCGGTGAACTACTGCTCTAAGCCATAAACCTCACCCACATATTTAACATCCCATATGGGCTTCCCTGATAGCTCAGTTGGTAAAGAATCTGCCTGCAGTGCAAGAGACCCCAGTTCGATTCCTGGGTCAGGAAGATCCACTGGAGAAGGGATAGGCTACCCACTCCAGTATGTTGGCCTAGAGAATTACATGGACTGTATACTCCATGGGATCGCAAAGAGTCAGATATGACTGAACGACTTTAACGTTTCACTTTAGGAATCCTAGATTCACGCTATAAGGAACTGTTTGCTGTTCCTTGAATTCCCACCTTGTGATTGGTACCAAAGCTGGAACTGAATTCTTGGAGGCTGAGTTTTCTGTTGGCTAAAAGCTGTTTTTTGTGGAGGCAAGAATTAAAGTTCAGAAAAATAAAGCTATTTACTGCAAGTGGAGATGGTACAGCCTGATAAAGAGAAAACAGCTTAAATATTTCCTTCTTAGAAACTTCCTTAGAAGTGGGTGGTGAAACTCACTAAGAAACAAGATTGGAGAATGTGAGGTTGTGAGAAGGAAGAGGCTAGGAGGATTTGAGGCATTGATAATAATAGCTAAAACTAGCATATTTACCATGTGTCAGACACTCTGTTACAGTTACTAGTCTCAAAACAAATTCTGATGTCCATAGTATCCTCACTGCTTTACAGATGAAAAAAAATTCAGCCAAAGGAATTAATTAAATGATTTTCCAAGTTCTAGAAGGTTTGGTTAGCAGCTCCATTAAGGATGCCCTCAGGTAGCCTTGACTGTCCAGTCCCTCCACTGCCCTCAAGCTATGAGTGAGTGAGTCTTCTCTATAAGGCTCCAAAGATTCCTCTGTGAACCTTCCTTGTCTTCCTGCACTGACCTTGGACCTTCCTGTCCCCCTCACTGGAATGTTATCTCCCAGGACCAATGGCTTCACAGACATCTTCATGCCTGCGCTAAATTCCTCATTTTATTTTTCTCAAAAAAACAGGATAATCTTTCTCATTCTACATATCCAGTACAGTGATGGCCCAAATAAGATGCCAATAATTCATGGCTAACCATAAACATGTATTGAAGGTCAAGTGTTTTCCCATTTAATCCTCATGCCATCCCTCTTAGATATTATTATCCCCATTTTACACATAAGAAAAGGTTAGCTCAGTGAGCTAAAGTAACTTGCCCAAGGTCACACAGTAATAAGCCTTGGAGCTAACCTACAAATCCAAGCATTCTGAGTCCAGAGCTCATGTTCTAAATATTAGTTGGGCAAATACATAGTTAATAATCATGTGGGCTAGCTTTTGGCAAGCTTGGCTCTGACAAATACTGTTTTAGGCTAAATTCTGAGCCATCTTCATAGTCCTCAAGAAATAATGTCAGTTATACTGCTCTGTGCCTGGGATCCTCCAGCACTGGGAAACCTAGAGACTACGCCTCCCCAGTCAGCTCCTGGAGGGTCTCATTTTTAGCGCTTAATCCTGGGCCAAGTCTTTCAACCTCTTGTGGTGATATCATAGCACCTAGCTGCAACTTGACCTTCTCCTGGGAGAGGTGGCTTCAGAGTGTTGAGAGAAAAGACCCTTGCGGGGCTAGTACAGGGATGGCAGATCAGGAGGGACGGTCGGTTTTCAAGGGCACAAAGGAGGTTATTTCCATTGGGGGCACAGAAATCAGGAGCTGGGGGACAACAGGAGGAAGGCATGCTCTGTGGTAGAAGGACTCCTTGACACTCTGTGTGTTTATTCATTTATTTTGTGTGTATATATTCATAGCTTTTTAATAGCCCCAAGCTAGAAATACTCATATGTCCTGCTGCTGCTGCTAAGTCGCTTCAGTCGTGTCCAACTCTGTGCAACCCCATAGACGGCAGCCCACCAGGCTCCCCTGTCCCTGGGATTCTCCAGGCAAGAACACTGGAGTGGGTTGCCGTTTCCTTCTCCAATGCATGAAAGTGAAAGTGAAGTCGCTCAGTCGTGTCCGACTCTTTGTGACCCCATGGACTGTAGCCTACCAGGCTCCTCCATCCATGGAATTTTCCAGGCAAGAGTACTGCAGTGGGGTGCCATTGCCTTCTCCGCATTTGTCCTGCAGTAGATGAATAATTAAACAAATTATGGGGACAGCACCCTCAGATTGAAGGCAGGAGGAGAAGAGGATTAAAGAAGACAAGATGCTTGGATGGCATCACTGACTCAATGGACATCAGTTTGAGCAAGCTCCGGGAGACAGTGAAGGACAGGAAAGCCTGGCATGCTGCCAGCCATGGGGTAGCAAAGAGTTGGATACAACTGAACAACAACAATCCTTGTACTTGCCAGGGTGGTCACTGCCTATGGAGGGCCCTTCTTGGTTTAGAGGACATCTACATCCATTGAGACAGGGGGGCTGCAGTGGATGACTTTACACATCCCCATTCTATATAACCATCCCTCAGATTCTTTCCACAAAGGAGCAACCCCCTTTACATTGTCTGCTTTCTTGACTCAGGGAAACAGAGAAAGTGGGGGCCTCCCACAGAGTAGCTCCTGACACTTTAATGTGAAAGAGCTTCGGGAGAAAGTAAGTGTGTTCTTGGCCTGCTCTCCCTCCATAGCTTTCCAGCCATGATTTGCAGTGTTCTGTCCACCATCACAGACATAGCCAGAATCACAGCTCAGCAAATACAGGGCAGAGAAAGCAAAACCATCACAAAGGCGGATGGTTCCCTGAGCCATGTGGGGAGACTATGGAGGCAAAGGCCTGGTGTCTGACATCGAGGAGAACCTACGCACTGGGCCACAGATCTTAACTGCTTCTGCCTCTCAAAGTGCCTGCCCTGCCAAACGCTTTTGCAGGAACCCAGAGTGTGTGTGCGTGTTCAGTCACTAAGTTGTGTCTAATTCTTTCCAACCCCCTGGACTGTAGCCCAGCCTGCTTTGACTGTGGGGTTTCCCAGGCAAGAATACTGGAGTGGGGTGCCATGTCCTTCTCCAGGGGATCTTCCTGACCCAGGGATCAAACCAGCACCTCTTGTATCTCCTACACTGCAGGCAGACTCTTTACTGTTGAGCCACCAGGGAAGATCAGCTAGTGATATATCTGCTGTGTTGAGCTTAGTCACTCAGTCAAATCTGACTATTTGTGACCTCATGGACTGCAGCACACTAGGCTCCTCTGTCTATGGGGATTCTCCAGGCAAGAATACTGAAATGGTTGCCATGCCTTCCTCCAGGGAATCTTCCCAACCCAGGGATTGAACCCAGGGCTCCCACATTGCAGGAGGATGCCTTACCATCTAAGCCACCAAGGAAAAGTGAAAGTCTCTCAGTCGTGTCCAACTCTTTGTGACCCGACGGACTGTAGCCTGCTAGGCTCCCCTGTCCATGGAATTCTCCAAGCCAGAATACTGGAGTGGGTAGCTGTTCCCTTCTCCAGGGGACCTTCCCAACCCAGGGATTGAACTCAGGTCTCCTGCACTGCAGGCAGATTCTTTACTTTCTAAGACACTATGGAAGCCCAAGAACACTGAAGTGTATAGCCTGTCCCTTCCCCAGCAGATCTTCCTGACGCAGGAATCAAACCAGGGTCTCCTGCATTGCTGGCAGATTCTTTACCAGCTTAACCACCGGGGAAGCCCAGCAATAAATACTGCAAATAAATAAATAAAGCAAGGCGCAAGAGACAAAAACCCTGGAAGGGCTTCCATTTTAGAACTTTTTCTAAAGTAAAGACTTTAGGAGAGAGGCCTGAATGACACGAGGGAGGCAGCAATGTGGATTTCTGCAGCTGGAGCTTTAGGGCAGAAAGAAGAGCTAGTCTAAGTCCTGAGTCACGACTGTGTTTATGCAAAGAACAGCCAGAGGGCCAGTGTGACTGGCTTAGCATGAACAAGGGAAGAAGGATTGAACAGTCAGCAGCCAGTGCTTGGATTTTCTTCTAAGTATGATGTGAAGTTCCTGGGCTTTTTAGGGCTGCTGCTGCTGCTGCTAAGTTGCTTCAGTCGTGTCCGACTCTTCGCACCCCTATGGACTGCAGCCTACCAGGCTCCTCCACCCATGGGATTTTCCAGGCAAGAGTACTGGAGTGGGTTGCCATTGCTATCTCAGTTTTTAGAGCTAGAGACCGCTAAAAGTTTCATTTGAGTTGTTATACAAAGAATTGATTATGATGCCATGGTTGGGACAGGGGATGGGGGAAGTAAAGAAAGAGGGAAAACAAAAGTTGGTGAAGATGGCCATGGGTCAGACGACAGATGAGGGGGGATGAATGATCTGGGGTTGAAAGTGGTGGTTTCTGGCTGTATTTTAAAAGTAAAGCTCACAGAACTCAGTAATGGATCGGCTATGGAGTGCTCAGCTTGATGACTGGATAAAGGAAGGGATCACTGAGGGAGCTGGGAGGAAGGAGAGGAGGAGCAGGCTGGGGTGGAGGTGGGGGTAGTTCAAATCAGAAGGGTGTATGTTCCTGATAGACAAATGTTTTGAGAATGTGGGGAAGTGTCACAGCCTTTAGGAAGAAATTGGCAAACCGAACTACAGGAGAAGATTCCAGAAGTAGACTGGAACCACGTGGAAGGCCCCAGAGCCAGGAGGAAGCTGGACTCCAACCACCAGGAATCCCATTTGCCCCCTCCCTACAATCATGGCAATAATTCATTAATCCTCTCACCAGCTCCATGAAACAGCTCCTCTTACTGTCCCCATTTCACAGACAAGAGGCTGAAACAAAAAGTTGAAACGGCCCATCCAAACTTATGCATCCCACGAGGATGCTCTGAGGATGTGGCTCTCTGGCCTGTGGACAGAGCCCCTCAGGAGGGCCACGGAAAGCTCTGCTTTTTGGACACCTGCCCCTGTGAGCAGCGCCCAGGCGGCCTTTCTGGAACTAAGACTGGTTTGGAGGAGTAACTAACTAGTGCCTCCAATCTCCACAGTAACGATGGCTCTGTGTAGGAGCTTCCCCCTGGAACAGACCTTTTTTATTTTTAAGGCACTGATCCTGCCCCAGGGTGTTTTCCAGGACTTGCACTGCTCCCTAATTACCTAGTAATGCTGAGGGCTTATGAAAATGCTGTCATTTGTGGGAGAAGGGGAGGGAAGAATGAAAGAAGAGGGGGTGAAAAAGACAGAAAATGCTGTTAAACCTGGCAGAGCTCCAGGGTGGGTAATTACATTCTTCGGGGTGGTACTCCTGCCACACACAGCCTGCGGAGTATTTTGGGAGCCTTCTGCAGGAATTGTGTTAATAACATGGAAAATATTATCATTATTAGGTTTTTTTTTTCCTATGTCTTTTAAAATGGGGCCTTTCGAAAGCCACAGAGGCACCCTCTCTCTGATTGCATTTTTCCCAATTTGTTAGCTGTCAGCGATCTATTCTCAGATCATAAATTTGATGGCTTCCCACCCTTGAATTGTTTTACACTAGAAGCTCAAAACATTCAAGCCAGAAGAGACCTTTGCACACCCCCCTTCCATGTTTTACAGATGGAGACGTGAGCCCAGGGAGGGGAAGGGCCAGGCTGATGCCACCCCAGGAAACAGGAGGCAGAGAGCACGGGTCTCCCCAGGCCTCCTCCCTCATCTTTTTCTTCCTCCGTGAGTCTCTGCTGTCAAACGCATCAAATGCAGTATGTCAAAGCCAAAACAATAGGCAGCCATCAAGTGAGGGACTCTTGCCATTTTACAGATGAGCAAACAGAGGCCCAGAGAGGAGATGAACTTGTTCCCCAAGTTGACACTGGGGCTGGTGGCTGCCTTCCACTGAACTAGAACTGGCACTTGGTAGCCTGTGGGCCAGATCAAGCCCAGAGACACTTCCCTCTATTCTTTGTTTTTCCTGCCCAATGCAATTAAGTTATACTTAATACTGTTAAAAAGCAAACAAAAACAAAAAGCAAATTTAGGGTTGCTGGGGGAAGGGATAATTAGGGAATTTGGGAAGGTCATGTACGCACTGCTATATTCAAAATAAATGACCAACAAGGACCTACTGTATAGCACGTGGAACTCTACTCAATGTTATATGCCAGCCTGGATGGGAGCAGGGTCTGGGGGAGAATGGATACATGTATATGTATGGCTGAGTCCTTCTCTTTTCACCTGAAACTACCACAACACTGTTAATCAGTTATATTCCAATAGGAAAGAAAAAGTTTAAAGTTTGTGAAAAAAAGACTTACCAACAAAACCTACTAAAAGAAAATGAAACAAGCAAACAACAACAATAAAGAATAACCCCCACACAATCCATATTTCTGCTCTCTCTTAAAAATGAAAATCAGATCTGTCCACACCGGGCCTACACTTCCTTACGGCAACCGTCAGCTGCCTTCAAGCCCTGCAACCACCTTTGGACACAGCCTAGGCTCTATTCTCTCTGCTCTCACTGCCTTCTCCCCAACTCGGAGGCTCACTTCATTCATCTCCCTGCTTGGCCCAAAGAGGCATTTGAATGTGAAATCCCTGCCCAACTCGACTCTCTTTGGTTTGTGGTTTAAGGCCAAAGCCAAATAAATAAATCTGAGGCTATTTTGGCCACATGGTGGTGGAACTTCCAGTATGCCACAGAAATGAACCAGGATAGGTCAGAACTGACTTGAGGGTGGCAGCCGTGCTGTCTCTGGGGCACCATCTGAGCAGCATTAGGAGAGCTTTTCCACGGGCCTGTCAGCTGGAACCCCTCCGTGAGATACTTGTCCATTTGACCTTTTCAGGGCACCCACCTTCAGGGGTCCCATTTTAAAATGTGAAAAGCCTTGAAAGAAGAAGAATGCAGCTTTTCCTCGATGTAATCTAGAGGGGGTCTAGAAGGCGTGCTGGTGTCTAGCGCTTGGTGTGCCAGTTGTTAAGTGCCCTTAAGAAGGCGTTTCAATCTCAGCACTACTGATGCTTTGGACCAGGTCATTCTCTGTGGCGGGGGCTGTCCTGTGTATCATAGGATGTTCAGCAGCATCCTTGGCCTCCACACATCAGATATCAGTCACACCTCCCCAGCTGTGAGAATCAAAAACATCTCTGCTGCTGCTGCTAAGTCGCTTCAGTCGTGTCAGACTCTGTGCGACCCCATGGACGGCAGCCCACCGGGCTCCCCCATCCCTGGGATTCTCCAGGCAAGAACACTGGAGTGGGTTGCCATTTCCTTCTTCAATGCATGAAAGTGAAAACTGGAAGTGAAGTCGCTCAATCGTGTCCGACTCTTAGCAACCCCATGGACTGCAGCCTACCAGGCTCCTCCATCCATGGAATTTTCCAGGCAAGAGTACTGCTGCTGCTGCTGCTGCTGAGTCGCTTCAGTCATGTCCGACTCTGTGCGACCCCAGAGACGGCAGCCCACCGGGCTCCCCTGTCCCTGGGATTCTCCAGGCAAGAACACTGGAGTGGGTTGCCATTTCCTTCTTCAATGCATGAAAGTGAAAAGTGGAAGTGAAGTCGCTCAGTCATGTCCGACTCTTAGCAACCCCATGGACTGCAGCCTACCAGGCTCCTCCATCCATGGAATTTTCCAGGCAAGAGTACTGCAGTTGGCTGCCATTGTCTTCTCCAAACATCTCTAGACATTGCCAAATATTCCCGGTGGGGGGGAATGTGAAATCACTGTCCACTGATAAGGGGCAGGGAATGTGAAATCACTGTCCACTGATAACTATTGTCTTAAGCTAACCGTCTAGCCACCTGAGCCTTGCTATTGCTACTGCTAAGTCACTTCAGTCGTGTCCGACTCTGTGTGACCCCACAGATGGCAGCCCACCAGGCTCCCCCGTCCCTGGGATTCTCCAGGCAAGAACACTGGAGTGGGTTGCCATTTCCTTCTTCAATGCATGAAAGTGAAAAGTGGAAGTGAAGTCGCTCAGTCGTGTCCGACTCTTAGCAACCCCATGAACTGCAGCCGACCAGGCTCCTCCATCCATGGAATTTTCCAGGCAAGAGTACTGTAGTGGGCTGCCATTGTCTTCTCCAAACATCTCTAGACATTGCCAAATATTCCCGGTGGGGGGGAATGTGAAATCACTGTCCACTGATAAGGGGCAGGGAATGTGAAATCACTGTCCACTGATAACTATTGTCTTAAGCTAACCGTCTAGCCACCTGAGCCTTGCTACTGCTACTGCTAAGTCACTTCAGTCGTGTCCGACTCTGTGTGACCCCACAGATGGCAGCCCACCAGGCTCCCCTGTCCCTGGGATTCTCCAGGCAAGAACACTGGAATGGGTTGCCATTTCCTTCTCCAATGCATGAAAGTGAAAAGTGAAAGTGAAGTTGCTCAGTCATGTCGGACTCTTGGCAACTCCATGGGCCGCAGCCCACCAGGCTCCACCGCCCATGGGATTTTCCAGGCAAGAGTACTGGAGTGGGGTGCCATTGCCTTCTCCAAGCCACCTGAGCCTTACTTAATCTGTAAAATAGGTTCTAATTCCTGTCCTTGTGGGGTTGTTGGGAGGATGAAGTGAGATGAAGGATATACAAATGCTGTGTCAATCACAACTTATCATGTATCTGTAGGGTTGGGTTGCCATCAATCATGACAGATTATGAACAGTCAAGTCTTCCAGACTGATATCGGGGATGGCAAATAGGATTGGGAGCTATAGAAGAACAGTATAAAACAACTAATGAAAGATAACATCACAACATGCCGCTCAGGGATGTATGATATGTAGTCCTGACCTCTGAGGCAGAGATATAAGAAGAGCACCTCCCACCAGCCAGCAGTCAGTCTCTTCCTCCTCACATTCATTCCTGGCCGTGCAACTAACACACTAGTAAAAAAACATCCCACGGTTCTCCACGGCTGCCTTCTGAATCCTGACCCTGCCCTGTCTGAAGTCTCACATTTCCCTACCCCGTCTTTCCAGTCTGTACCACTGGCTGCAGGCTCATGGAGCATATGGCATCCTCACCTGCCTTCTCTCCTGCACGTGCTTTTCCCTTGGTTTGAGGACTTTCCTCAGCCCTCACTTTCTGCCTGTCATCTCCTCCTTACCAGCTCAGCATTTCTGAAGCCCCGCCGGCTCCCCACAGACAGACATGTTGGTCACTTCCTCCCTTGCTCCCCAGTGTGGAGTTTACATCTCTATTAGAGCACGTTCATGGCTGCCTTGGATGACAGTTGGCTGGGCTCCTCTGTATACTTCCACCAGATTCACCTGCCTTGAGGCAGAGACTGCGTCTGATTCCTTCCCGTAACCCCTTCACCTGATTCCCTATTGGACACAGAAAGTTCTCTATCAATGCTTGAGTTAGAAATAGGATAGAGTTGAATCTAAATGTAATTTGACCTAGATGCCCAAGCTTGAGACATGTAAGCTCCAGGTTTATTTGATGACTGAATAATTACGTATTTAATAGGCCAAGGAGAGCTGCTTGACCATATTTGAGCAGGGCCATGACACAGTTAGAGCTATATTTTAGGAAAATCCATTTGACTGTATGATTTATAATGGTCATTGAAAATGCATCATTTTGACTCCTTTAAGTCCCTCTGCCCCAAGGTAAGCAAAACAAGTCTTACCCATTACAGGTAGGCGTTGAGGTTTTGCTAATTAAACCTTGCAGAGGGCTTTGAGATCTTGCTCTGAAAGGTGACAGAAGTGTGAAGCCCTCAGTGACAGCCTAATTATTATTATTACCAGACACGAAGCTCAGAAAAACTTAAAAGATCCCCAGATACCATTCAAAATAGTAAGAGACAAAAAACGCAACTGGAGAGATTTTAAGACGGAATCCTCGCGTCACGGACTCTTCCTGTTGTCAGAAACCCTAGAGAGTTCCTGATCTGTTCTCACCCCTTCCTAAGCTGATAATGACACTACTTCTATGCCCCTGCCCAGTCCTTCCTGCTCTTGGAGTCGGAGGGTTAACAGCTTGGGCCTGATGGTAGTGGTTCTTGTGTTCAAATCCCAATCTTTTCCCTGTTAACAGTGAAATGGGTAAAATGATGAGGCCCCAGTTTCTTTACCTATAAAATGGGGACTTGATCACCTGCCACAGGAAGTGATGCATGCCACACTGCTTAGGAGGGTACCTTCCCGTTGTTTAGTTGTTGTGTCTGACTCTTTTGTGACCCCACAGACTGTAGCATTCCAGGCTCCTCTGCCCATGGGTTTCTCCAGGCAAGAACACTGGAGTGGGTTGCCATGTGTCCTCCTCTGGGGGATCTTCCTGACTCAGGAATCAAACCCACATCTCTTATGTCTCCTGCATGGAAGGGGGGCTCTTTACCACTGAGCCACCGGGGAAGCCCAGTGTGGTACCTGGCCCATGGGAAAGAATAAACATTAGCTATAAAATCACTTGAGCTACTTAATATATGTGAAAGTACAGAGGAAATCATAAACCATCCAACCTCTAAGTTGTTCTTAGTTTAGGGGCTCCATGGAACAGTCAGATATTTCTTGCAAATCCCAGCCCTTGTAGCTGTCCTGTGTGTGTATGTGATTATGTAATCTTGGTGAGGGAAGAGAGGAGTTTTTTGATAAAATGGCCTAGTCAAGTGGCAAAGCAAAACCAGGTTCAAAGCCTATTATTCTCTCCTGTTCTAACCAAGGAAAAAATGTGGTTTCCTTTTCATGGATTTTCAACTGTTGGGTGGGGGTTCTGACCAGGACAGTGGGCAAATTGCCCAGAACATTCACGTTCATAGGTCAAACTGTATGCTGGTGCTGAAGGTCCAGATTCCATCTTAACAAATCTATGTCTTTATGATTTAATCCCTGGAGCCTTGTTTGTTTTTCATGGACACTTCCCAGGGCTGGTTTAAGAAGAGAGTGAGGTAACCCTGTGAAGTCGCTTCAGAAACTGTAAAGTGCTTTGTGACAGCTCAGACTGCTACGCAACCCACAGGA
>SJYX01018221.1:336444-370949 GCA_006410675.1 Oreotragus oreotragus | reverse complement strand
GCCCACCCACCCATCAGCACACCCAACCTGGAGGCTAAGGTGAGGATGAGGAGGCAGGGGGCCATGGGGAGAGGAGGTCAGCTGCGGATCCGGGGAGCTGGCTTACTGGTGGGTATTAGCATAGCGCTAGCTGCCAGTGTGAGAGTGAGGGGGAGAGCGAGGGAGCAAGGGAGGGAGCGAGAGGCAGGCGGCGAGGAGAGGAGAGCAGAGCAGAGGGGGAGCGGCGCTCAGCTCGCAGGAGGACAGGCTTCTCTTTTCCGTGCTCAGTTAATCTGGCTGTCAGTTGGTGTTAACGCTGCAGTTTAAGCGCTCGGATTCCAAGGGAAACAGACAAACCTCGCAGAAGGCAGGCAGGAAGCAAGCGAGGACGGAAGGAACGGCAGGAGGAAAAGAATCGGCAGAAGAGAGAGAGGAATAAAGGGAAGGGGGGAACACCAAATCTATGATTGGACCTGGGCTTCTTTTTCGCCAATGCAAAAAGGAATATGCAGCACATTTTTGCCTTCTTCTGCACCGGTTTCCTAGGCGCGGTAGTAGGTGCCAATTTCCCCAACAATATCCAGATCGGTGAGTGAGAGGGGCAGCCTGGGGTGGGACTTCACGGGTCTGGCCAGTTTTTTGAGGGGGAGGGGGTTTGTGTCCTCCCCCACCCCCACTATGGGCTGTTGTGCGGGGCTATCTACCCCAAGCTGTCCAGCGGAGATGTGAAGGCTTGGGCGACGGTGTGGGGAGGGGGCTTCTCTAGATGGGATATGGGGCAGAGAAGGAAAGTGTGCTCTGTCTCTCTCTCTCTCACACGGACACATACACACACACAGGTCCTCACACACCACTCACACTCTAGGCATGAGCATGTGAAATGGAGGAACCACTGCTTTGGAGGAAAAAAAAAAAAAAAAAAGGCTCTAACAAGGAAAGAGGTGGTAGGTGTTTAAAGAGTTAACTCCATGGCTTGGTAGATGGTGCCTGATTTCATTTATTTATATAAATATGTGTGGTGTGTGTATTTATGTGTATGATTATGTATTAAATATGCACATTTATATTTGAGAGAGGCAGTGATTTCTCTTCTGGGGGAGGGGAAAGAGACCCTCTAAAAGAAGGAGTAAAGGATGCTGGGTTCATTGCATCCACTAAAATAATCCGAAAAAGCCACCCCCCACCCCAGGTGAAGGGGGCTCTCTCTCCCACTCTGGACTCTCCCAGCTGCCTCTGTCTGCTGTCTGCCATGCTGGGCTGGGGGTTCCCGCTCCTCCAGTTCTGGAACTTCCTAGCCTGTTTTTCTCCCCCTACTCCCTCAATCGCCCACTCCTCTTAGATCTTCTGTCCAGGAGACGGTCTGCCTTATACACGCGCATCCACATGTCCCTCTCCCGTCCTCTTAGCTTCCCCATCACTGAGCTCCAGCCTCGCAACTTGGAGGCAGGTTTCAACATGATGCCGCATGCTTTTTTTTGTTCCCCATTTCCCTTCCCTGGTTGTCATGCTTCTCAAAGAGGACCCCCACCCTCCCTGCATTTATGGGACAGCGGATAGATACTGCTTCTCCCGGTAATAACGGGTGAAAGCCAAACAAACAGGAGCAGTGACACCAATAATGACGCGCATCCACAAGGGCTCGGGAATTCAGTATGAGCAGCATCTCAGGGCCGCTTGTGTCCCGGAGCCCAGCGAACTGCTTTGCTTGAAGGCATCTTGCTGGGTCTGGGTTGTTTACTCTCCCCAGACAGAGGCAGGGCTCCACTAGCGACAGTTCCTGTTCCCAGGAGTCTGTGCTCCTTGTGAGCAGGTCTGTTTGTGGGCCCCTGTGTTGAAGGTGGGCTTTTGCTGGGCACACATGTGCTACTGTACTCTTTTGGTCTCTCCAGCAGGCTGGCTCTGAGGGTAGCTCGAATAGCCGCGGAGCACTTGCTTTGTTTCCTGACACCTGTTAAGCTATATCCTGAAGTGTGTCTGTGTATGTGTATTAATGCCTTAGCCGCGAAACAAAACTTCCTGCCTCCGGAGACACTTCTCTTGCAGCCCAGCCTATAGCCACCTACCTCCCCACCCCCACTCACTCTCCTTCATTCATTGCAGGGGAGGAGGGAGACTGGGAAGTGTTTGGGGTGTGGTCATCTTGGGGGAGGCGGGTGGAGCATCAGAATCAAGAAGGAGTTTTTTGTTTTTACTCTTTAAAATGGAGGCATATGACCATGGGTAAATCGTTTGCTCTCTTACGAGTGGCATTCTTTATGCTGGTACTTATGTCTTACCCATACTTTGCTGATTGGAAATACTTGTCTTCAGATATGTGGACTTGCTTTCTCCAAGTGCATCTGTGTATACTGCCATGGATGTATAAATGCATGAGCTGTTTTGTGTACGTATCTATGGTATGCTTATTTATGTATCTCTGCAGATTTTTTGTCATATTTAGCCACAATTTGATTTCAAATGATTGAACCATTGTTTTTATTTTCACATAAAAGGTTGAAATGTTAAGTTATAGAACACACACTGAAAATATCACTGTCACCAGAGAGTACTTCATTCTACTTGCACTATCTGTAACAAAAGCCTTACAATTTATTTACTGGTTGTTAAAAACAAACACACATCCACTGTATAGGAAGTTACAAATGTATCATATTGGGACTGGGATTTCTGAGGAATCTCAGATTAACTTCTATGTAAATACTCACTATAGTTCAGTCTCTGGAAACTGCTGATTTCAGTTCATAGAAACGCATTTTAATTTATTTACATGTCGACAGTAAATACTAAGGTAAGGTGTGTACTCATGTTGCTTGGAACAGGAGCCCCACCAGACACCTCTGGTTCTGTTTTTTGCTAGAATAGAATGCTAGCATCCTCTGGACATTCCTAAGCCCCTACATGTTCCAAGTCCAAGGTGTTCCCATGCAAATATACACAGTGGCAACCCCTTATGTAACAAGTCACTCCTGGGATCATGAGTGAGGAGGGAACCAGCAAACACTCTGTGCAGAAAATCAAGAGTTTTTCAGAGGAAATGAATAAACTGTAGAGGACTGGCAGACAGGTCTTGCCAGGTCAAAGACTACAAGGGCCAAAGTCAAAGAAAGGGTTATAGCGCTAGAGAAGCTCACAGGATCCCAGGGCTAGAGTTCACTCTGCAACACACATGAATACTACTTCCTGTATGGCTCTCTAATGAGAACTGGGTCTGATACAGGAAAAATTAGACACGGCTAGGGTTTACGTGCACACAAGAGCATAGGCTGCCTAAGTGGTTTGCTTGAGAGAGAGAGAAAAGAGAAACTCCAGAATTCTGTTTTCTCTGACCTGAACTGAGTTGAGGGGGGTGAACGATCAAATCTTTGGGCAGAATGACAGATAATTAGAGGCTTTATCAATAAAAGCTCACCTGTAGAAGTTGAAGCCCCAGGGTCCAGTTGAGTCCATGTGAATTCTGATCCCCAGAATCAGGCAGCAACTAGTGACTCTGACCTGGGGAGAAGAAATGGGCCCATCTAGGGTGGGCTGTTGAGGAATCAAACTTATCTCTAGCCCAGATACCATGTTGCATTTTCTTTCTTTGCAGGGGGATTATTTCCAAACCAGCAGTCACAGGAACATGCTGCTTTTAGGTTTGCTTTGTCACAACTCACAGAGCCCCCAAAGCTGCTGCCCCAGATCGATATTGTGAACATCAGCGACAGCTTTGAGATGACCTACAGATGTAAGTAAATGCTTCTATTTCTGAGAATTCTTTCTGCGATCGACCATTAAAGGGAGGACCCGTACATGGCAGGTGGTGTTGCAAAAACGTTGAGTTGTCATCCCTTGTCTTAAGAGAAAGCACTCCAAGAAAACCATCCAGGGCTTTTTGAGTGATTCTGTTCATTGATATTTGAGATCCTGCAGTGCTTCATGGAATAGGTGTGCATTCTTGCTGTCAGCTAACTTTGAATGCCAGCCTGATGGATACTGGGGTTGACTGCATCTCCCCTAAACTCTCAGAGGTTTTCTGGTTCACTTGAGAGTTTCACACATAGGAAACTTCTGAGAGGCGTAGAATGAGAAGTTCGGACTTGGAGAATGTGATTTACAATACTTATGTCCTTCCTGTGCACAGTTAAAAGAAAATGCTGCTAGATAAGAAAGGATACCTGAGGTGTCTATTTAGTTTCCCATTTTTAGAAAGGGCCGATAATTATTTTAAAATCTGAAGCCTACATTATTTCCAAAGTGTTTTGAAGTGACTGATGGTTTACATAGTTTGGGGATGGCGTTTGAGCCCAGAAAAGAACAGAGGTGGCCTCAAAGAAGGGGAAAGTGACGGTGAAGCGTTCAGTCCTGTCTGACGCTTGGTGGCCCTGTGGACTGTAGCCCACCAGGCTCCTCTGTCCACGGGATCTCCAGGCAAGAATACTGGAGTGGGGTGCCGTTTCCCTCTCCAGGGGATCTTCCCCACCCTGGCATCGAACCCAGGTCTCCTGCACTGCAAGCAGATGCTCTACCCTCTGAGCCACCAGGGAAGCCCAAGAAGGAGAAAGGAGAGACGACTTTCAGCCATCTGAATTGAATGCATTATAAAAAGCGGGCAACAAACACCATTCTGAGTTTTTCTTGACTATCGGGTGAAAAGGAAACCTGCATGGTGGCATGACCGCCATTTTAAAATTTAATCAGTAGCGACGCTTTCCCTCCAGGGATTAAGCTCACATGGGAACTGATGGCATAGAAGTACAATCTGAATGGGCAAGAACACCTTGAAACTGGATTAAATTGGCACTGTAGGCTCTGGGTGCCACTGTGGCCTCGGTAGCTTGTGCTGAGCTGTGGATGGCAGCAGGCAGGTACCATATTCCCTCTGTCTCTTTGCCACGGTTCCCCTCTTGACAAGCTCTCAGTGATTTGCACTGAACATGCCTTGAAGGCTCACACAGAGAATTCAGCGTTCTCCCTATTCCTAAGAACACTCAAAAGATAATGTATATGCAGATTCCAAGAATTTTAATTATTAATCCAACAACTAGAATTATTATTATAATTACTCTAACTCCCCAGCTATAAAGAAGGATGAAAGAATGCCATTTGCAGCAACATGGAAGGACCTAGAGATTATCACATCAAGTGAAGTCAGAGAAAGACAATCATATGATATCACCTATACATGGAATCTGAACAAATTACATAAATGAACTTATTGAGAAAACAGAAATAGACCTACAGGCGTAGAAAACAAACTTATGGTTACCAAAGGGGAAAGTGGGGGGAGGGGGATATATTAGGAGTTTGGGATTAACAGATACCCACGACCGTGGATAAAATGGATAAGCAACCAGGATCTACTGTATAGCCCAGGGAACTATATTCAGTGTCTCGTATTAACCTATTAACCTATAATGGGAAAGAATTTGGAACAGTATATATATATATATATACAGCTTCCCATATACAGCTTCCCTGGTGGCTCAGTGGTAAAGAAGCTGCCTGGTAATGCAAGAGACACAGGAGACACTGGGAAAATCCCATGGACAGAGGAGCCTGGTGGGCTATAGTCCATGGGGTCGCAAAGAGTCAGACCTGACTAAGTGACTGATCACACATACACATGAAGTATATATATATATATGTGTGTGTGTGTGTGTGCGTATATATGAATCACTTTGCTGTACACCTGGAACATTGTAAAGTAACAATACTTCAATCAAAAAAATTATCATTATTTCAGATTCCATTTACTGAGGACTTACTGTGTGCCAACAACTATTTTATGGACAATTATAATAACATTCATTACATTTATTGAGCATCTACTATGCACTAATCACTTTTCATGTATTGGTTTATTTAAGTTATTTTATTTAATCCTCACAGGATCTCTACAGTGCTCTATATTATTAATATCTTCCTTTTAGAGAAGTTGAAACTAAGGCTGCAACAGGTTATACAACTTGCCCAGGGTCACCTAAAAGGTAAATGGTGGTCTTGTGAGCCCAAGGTCCTTGTTCCTGGGCACTGTGATAGATACACAGATCCCCTGGTAACTAGAACAATTTTACTGAGATTACCCAAGAAACAAAAGGGAGCATTCAGAGTCTTTACATGCAGTGACCTGATAAAGCCCCTAAGGAGGAAACTTTAAAAAGCTTCAGATTGTAGCTACGGTTTTGCACAGGAGTGACCTACTGAACAAATAAAACAGTAATTCTACATTTTGGTAATGCTGAAGTTAAAAATCTTGTCAACTGTGTTACTCATTATCCTTGAAAAAGAGCTGAAGTTTAATCGGTGAATTGTAGTTCTGTGAAACCATCTCCCTGGAAAGCGAAAATAATATTGCATAGGTATTTGGTTATTAGACAACCTCTCATTTCTTTCAGTATGGATTAAAGGAGAATGTTTAAGGGGAAGATTTAGGTGTGGTCATCAATGTGTGTAAGAACCACCAGAGATTATGCATAACCTTTTGCATGTATGTGCCTATGCTTATTTATTCCCTGGACAGAGGCTCCATAGCTTTTGTCATTCTCTCAAAGGGGCCCATTACTCTAGAAGGACTACAAGCTTAGGGAATTTGGAAGAATCAATGGCTGGCATGTCTATTCACTCGCACTGCTGAGAACTGTCTCCACCAGAGCTTGGTGGAAAGAGATGTGAACTGTTATTCTGTTGTCAAGATGTTGACCGATAGGACAAGATAATACAAGATAAAAACTGGAGGAATGTGTTCTAAGGCAAAAAGTGATGCTTCTATACTGTTATCTTAACTACCTAAGACTTGACCTCTAATGGGGTTGCTGTCCATTTACTGAGAGGATTGAAATGTGATCAGGGTGGTATCCACTGTGGTTAGTGAACCTGAATCGAGTAGATCTGGGTTCTTCAACTTGATTCCTGCCATATACCAGAGCATGGGTTTCTGTGAAATCAGTCATTCTTTAAATGTTATGAACTGATACGGTTATTGGAAAAACAGAGACGATAAAAGATTTTTGCTCTTGGTGGTTTGCAGCTCAGTGGGGACACTGCTCAGGGGATTGCCTGAAAACAGTAATGCTATTTTGTTCTTAGACCTTTAGTTTCTGCTCTTTAGTTCGGGGAACTGAGAGAGTACTAGGCAACTGGGGTGGTCGTGGTGACTTTGTAATTCCCAGCCTGCCTGGAAGATTCTCTGTTAATTATCATATGAGATTAGGAAACCCTCTGGGGCTGTGCTCACTGTGGTTCACTAATCTGGGAAAACTGACTTCTATCCCAATTTCGATTGAGTGAAAACTATTGAAAGGAGCAGAGAGGTTTTAGGTACAATGCCTTAACTAATAATTTATTGAAAACGGAAAAAAAAAAAAAACATGATATTCGGATTTAATTTCATGTGCTTTTTGATATCTGGACTAGTAGTTAACCTTAAATTAACTATCCTAATCTTACCTCCAGAAAATAACCAAATCTTTATTTTTTCACCATTTTTCCAGTCATTTGATTGTTTTCCTATACATTTTGCTATTCATGATCCCTCCACCAGAGGGTGGAGAAGGGAAAGGAGAGGGAGTGTAACAGGAACTATTCCTGCTAGATGTATTAGCAACAGGAGACTGCTTAAATAGGCAGAATGGCACTTAGAGTAGGGGATGCTGGAGAAACTATTGCTAATACCTCCAGCCAAGAAGAGAGTTCTACATCTTCTTTGCATCCCATCTTTCCTGCTCTCCTTTTCTGCCATCATTAAGGGGTAAAGTCACTGAATTGGCAACCCAAATGCTTTAGGATCTCCTCTGAGTACTCTGTTGGGCCTCCCAGGTGGTACCTGGTGGGCTACAATCCACAGGGTCACAAAGAGTTGAACACAACTGAAGCAACTTAGCATCATGCACGCACTGAGTACTAGTCCAGTCTCACAAGGGCAGGAGTTGAGGAGTCTGTCCATAGAGATGGTAGTTATGGACCAGCTATTCAGCCTATATTAGTGTCTTTATAACTATAAATAAAGGGGCAAATGAACTACTAGCTGGGGTTTCCATTAGATTTTGGAGAAGCATTGTTGCACTGATTTTTAATATTTATGTATTTATTTGGCTGCACCAGGTCTCAGTCACAGCATGCAGGATCTTTAGTTGCGGTATTCAAACCCTTCATTGCTGAATGTGGGATCCAGTTCCCTGACCAGGGATCGAACCCAGGCCCCCTGCCCTGGGAGCATAAAGTCTTAGCCACTGGAGCACCAAGGAAGTTCTGAGCACTGTTGCAACTTAATTCTTACTTTTCATTTATCCGTCCATTTATTTGTTCAGCAAATACACTGAACTTCCACTGTATGCTCAGCTCTGCGTCAGGTGCTAGGAACACCATGACCAACAAACAAGACACAGTCTCTTTTCCTGTGGGGGGTGGGGGGCGGGCAGTGGGGGGAGGAGGCAGTTACAGATTAGCTGAGAGATCCTGTGCACAAAAAATTCACCCAGGCAGCTTGTTTAAAGCAAGACTAGCAAGACTCAGGGGCAGACTCTAGACTTTCTGAATCAGAATATTCAAGAGATAGCCCTGGGGAGATATGGTAGCAGTCAGTATGGCAATCACACTTGGAGAAATTCTTTTAAAAGTCTTGCATTCCATTAACAAGCATTTTTTGAGCCCTTAACCAAGCCCAGGCATGGTGTTAAGTACTTGAAATGCAGACAAAATTAAGACATGTTCCTTGCCTGGCAGGACTTTATTCCCAGTGAAACCAACTGTGCCGTAAAGAGAAAATTAAAATGTAATGTAAATGTTATAGCTCAGGTGGTAGAAATCCACCTGCAATGTAGGAGACCCCAGTTCGATTCCTGGGTCAGGAAGAACCCCTGGAGAAGGGATAGGCTACCCACTCCAGTATTCATGGGCTTCGTTGTGGCTCATCTGTAAAGAATACACCTACAATGCAGGAGACCTGGGTTCGATCCCTGGGTTGGGAAGAACCCCTAGAGAAGGGAAAGGCTAACCACTTGAGTATTCTGGCCTAGAGAATTCCATGGACTCTACAGTCCATGAGGTCATAAAGAGTTGGACACAACTGAGCAACTTTCACTCAGTCAGTCAAATGTTACAGCATCCATTTGCATGGAGGATCAGGAGATGCTTTGAGAAGTGGGGTTAGCCTCTCAGAGGCTGGTGGTTCATCTGAGTTTCAGTGATAAGCAGAAACATTCCAGGAGGTCAAGGGCAGGGAGCAGAAAGAGGTGGGATAAGTGTGTCTCGGGCAGGAGGAACAGCATAGCCAAAGAGAACTCCTGACCTAGTTCTTCACCTGCTCTGACCTCCTGTGGTACTCCATGCTGGCCTCTCATTGGCCAGTTGTCAAACTCTGCAGAAGGGGTCATCCAATGGCCATCCATAAGCCACCATCAGCAAAGTGTTTAAGAAGCATGGAACTGCACATTGAAAAGGGGGCATCTTAGCTCTCTTTGAAATTTTAAACCATTTGGCCACACTGGACCCTGGGTCTATGTAGCCCCACTTGACTAGGATGGGAGTATCCCACCTGGATGGCTTCTTTCTTAAACAGCCCACTACTCTCCTTGTCTTCACCTGCTTGGCTCCTGGAAGCATTGAGTTTTTAAGTCCCAGTTGATTTGTCCTGCAATGTTGCCGGTGTTGTGTGTCTATAGGTCAACTCTGCTGCCAGAATGTGAACTGCTATTCAGAAAGACCATGTGTAGATATTGTTTGGTCTGGCTTAGAACACCTGGCACAGGACTAACACAAATGAACAAATGTTTCCAAGAATCAAAGAATCACACAGCATAGATGCTGGACGACGACATGACAATCAGGTTGAGGTCAGTGTGCCGGTTTGCAGGGCATCTCCCTCTGATGTGGACCTACTTAGGAAGCCCGAGCGCATTCTAACAAGACGTTAGGCACTGGCAGCAAACACATGCCTTCTTAGTTCTCGCTGAAGCATCCCTCCCCTTTTTCAGAGCTGCGAACTAACAGTCCAGGGACTTGTTTTGCTTGACTTGCACAATTCTTTTCAAACTTTGGCGTAAAAATCCACATTTCTGGCTTCTCTGAAAAACACCAGGGGCATCAGACAACTCTGGACCCAGATTCCAGCTCAGCTCCTATGGTCTTGAGCTGAGAAATGCTGCCTGATTTAAGTACAAGGCATAATCTCTCAAGTTTACCAAAGTCCTGCCTGCTCCTTATCAGACATGTGACTAGTATAACAAACTCATGTTACTTGGCTGGGACTGTAAGCAGGCCAGTGTGTTTACACCTGATTTATATCCTTCAGTATCTGCCATTTTATTATTTTAATAATATCTGTTCCTCAGTCTGCAATAAACAGTAGAGGACACAAAAGATATGTAACTCTTGCTCTCAAAAGATTGGTCTAAAAAAAAAAAAAGATTGGTCTAGGGAATTCCTTGGCAGTGCTGTGGTTAAGACTCCATGCTTCCCCTGCAGGAGGCTCCAATTCGATCCCCGGTCAGGGAACTTAGATCTCGTAAGCTGCAAGATACAGCCAAAGAGCAAAACACTGGCTTTTATGTAGTAATTTAAAAAATGGAGGAACAGTGGGTCGGTAAACAAAGATTATTTTGAAGACCCATCATGTAACAGAGACTTCATACATATCATCTTATTTACACTTTATAATAATCTTGAGAAGCTATTATTCCCATTTTATAGATAATGCTGCTGACAATGAAAATGATTGTGTCTTCTCCATATTACACAGTGAATAAGTGTCTAAGCTAATATGTGAAGCCAGCTTTGCAGACTCCAAAACTCAGTGACCTTTCACCCTTATAAGATTGAGGACATAAAAAAACTGAAATGGCAGGAAAAAAGCCCAACACAAGAAGTGACAAAAAGAAGTGAACCTTAGGGTTAAGTGCTAAGACTTCCAAGGCAGAGGTGAGTGGCTGTGGATAAAGAATGAGTATCGGGGGAGATGGAACAGGGGTAGGCATTTAAAGGAGGAGCAGATTTTTGGAGTGTCATGACAGGAACATTTTTGAGTGAGTAAAGTCACGATATTTCTCCTCCCCTCATCTCTACCACTACTGTATATGATTGTTTTGCAATCAAGGTAAAGAGTTGTATTGTTTTGTTTTGCGAGGTAGAGAGTTTGGACTTTATCTCTTGTATATACACTCAGTTACATGGCAGATGTCTGCATTGCTTGGTTTCTCCATCTTTATCTATGCCCTCCCTTTGCGATACATGGGCCCCAACACTATCTGTGGGTGACTCTTGATAACATTGATGATTGTAATTTTTTTGTTCAGAAACGTGTTTATGAACATCACTTCCTCTGATTAGTCAACCTCTGTTGAGAAGGGTGACATTACTATTCTCTTGGATGCTCCAGAGAAAGTAGTTACATAGGCCATTTGGAAAACCAAGGTTCGTTTATTTGTCTCTGCATTCCTTCAAAGCTCTTTTATTATTGCCCCCTTCCATGGAGTATATGTACCACTATGGCCCTCTTTCATACCCTTGTAGACCGCATTTATTGATTACAGAATTTTTTTCCACTGAATCTAGACATAGCCCTAAATTCCCTCTTGCCAGAGCATTCCAAGCAGCTACTACAAATTGCTCAGAGTTGCAGCTGATATACAAGATAAAATCCATTTGCCATTACAAGGCACTACACTGGGAACTGGGGAGAATAAAATGCATTAGGCATTGATTCTCCCCTTAAGGAGCTCAGAGAAAATAGGCATGCACAAAAAAACTGATATAATGGAGAGGTTCTCAGCACTCCCTCCCTCTCTCTCTCTCTCTCTCTCTCTCTCTCTCACACACACACACACACACACACACACATATGATCAGAGAAGGGAAGGAAAACATCCAGTTGAAGGAATCAGACCAGGTTTCATAAAACGAGTACATTTGAATTGAATTTAGAAGGGCAGGTAGAATGTAGACGGGAAAATAGGAAGATACACACACACACACACACACACACACACACACACACCAAGTTCAACCACTGAAAAATATATTGGATTGAAACTTACAGACATGGGCTCAAATGCCAGACTATTTCCTTGGATCATTCATGTGTAAATGATGCAGAGGACCACTCCCAAGCTTCTATGACCTCTAAGAGTCCTTCTAGGGCTGTATTTTTATGTTAAGAGTGAACAGAAAACTCCAGCGATAAATTAAAATAAGAAGCTTTTGTACCAGCCTTTAGTTGGATGGAGGCTCACTAAACAAATTGAGACTCTGAGAAAAGCTCCAAGCCTTTTCTACCAAGCTGCACAGTCAGGCTATTTGTACGTATGAAACAGGTACATTAAGCCAAACGTGGGCCTCAGGTGCATTCATTCAATATTCAACAGATATGCTACATTTACAATGGACTTTATCTCTTGGATAAAATGGATAACCAACAAGGACCTACTGTATAGCACTGCCAACTCTGCTCAATATTATATAACAACTTAAATGGGAAAAGAATTTGAAGAGAATTGATATATGTATGTGTTTAACTGAAGAACTTTGCTGTATACCTAAAACTATCACAACATTGTTAATCAACTATGAACGAACGAACGTCAAGTTGCTCAGTCGTGTCCGACTCTTTGCGACCCCATGGACTGTAGCCTACCAGGCTTCTCAGTCCATGGAATTTTCCAGGCAAGAGTACTGGGGTGGGTTGCCATTTCCTTCTCCAGGGCATCTTCCCAACCCAGGAATTGAACCCAGGCCTCCTGCACTGCAGGCAGACGCTTTACTGTCTGAGCCATCAGGGAAGCAACCAGGAATCAACTATACTCCAATATAAAATAAAAAGTTTAAATTCAACAGGTATTTATGGAGTGCTTACTACTGTGAACAAGAACAGAAGGCAATCTCATGCTCATGGAGCTTAACTGTAGCCCATCAGGTTCCTCCGTCCATGGGATTCTCCAGGCAAGAGTACTGGAGTGGGTTGCCATTTCCTTCTCCAATGGATCTTCCCGACCCAGGAATGGAATCCAGGTCTCCTGCATCGTAGGCAGACGCTTTAACCTCTGAGCCACCAGGGAAGCCCCTAGTAAGGGACACACCTATTTGTAAACTAATCATACAAATAAATATGTGAAATAAAGGCCATGATTCAATGGAAGCATATTACAAAGGAACCAGCATTGGGCGGAGAGATGAATAGGCGTCTGAGCTGAAAACTGAAGGCTTTCAGCAATGTGGTGCTGAAAACAGGAGGAATATTCCAGAAGCATTCTGGGCAGAGGATTCGTGGGGGGAAAGGGATGTGGGAAGTGTGAGGCTGGAGAGGGTGACACAAGTCAGGCTTGGTGTGCCCTGTTATGGATTTTGATCTTTAGCCCAGGAGCTGGGGAAACCTACTGAAGGGTTCCAGGCAGAGGAATGCCATGTTCAGATTTGTTTTCTCGCTGGGAATCAGAGGCTCCAGAACACTTGACCACTTTCATGTTCCCTGGAGACTTTTTGCTAATGCAGCAACAACTATTGTTCCTTTACTCCTGTCCCCAACGTGGGGTGGAGTCTCACAGATGGGCAGAGGGATGGGGACAGACAGTGGGGGCAAGGCTGGGTATAGGGCTGACTCTGTGGTGCGTCCGTGATGTACTCTTGGAGATGAAGCTGATTCAGCAGAGGGCCAGGAAATCTGGTATGTGTGCAGAGGCAGAGAATCATCTAGAACTCCACTTAATATTATCAACAGGGAAGGCTACATGACACTGAATCCTGCTCTGCACTCAAACCAGCCAATTCAATGGTCCTCAAATTCATACTGCTGTTTCTTCCACCTACAAATTCCTCCTCCCACATCCCCTTGTCGAAATTCTGTCCTTCTGGTGTGTCCTAGTTCTTATATCACGCATGATGAGTTGCTTCAGTCGTGTCTGACTCTTTGTGACCCAGTGGACTGTAGGCCTCTAGGCTCCTCTGTCCATGGGATTCTCCAGGTAAGAAGACTGAAGTGGGCTGCCATGCCCTCCTCCAGGGGATCTTCCTGACCCAGGGATCAAACTGGAGGCGTCTCTTATGCCTCCTGCACTGGCAGGCGGTTCTTTACCACTGGTGCCGCTGGGGCTCTCCTAATCCCCCAGGCCTCCCTCTTCTCTGCCCTGCAGCCCTCTGTGTCTTCCTCACAGCAGATGCCAAATTTAACCCTGAGTTTTAGTTACCTGGACCCTTATTTTATCTGCCTACTGGACTAAGCAACTTGGAGGCAGTGACTTTCTTTTTTAGCTCCCATGACAGGCTCTACGAGACAATAGTGTGTGGTGGTACTAGTGGAATGAATGAGTGAGTGAATGTATAGCTGTATATTGAGAAAACAGTGACAGTGTTAGCCACTCAATTGCATCTGACTCTTTGTAACCTCACTTACTGTGGCCCACCAGGCTCCTCTGTCCATGGGATCCTCTGTCTCGGCAAGAATACTGAAGTGGGTTGCCATTCTCCTCTCCACATTCTCATTTCTCCACAGAATCTTCTCAACCCGTAGGTCAAACCTGGGTCTCCTAGATTGCAGGCAGATGCTTTGTCATTTGAGCCACCAGGGAAACTGGATATTATGTAACATCAATGGCAGGGATGAAAATAAGGCTGCATTATTACTGTTTACAGGGTAGCACTTTGCTACAATGAGTTTTGAGAGTTTCAGCGTTGTAAATTCCTTTGGAAGGCTATTATAGCTATGTAGCCTGGTGGGCTGCAGTCCATGGGGTCGCTAACAGTCGGACAGACTGAGCGACTTCACTTTCACTTTTCTCTTTCATGCATTGGAGAAGGAAATGGCAACCCACTCCAGTATTCTTGCCTGGAGAATCCCAGGGATGGGGGAGCCTGGTGGGCTGCCGTCTATGGGGTCACAAAGAGTCGGACATGACTGAAGTGACTTAGCAGCAGCAGCAGCAGCAGCTGAAAAGTGGGGGATGAAAAGTCCAATCAAAATTTCACTCCAGTTCCTACTGGACTGTTGTCAGTCAGGGTCCTAAGTAAGGTATATATATATATACATAAAAATAGCGCTAGGTCATGTCTGACTCTAGCGATCCCATAAACTGTATCCTGCCAGGCTCCTCTGTCCATGGGATTCTCCAGGCAAGAATACTTGAGTGGGTTGCCATTTCCTTCTCCAAGGGAACATCCCAACCCAGGAGTTGAACCCAGGTGTCTGCCGCATTGCGGGCAGATGCTTTACCTACTGTATAAGTAAGGTATGAGGCTCCATTTTCTAAATAATGGATTTCAGGTTCAAGGCCTGGCTCTGCCATGGATGCCCTGCTTGGGCACGTCAGTTCTCTTTTTTGAACATCAGTTTCTTTCAAATGAAGGTAATAATTATAGCAGTGATGCATGGATATTTTGAGAAGGAGTAAATGATGGTTGATTTCAAATCAACTTCCCCCTCCATAAGATGCTGAGAGGTAGATACTTTTTCCCTCCCCTTTTCACAGATAAGGAAGCTGAGTTCTCAGGGGAGTGAGTGAGGCAATGGCCTGGGTTTCCGGTTCCATCCCTAGACATGTGCGGCTGGGCTGGGGTGCTGTCTTCATTTCACTGTATGCTGTGTCCACTCAGCCCCTTTTGGATGCTGCAGCTTCCTTTCTGTGGTGGCAGCCCCTTTCCTCCCCTGGTGTCCATGCCCACTGCTTATGCCACACAGTCCTGCACACCTTCAAGGGAACACAGCTCTGTGCCAGCTGTGGTCAGGATGTGCAGAGCACAGAGGTTACCAGAAATCTTTCTATATCCAGCCAGTCCCATGACTTTTCTGTAAGATAGCTTGTGGTCCTGCAGGCACAGGGAAGCCCAAGGTCACCAGAGGTCTGGATCCCAGAGGATGCAGACAAAACCAGGGTTAATGAGGCAGCTGGAGGCTAATGACATTACATGGAATCTCTAGAACGGAATGGAATTTTTTGAGAATAGCTTTTATTTTGTGTACAAAAGTAATGTGTGTATTATAGAAACCACGTGACAGACACACCAAACACAATAAAATTTGTATAATTACAGTACTAAGGATAAACTTCCCATCTTTTTCTGAATGTATCAATTTAAAAATTAAGAACTAGAGGGGTGGGAGAGAGACTCAAGAGGATATAGATGTATACATATAGTTGATTCATTTTTTGTACAGCAGACACTAACAATATTATAAAGCAACTATATTCCAATAAAAAAATCTAAAATTTAAGAATATATTTATATTACGGCTTACTTTTTAGAAGACACTAAAATGAATGTATAATGTTGAAAATAACATGTTCTCCACTGATTTTTTTTTAAAGCCATTTTATTAGCCAGTAATTTATTTCATCTATCTCCTATTATTGAATATCTAGTTTATTCCCCAATTTTTTTTCTAAAAATAATGCTATGATGATCATCCCAATAAAAGTTTAGCCATTTGTATATATCATTCTGATTTTAAGAGCATTAGAGAATCAGTGGGACAATTGCCAATGAGATTTAATACAATGGCATATACAGGAATTGAAATAACTTGTTCAATGCCAACTTTGACACTGCTTTGCATGACCTTGAGAAGTTTTTGTGTCCAGTTTAGTTTCTAGATGTATAATAAGGAGTTGATAATAATATATTCTCAGGGCTATTGGGAAAATGACATTACTTACATTAAGCAGCTTTGAAAAATCAGAAGTGCTAGGCAAATACAGTGTAATATAATTAACTAGGTGTTTAATCTATTAACATAGTGTATTTGGCTTAAGAAATTACACAACCCCATTTGGGCAGTGAGTAGTCACGACTCTTTTGGTGGCAAGGGATAGAGAACTGGAGAGTTTTGATTTCAGCTAGATTCAGGAGCTTGAATGATAGCATCAGGACAGAGAAATCCTCTAGATTTGGGGCTTTGCTCTTCTCTAATTGACTTTACACTCAGGTGACAGTTCCCAGTATACAGCCAGCCTACACCTGCCCGTCTCAAAGTCCAGTGGAAAGGGAACTTCTCTTTTGCCCTCTGTTCCACAGAAGGCCTAGATATGATATCACTGAATAAAAATTAGGACATATGCTCATTTCTGAACATGGCACACTGGCCAGCAATTTACATTCTTCAGGTTGTTCTAAGATTATTCACATGACCGTTCTTAGATCTTGGGGTGGTAAGAAGAACCAAGTGGACTGCTGGTTTCCTTCAGCCTATCCAAACTACTGGACATAAGGGAGGAGTAATTCCTCCAAAGGAAGTCAGGATGCTGTTACCAGAAAAATGAACATTAGATACTCAGTAGACAAAACACATACACACACACACACACACACACACAGATGTCCTCCGATGGCACGTGTCTTCAGAAGGGAAAATTCAGAGTAGATGGAGCTAGACCAAGGATCAACGTGATAAAACAGAAAAGAACCACCAATGAGAGAAGTGCATACAAGGGATAGTGGTTGGTATGGCAAGATCAAAGGCCAGTGCAGGCCACAAGTTTGAAATCCAAGCAGACTCATGGGTTAGTCAAAGCTATGAGGACTCTCCACTAATCCCTGCTCAGCCTAAGAGAAAACCCTTGTTCAGGAAGCCCACATGCGTATGTCTGGGGGTGTCCCTTCAGGCCACTCTCTGACAGAATGTTGGTGCTGTCAGGGGCCCTAAGTTATCTGGTGATCTTGAGGTCAGCCATACTGCCTCTGAGTGATCAAGACATTCTCTGCTCTACTCAGACACTCAAGCTATTGTGCACAAACCCTTTAACAGTTCCTGTTGGAGTCTTGGCTACAATTCTGATAAGCCCACACCACCAGATGGTAAGTTCTTCTAATTGGTTCTATCTCTTCTAGTTTTTGGCAGGAATGAAGCCTTCCCTATGCCTCAAGACGGGGAAGAGAGAGAGCCAGGAAGAAATGAAGGAGGTTTTAACCTCTGTTAAACAGACAGAGATCTTAAGTTAGTTCTTGTTCAAGAAAAACAGAGTGGTATTTTTTTCTTTCCTCCACTTAAGGCCGTGGATTCACCATGGACTGAAATGCTAAAATGAATGCTGATAAAACACAGGATTGTAATGGCTCAAAAATGGTTTAGATAGAAAAGTCAACTGGTCTAATTCAGCCATTGAAATTTATGGAGCATCATGGTAGAAATAAGTGCTTATTTGGTAATCATTTCTTCCCCAAACTCCTTGGGAAGAGTATATCTCCTGATTCCACTAATGCTATGTTTGGTCATGTGACTCGCCTTGGAAAATGGGATATTTGCATGTTTCAAGCAGAAGTCATTGAAAGAACATGTTCTAGAGACCCGTCTGATCCCAGAAGAAAGATAAACGCAAAAAACAGGTGCTACAGTCAACCTACACACTGAAGACTGAAGCAAAGTCATCTCAGCTGACTGGCAGACTCATAATACTAAATACTCATTGTTATATACCATTGGAAATGGGGTGGTTTGTTATGCAGCAATAGCTGACCAATACAAGCAACCACTGTATGTTCCACATTTTGCTAGGTACTGAAGGAACAATGCAGGGTGAAAGATATGGTCTTGGTTCCCACAAAGCTCATATTGTATAGAGAGACAGGAGATAAATAACATCTACAAATAAAAACTAGTAACAGAGATTGTATCTATGGTCATAAAGAAAACAGGATGTGGTGGCAAATCACTACTATTGTAGAAGAGAACACCTCCTTTGGATTAAGTGGTCAAGGAAGACTTCCCCAAGGAGGTGCTATGTAAGTTCAAATATGAAACTTGGAAAGGAGCCAGACAGGTACATGATCCTCTGGGATGTAAAAGCACAGCCACATGGGAAAGTTGGATTAAGCATCTCACTCTAGGCAGGAGAGAAGGAGGGGCTCTGAAAAAATTCCTTGCCAAGTCAGGTCACTCCTAGGGCAGGTTGTCCAAGAGCATATGCTGGCTTGCCTGCACCAAGTTGCATGTGCAAGTCAAAAGCTGACAAAGATGCACTTGCTGCCAAGGCAAGACAGCCACAGAACATGGAAGCCATGGAGCATAGCAGAGACAGAGGTAAGACTTCCTAGGGCATTCCTAACAGAGAGCTGATAACATGAAGTTGGCTTAAAGCTCAACATTCAGAAAATTAAGATCACAGCATCTGGTCCCATCAGTTCAGTTCAGTTCAGTTGCTCAGTTGTGTCTAACTCTTTGTGACCCCATGAATTGCAGCACACCAGGCCTCCCTGTCCATCACCAACTCCCGGAGTTTACCCAAACTCACATCCATCGAGTCGGTGATGCCATCCAGCCATCTAATCCTCTGTCGCCCCCTTCTCCTCCTGCCCCCAGTCCCTCTCAGCATCAGAGTCTTTTCCAATGAGTCAACTCTTCACATGAGGTGGCCAAAGTATTAGAGTTTCAGCTTTAGCATCATTCCTTCCAAAGAACACTCAGGACTGATCTCCTTCAGAATGGACTGGTTGGATCTCCTTGCAGTCCAAGGGACTCTCAAGAGTCTTTTCCAACACCACAGTTCAAAAGCATCAATTCTTTGGTGCTCAGCTTTCTTCACAGTCCAACTCTCACATCCATGCATGACCACTGGAAAAACCATAGCCTTGACTAGATGGACCTTTGTTGGCAAAGTAATGTCTCTGCTTTTGAATATGCTATCTAGGTTGGTCATAACTTTCCTTCCAAGGAGCAAGCATCTTTTAATACCATGGCTGCAGTCACCATCTGCAGTGGTTTTGGAGCCCCCCAAAATAAAGTCTGACACTGTTTCCACTGTTTTCCCATCTATTTCCCATGAAGTGATGGGACCAGATGCCATGATCTTCGTTTTCTGAATGTTGAGCTTTAAGCCAACTTTTTCACTCTCCTCTTTCACTTTCATCAAGAGGCTTTTTAGTTCCTCTCCAGTTTCTGCCATAAGGGTGGTGTCATCTGCATATCTTAGGTTATTGATATTTCTGCCGGCAATCTGGATTTCAGCTTGTGCTTCTTCCAGCCCAGCATTTCTGCTGATGTACTCTGCATATAAGTTAAATAAGCAGTGTGACAATACACAGCTTTGACGTACTCCTTTTCCTATTTGGAACCAGTCTGTTGTTCCATGACCAGTTCTAACTGTTGCTTCCTGACCTGTATATCTGGTCCCATCACTTCATGGCAAATAGATGGGGAAACAGTGGAAACAATGGCTGACTTTATTTTGGGGGGGTCCAAAATCATTGCAGATGGTGACTGCAGCCATGAAATTAAAAGACACTTCCTCCTTGGAAGAAAAGTTATGACCAATCTAGATAGCATATTCAAAAGCAGAGACATTATTTTGCCAACAAAGGTCCATCTAGTCAAGGCTATGGTTTTTCCAATGGCCATGTATGGATGTGAGAGTTGGACTGTGAAGAAAGCTGAGTGCCGAAGAATTAATGCTTTTGAACTGTGGTGTTGGAGAAGACTCTTGAGAGTCCCTTGGACTGCACAGAGATCCAACCTGTCAATCCTAAAGGAGACCAGTCCTGGGTGTTCATTGGGAGGACTGATGCTGAAGCTGAAACTCCAATACTTAGGCCACCTCGTGTGAAGAACTGACTCATTTGAAAAGAGCCTGATTCTGGGAAAGATTGAAAGCAGGAGGAGAAGGAGACGACAGAGGATGAGATGGCTGGATGGCATCACCGACTCGATGCACAGGAGTTTGAGTAAACTCTGGGAGTTGGTGATGGACAGGGAGGCCTGGCGTGCTGCGATCCATGGAGTCACAGAGTCGGACACGACTGAGCAACTAAACTGACTGACTAACCTGTCTTGGCTCAAGAATAGCCAAGAGCTGCTTCTGTTGCTTCTAAGGATGGCAGGAGATGTGTGTGTGTGCCTGTGTACATATATTCATTCTTTCACAGAGGAGGGAAATGAACTAGACAGCTTCTAGATCTCCTTCCAAATCTGTGATTATAAAATGTAAGAATTCTGAGACTTAAATTATGTGTGAAGGAAATGTTAAATCAAAGAACTTCATCTTAGCTCTGTGCCAAACTCCATTTGTTAATTGAGATGGTTAATTAGGGCAGAGCCTCTATCTCCTGAGCAAGCTGGATAAGCTCCACCCATCCCTCACCCATCTGGTGAAGCCCACGGAGATGTCAGAGCTGCAGGGGAGCACAGAGAACATCTGATGCAGCCTCCATTTAATCTGCACCCCAGACACAGACAAGCAGGAGGGGGCATGGGGGGTAGGGGGATGGGCAGCTCATAAGGCTAAATGTGGAGTCTAGAATCTGAGTAGCTTATTAGCTTTGATAAAAATCCCTTTGGCTGCACTTCCTACCTCTTTTTCCTTACTCCAAGATCATTTTGAATATCTTACAATATGGCTTCTACTCTAACCATTCTAGTGAACCAGTTCCTATAGGGTTATGATAGATAGCTCTTCCACAAATATTATGTCTTTACTTCTTGTAGCCTAAGATCTGAAGAGAGGATCGTCACACCTCTCCCTAAGAACCCCTCACTTTGTGATGCTACATTCTCTTCATCACCACAACTGGGGCTCTCTGTGACCCCTTCTGCTCCCCTTTTCTCCCCAGTGTCTACCCTTTCCCCAAGATGCTAGCCTCTGCATTTGGGGTTGAACTTATAAAAAAGCAGAACTGGACATTTTTCCTCCCAAACGCTCTGCTTATCCCTCACTTTATTTATGTTGAATCACCTCCCCTCCTTTCAATATGTCGTCTGGTTTGATTCCTCAGGCTCTGTCATCTTCTGCATCCAATGCTATAATCTGTTAATTTCACCACCATTATTATTCTTGAGGGCCTCTTTGATGGCTCAGACAGTAAAGAAACCTACAATGCAGGAGACCTGGGTTTGATCCCTGGGTTGGGAAGATCCCCTGGAGAAGGGAATGGCTATCCACTCCAGTATTCTTGCCTGGGAAATCCCGTGGACAGAGGAGCCTGGTAGGCTACAGTCCATGGGGTCACAAAGAGTCAGAAACTGACTAACACACACATATGATCTTGAATCTGTTCTCATTTTTCTTCTCTCTTCACTGCATTCTATCTTGAGCCTTCTGACTAGTCTTTCCATGTTATAATCCACTTGCCACACAATGGGTGGATCAATTTCTTGGCGACTATTTCTATTCACGAAATTTCTTTGTCTTAAACAAACTGTCAATGTCTCCCATTTTATCTGAAGTTCAGACTTAGCCCAGAATATGAGTCTCTCAATAATATGATCTCACTCTCAAGAAAGTATTTTTGAGACACATCTGACCCAACACACTCTATATTCCAGCCAAAGCAGGTTACCCATTGTTGCCAGAAACATGCCTCTCAGCCTCTCACTGCTTTCTTTGGTTCATGCTTCTGCTTCTGCCTGGAACAGTCCTCACCACCAATAAATGAACAATGTGTTAATATTTCGTGGATGTACTCCATCAACTAGAAACGCCTCTTTAGTAGACCCCAGGGATGCAGCAGAGAACAAAATCAACCAAGGCCCTGTGCTCTCCAGTTCTGTATTCTGGTGAACAAACAACCAAATATAATGATTTCAAAGTATTATTAAATGGTAAGTGGACATGACTCAAACAGCAGCAGCAGCAGCTACAGATATAGCTAAACAGAGTCATGGAATGCAGATTAGACTAGAAGACTGCTTAAATAAACAGTAGGCTGCTCCGAGGAGGTGATATTTTACTGAGCCTTGTTGTGACTAGCACAACTTTCTGCAACGATGAGACATTCCGAATCTACACTGTCAGTAGCCACAAGTGATTGTGCCTATTGAACGTTCAAAATGTGGTTAGTATGAAGGAGGAACTAAATCTTTAATGTTATTCTATTTTAGTTCATTTAAATTTGAATAGCCACAGGTGGCTAATGACTACCATACTGAACAGTTTAGATCTGGACTTTGTAACTCTCCAGACAAAAAGAGTAGCAAGTGTAAAGGCTTTAATGTGGGAATAAGCTGAAGCTGCAATACTTTGGCCACCTGATGTGAAGAACTGACTCATTGGAAAAGACCCTGATGCTGGGAAAGATTGAAGGCAGGAAGAGAAGGGCATGACAGAGGATGAGATGGTTGGATAGCATCACCGACTCCATGGACANGCCACCTGATGTGAAGAACTGACTCATTGGAAAAGACCCTGATGCTGGGAAAGATTGAAGGCAGGAAGAGAAGGGCATGACAGAGGATGAGATGGTTGGATAGCATCACCGACTCCATGGACATGAATTTGAGCAAGCTCTGGGAGTTGGTGATAGACAGGGAAGCCTGGCAGGCTACAGTCCATGGGGTTGCAAAGTACTGGACAATAATGAGCCAGTGAACTGAACTGAACTGAACTGAAGCTTGTATATTCAAAGTACCCAGAGAAGGCCAGGGACGCTAAAGCGTACTGAACAAAGAATTGATCGTATTGTAAATTAATCTCAACTGAAGAATTGAGATTGATTTGCAATACAATAAAAATCACTCCCCTCACAGCTCAATTGGTAAGTCACCTGCCTGCAATGTAGGAGACCCTGGTTCGATTCCTGGCCCGGGATGATCCCCTGGAGAAGGAAATGTCAACCCACTCCAATATTCTTGCCTGGACAATCCCATGGACAGAGGAGCCTGACAGGCTATAGTCCATGAGATTGCAAGAGTCGGACACAACTTATCGACTAAACCACCACCACCACCAAAAATCACTAATGAGGCTTAAGTTGAGGAGTGGGTGATCTGATTTATATCTTTAAATGATAGTTCCTGGCTTTCCAGGTGGTTGCTAGTGGTAAAGAGCCTGCCTGCCAATGCAGTAGACATAAGTGAGCCAGAAGGTTTAATCCCTGGGTCAGGCAGATCCCTGGAGGAGGGCACATCAACCCACTCCAGGATTCTTGCCTGGAGAATCCCATGGACAGAGGAGTCTGGTGGGCTGCAGTCCATGGGGTTGCAAAGAGTCGGACACAACTGAGTGACTAAGCACACACACATATTTAAAGCCTCTTCTTATGTTGTGTCTTCTGATTTTCCAATGGCTAAAGAAAGGCATTAGACCAAACCTAACACTCATGGAGTAGAGAAATCCACTCTGCCTTCTCACAGGGACTACAGAGTCACATGGCAAAGGGATCGTGTGTCATTCTATCACAGTAAGCCAGTGCACCACAGAAGAAACTCAAGGGGGCCAGCTAAGAGGCTCCTGCCATAGGGTATGTGACAGATGATGGTGACGTCGCTCCACTGGGTGACAGTGGAGACAGAAGGGCTAGCTTTGAAATCTATTTTGAAGGTGATTAGCAACAGGACTTAGTGATGAACTGAAAGTAAAGTATGAGATAAAAAAACAGACCTACTTTTCAAGGTGCTTCTCAAATATTACCACTGTTCTATGAAACTGTGTCTCATTCTTTCTTTCTTTGTTACTGATGTAACTGAGCTCTTCATCCTTTACTTTACAAGCTCCCCCCCTTTTTTTTTAATGCTTTTATTGGCCCTTTTGACTTCCTACCTTTTGTGGGGGAAGTTCATATGTACTACTAAGACTCTGAGCTCTTTGAGGGTGGGCAAACAAAATTACTTATATTTACAACCCAACTGCTTGAGAGAAATGTTCAAGAAATAATATAATGGTTAATAGAAAGGATTTTGGAGGCTGCTTCCTAATTTTGAATCTTGTATAATCTTTACGAGTGATTTCACCTCTCAAAGCCTTAGTTTCTTATTTTGTAAAGTAGCAGTTATAAGACATGCCTCTTAGAGTTGTAAGGGTTAAAGGAGACAAATTTGGAAAGTGCTTAGTATAGGACTGGCAAGTAAGTATCCAATAAACGGGAGCTATTATTGTTCAATTTAATTGTTTGTGATGACAAGTTTCTCTGCAAGTGCCCTCCAGAGTCTTCATGAGAAATATAAGGTTCTCATTGAAATGAGGGGCATGGAGAATAAAAAACACTGTGGAGGGGATTTTGTAATTTAGTTCGAACTATCTAGATCTAAGGCTTCTTTGATCTGAAAATGACAGCGACAACAAAACCCCAAAATAGAGCCACTTTGCTACTTGTTTCCTTTTACCATCTGCCAAGATGATTCCTTTTAGTTCTCCAGGTCTTGGAGTCAGCTGCCTTAACATAATAAAATAAAATAAAATTTAAAACTGGTCTTGTACTTATTTGGGAATGAGAAGGCAAAAGGCTTTAAATATAAAGCTAGTTGCTGCTGGAGTGAAATATAGGGCAATGGTGACTAAGATGTTTGAGAAAGGAACGGCTATGGGGAAGTGAATTTTAGGATAAAACAGAGGCTTCAGAAGAACCGGACAGAGACTTTCTCTGGTGGTCTAGTTGTTGAGAATCTGCCTGCCAATACAGGGGACATGGGTTCAATCCCTGGTCTGCAAAGATCCTACATACCATGGGACATCTAAGCCCATGTGCCACAACTACAAGCCCACGTGCCGTAACTCCAGAAGCCCGCACCACAGAGCCCATGCCCCACGGCAAGAGAATCCACCACAAGAAGCCCAGACAAAATGAACAACAGCTCCCGCTCACCACTACTGGAGAAAGCCTGATCACAGTAACGAAGGCCCCAAACAAGTAAACTATTAAAAAAAACACTGACTTTTAAAGACATCTGTAACTAAACAGATTCTAAAATGTACTCTTCAGCTTTCGTCCCCTGATAAGATGTCTGTTTGATTCCAGTTTAATATTGCCTTTACCACAAATATTCAATAGGTCCAGGGGGCATTGTAAACATAAATTATCCAGGACCATAGATGAGAATGGGTGAAATAACCAAAAAAGAGGCCATGAAAGAGTTAACAGGATGAGTTTGAAGATTTGGATGAAATTTTCCAGGGAGCCCTAGAAGATATATTTGAAGAAGCAGACTGGTTTCAGACTAAAGAAGGCTTTAAAGGCCAGGAAAATCTATTTCAAAGACAGAATAATGAGTTAAAATTTCACAGTTGATATGTGAAAGGTCCTCTTTGTGGCTCAGCTGGTAAAAAATCTGCCTACAATGCAGGAGACCTGAGTTTGATCCCTGGGTTGGGAAGATCCCCCGGAGAAGGGAAAGGCAACCCACTCCAGTTGCCTGGAGAATCCCATGGACAGAAACACCTGGCAGTTACAGTCCATAGAGGGTCGCACAGAGTCAGACATGATGGGTGAAAAACACAACACAACACAACAGCAATAACAACGGTGGCTTTATTTAGCAGTTACTGGAATAATCTTCCACCAGAATAAAGTTCCCTTTATTTTCTGAGCGCCAAATGACACGTCCAAATGACAAACGACAAGTGACCATCCATTCCTACAGGACAGACATCAATGTGTTTGTTTTCAAAGCTCCATCTAGTCTATGTTTCCTATTAGAACTCTGATGTTCTGAGGCTAATAGGTTTTCTCTGGGGACTAGGGTGACTAGGGGAGGTTATGTGGTCATAAAATTAGTAGTGCTGGAATAAACAAGGCAGAGGGCCTATTCATCAGGATTTTGAAGGCCCTTTAATATGCTAATGTGTTTTATTCTTTTCTCAGAAGAGGGGAGACTATGTATTTTCCAAATTTAATAGACTCCCTATTTTACTAAATGACCTGTTCATACCCTATGGGACTCAAGGCCTAGTTTGAGCCTGTTCTACATATTTTAAAACTAAGGCCCAGAAAGTACAAAGGCCTCTGTCTGCTGGGGCATGAGTCTCACCCAGGATTGCTGACCACCAAGCAACCTGTCATGTTTTTAAGTTTAGGGAATGTGGGGAGATTATATCTATTGTATTTATTTTATTTTAAAAATAATTTTATTTATTTGTGGCTGTACTGGGTCTTCACTGCTGCATGTGGGCTTTCTCTAGTTGCAGCAGGCGGGGCCTCCTCTCTAGTTGCGGTGTGCCAGCACTAGGCACACGGGCTGCAGTAGTTGTGGCTCGGGGACTCTAGAGCACAGGCTCAACAGCTGTGATGCACAGGCTCAGTTGCTCCTCTGAATGTGGAATTTTCCCAGACCAGTGATCAAACCCATGTCCTCTGCGTTGGCAGGTGGATTCTCAACCAGTGGACCAACGGGAGGCAGGGGGGGGTCCTCTACCAATTTTTTAAAGATTTTTTTCATGTGGACCATTTTTAAAGTCTTTATTGAATTTGTTACAATACTGCCTCTGCTTTATGTTTACGGTTTTGTTTTTTTTTTTTTTTGGCTGTGAGGCATGTGGGATCTTAGCCCAACAGCGATCAAACCTGCACCCTCTGCATTAGAAGGCAAAGTCTTAATCTCTGAACCACCAGGGAAGTCCCTGCCTATCAATTTACAGAGCCAGTCCTCCCAACAGTTTTACCCAGAACAAGGAATTGCCAGTGATTTCAGGAAGAACCAGCAGACTCCAGTGAAGCACTTGCCAAACTGGCCCAGGTCAGCCGTGCTTTCTTTCCACATTTTCCTGCAAAGCCGGTGCTGAGTAACCTACGCTTAGATGTCCATCCAGGAATGACACCCAACCTCTGTACTACTGTTTTTTAATAAAGCCCCAAACCTGTAATAAAATAAGGCAAGCTGAAACAAATCCCTTTTAATGCAGCATGTAAAGCTAATATCAAAAATAAAAGTGGCAAGTTGTACAGAGAGGCTGAGAGACGCTGACATACAGTCAGGAGGGTGACAAGACGGAGTGGGGGAAATTTACAGTGTCCTTGAAACAGCAAAATGTATTAAGGTCCAGGCTTTTGTCTGACAGACCCAAGTCTATTAATATTTTTACAAACAGTATAAAGAAATCTAGTGGCTGGACCCACTCTGCCTTGGGTAGTTGGACTTTGGGCTTCACGCGCAGGTTTCAGTAATAGTGGTACCATGAGTTAATCACCAAATTCTCCTTCGGGATTCCCTGATGGCTTAGCAAGTAAAGAATCTGTCTGCAATTCTCTCTGCAACGAGAAAGAGGTTCAGTCCCTGAATTAGGAAAGTCCCTTAGAGGAGGAAAATGGCAACTCAATCCAGGAGCCTGGCGGGCTACAGTAAACAGGGTCACAAAGAGTCAGACACGACTGAGGGACTAAGCACACAAGCACTCAGGTGGTCCAGGGCCTGGAAGGCATGCCCAGTGAGAATTCTCTGAGAGGGCAAGTCGTAGCCTTGAGTATGACTCAATCGTACCCCAAACATCTAAACAGCCTCCTTTAGAAAGAATTGTGCTACTGTCCTCTGCGATGTAAGTAAGAAGCCAAACAAAACTCAGTGAAAGGGAGGTCTAGTTTGACAGATCTTAGTCCAGCAGAGCCCGTTCTAAGAGTTTGGACTGCCTAGTGGTGGAAAGCCATTGTCTGAGCATGACTATTGGAAATCTGGCTCTTTTTCAGAATTACCCAACCACCTCCACTCTGGTGATATAATGCCCAAGGTACCACTAAAGGCATTTGTGGGCTTCAAATAAGCCCTCTCAAGTCCAGCAGAGCCCGTTCTAAGAGTTTGGACTGCCTAGTGGTGGAAAGCCATTGTCTGAGCATGACTATTGGAAATCTGGCTCTTTTTCAGAATTACCCAGCCACCTCCACTCTGGTGATATAATGCCCAAGGTACCACTAAAGGCATTTGTGGGCTTCAAATAAGCCCTCTCAGCATCCTTGACCAATCAAGACAAATCTTTCTGAGCGTGGCACTAATGCCATGAACCAGTGCTATGGACTAAACCATGTCCCTCCAAAATTTGTATGCTGAATTCCTTACAATGTGTGTGCTAATGTTTGGAGTTGGAGGCTTACGAAGAACTTTAGATTTAGATGAGGTTATGAGGGTGGGGACATCACGGTGGGATGAGTGTCCTCTATAAGAAGCTATATCCTAGCACTTGCCATCTGCAAGCCAGCATGAGGACTCTTAGCAGAACTCAATCATGTCAGCACCCTGATCTCAGACTTCTAGCACCATGAAAAAATAAATTTCTGTCACATAAGCCACCCAGTCTATGGTATTTTGTTATGGCAGCTTGAGCAGACTAACACAATGGATCACTGGGGTGTTCTTCTCACAAGAGTGAAACTACTTAGATGGTGGATAGGAATCCAACAGAAACTTAAGCAAAAGGGTAGAGGGTGGTACCTTGGGGAACCAGAGGGAGTCCTGCAGACTAGACCTCGCCTCTGACAGTTCTGCTGAGAGCTGGCCCTGTGCCCAGTCTCTTCCCACTTCTCTTCATCTCACTAGACCAAGAAAATATCCACATCTGCTATCCACAAATACTCTGAATTCCCCCGCCCACTCAGATCCCCGGGAAAACCTAACAAGCAGAACAGCAGAGGAGATGTGCAGGATATTTGGTGCTTTCTCAGGAGGACAATTGATGTTTTTCTGACACCCTCCGTCCTGGTCTTTTCATTTGTCCCTAGTCAGTGAGCTGCAGTAGGGGCGGGAGGCAAGATGGAAATAGGACTGTTGGACATAAGCCTTAGTGTGGTCACCGATTAGCCCCATGATCTTGGGAACTCACAGATTCTCTCTTTCCTTCACGTTCTCCTCCATGGCCCAGCCATCCCACAGTCTCATTCTCCTCGCCCTCCCAGATCCCTCTTTAACAAAGAACCATAAAGAGTAGCAATTATGTTTTTATTTTCATTACTCCAGGAGGTGGGTCAAAAGAGATCATGCTGTGATTTATGTCAAAGAGGGTTCCACCTATTTTCCTTTAAGAGTTTTATAGTCTCCAGCCTTACATTTAAGTCTTTAATCCAATTTGAGTTTATTTTTGTGTATGGTGTGCGGAGTGTTCTGATCTTATTCCCTTACATGTAGCTATCAAGAGTCCCCCCCACCAGCACCGCCTATTGAAGAGACCATCTTTTCTCCATTGTATAGTCTTGCTTTCTTTGTTATAGACCAATTGACCATGTGGGCTTCCCTGATAGCTCAATTGGTAAAGAATCCGCCTGTAATGCAGGAGACCCCAGTTCGATTCCTGAGTTGGGAAGATCCCCTAAGGAAGGAAAAGGCTACCCACTGTACTATTCTGGCCTGGAGAATTTCATGAACTGTATAGTCCATGGGATCACAAAAAGTCAGACAAGACTGAGCGACTTTCATTTTCACTTACTTTCAATTGACCATAGGTACACTGGTTTATCTCTGGGCTTTCTATCCTATCCCATATTAAGTTAACTTTAAAAATGCATTCTAATATACAGTAAGTGTAGATACTGTACTATTTGATGCCACTTATATGAGGTAGCAAGAACAGTTAAATCCATAGAGTCAGAAAGTACACTGGCAGATGCCAGGGGCCAGAGGGTGGGGGTTAGGGAGGGGGAATGGGGACTTAGTGTCTAATGGGGACAGAGTTTCAGTTTAGGAAGGTGAAAAGTTCAGGAGATGGATGACGGTGAGAGCTGAACAACAATGTGAATATATTTAGTGTCACTGAACTGTACAGTTAAATATGATTAAAATGCTATGTATTAGGTGGCTTTTATTATAATAAAAAAAAAATTTTTTTAAGAGTAGCAATTACGAACCCAGACTTTGGTGTCATGTATCTCCTGAATTCCACATCTGCTATATCTCATCTGTGAAACCTTGGACAAAATTAGACAATAGCTCCGAGTTTCAGTTTTATAGCCATCAAATGGGGTCAGTAACCATCCCGATCCTGAATGGTCTTCACATGCACGAAAGGAAGAATTGCTTGTGAAAAGTTGAGCACAGGCCTTGTGATGCTCAGTAAACATGAGCTTAGATTTTCTCAAAGCTACGGAACAACGTTCAGGGTCCCCCAGCACCACCTCCCCTCCCCAGTCCCCCCACCAAAACACTTGCTGTAGTACTCCTCTAGACTCTGGCTATGCAGGCCTAACAAACTCCTCATCACCTTTTGAGCCCCAGATGAAAACCTATTGACCTCAAGGAAGGTTTTCCTGGCTATGCAGGTAATAGGTCCCATGCTCTTACCGAAACAGAATTGCATCATTTTTCAGCCATTATTGCTCAGAACACATCATGTGGTGGTGAGTTTTTACAAGACTGTCTCTCTTGCTGCATCTCACATTTTTGCCGGGGGCCAAGGGCAATGCCTTTTTTTTTTTTTTTTTTTAACCAGTTTTTAACAAATTAGCACGGCCTTTACTAGGCATGAAGTGTCTGAAAGACGGCCACTGGGTAGAAGGTGGATGAATGGATGCACAGTTGAGAAGATGAATCACGATCCACCATATCCATTTCTGAAGCATAAAACTGTAACCATTTCCTTTACTTTTACATCAGATGAGTAACTATTTAGGATCATCTACTTGTAAGACCTAAGTTTGGACCATTTGCGTTAAAAGAAATACTCACCATTCATGTGAACCAGTCCCTTTGAGGAAAGAGAGAAGATGATGATGATGATGTGATTTTACCAATGAGCAAACAAAGGCCTAGAAAAGTTTAAGATGATTCTAAAAGGCTACCCACCCCGCCCCCCCCAGCTCTATATAAAGACCTAGATCTGAGTCTGTACACTGCTAGCTCGCTGTGTGACCTTGGCATAAGAGATTCCCTTCTCTGGGGTGTGGACTGGTCTCTGGCGTCTCTTCTACCCCTGGAATCACGTGAGCTGGAGCGCCTAACTGGGGGCTGCGGGAGGAAGCAACGAGGCTGCCTGCTTCCAGATTCCCCTCCGTGATAGAGAACTGTGTACACACTTTGACCCTATCAAAGCACTTGAGCAGCATGGAGGAGTATTATGATGGGCTTGATGGATCCTCCCTGGACTGGCACTTCAGTGTTCCCATGCCAACTGAAAGGAAAAAAATTAAAAACCTGAAAAATACGAATCGAACACAAAAACCGAGCATGACCTTATGTCTGATGAAAAATATTCTACTGATTGCAGCATGAATTACCATATTATGGGGAAAGAATAAGAGAAACCTTGGCTAGGCTTTAATGACTGGATCCTAGGACTGGTGAAAAGGCGAGAGAGACTGGGCATGAGAGATGCAGGGGCTGGGAGGGAGGCAGGCTGTGGGGTCGGATTCCCTTCTTTGCATCATCTATCAAAGAACACGTTGTCCTCAGCAACCAACTGGGAAACCAGGCAGGCCAGGAAGATGCTTTCTGCGTTTTTCATGGTTCTGCCACTCCCATCAGCTCCAGGAGGCCAGACCAGCAAGGCAACAATTCTCTCTTAACATTCAGCTGAGTTCGGTTTCGGTTTCCTGCCAGCGTCCCGGATCCCTCGAGTGCCCGCGTGGCTTTACTGTGGCATCTGCTGCCTGCTGACTGGCTGCCCTGCTACTGCCCCACAGAGGCTGTGCTTCCTGGCTTGGAGGGAGTGAGACATCCGGGCTTCTGGGAGAGTAACCATCAGCGCTAGGCTGCAGAACCTCAGAAATCAGGGCGGGGACCCTCAAGGAGCCTCAGAAAGGCCCCTGTGCCCTAAAAAAGGGAGGGGCTGGATCGGGTAAGGGAGGCAGGGATGAGATGTGAGCAGATGGGAAGTTAAGTAGCTGTGGCAGCTTCTTATAAAGAGATCACAGCTGGAGATGTGTTCATTACGTCCCTAGAGTGGTCTTTTCCACGTCTTTCCTCTACCCCCACATTAGTTCATCAGCAAATCTGTGAGCACTAGCTGCATAACATATTTTGAACCCAAACACTATTTTTTCCCCCCAGTCTCCACTGCTGTTTTTTTATATTTCATACCAACCCACTCTTCCCATGTCCCTGCATTAACCTCCTAACTTGTCTCCTTTTCTCCAGGCTATGTGCCACCCAGAGGCTAATATGACTTTTTGAAAATATTAAGCTAAACATGTCATTCAACTGCTTAAAGAAAAACAGCTCTGTACTCTGACCTACAAGGTCTTCCATGAACCCATCGCAACAATCCTCTAACCTCATCTCTTATTTTCGCTCATGGAACTGGATTCTAGTTTTCTGAGCCTTCTTTCCATCCTTTGAACAGGCCAAGCTGCTTCCCGCCGCAGAGTCTTTTCACTGGCTGTTCCCTCCTCTTAGAGCTCATGGGTCAGATCTCAGCTCACAGGTTATTTCCTCAGAGAGAACTTCCCTGAACACTGTCCCCAAAGGAAATCGCTAATAGCCCTCTACTTTAGTCATTTTTATTCCTTCAAAGTATTTTTTTGCAATTAGTAACTCTTCTGCTTGCTTAATCATATTAATTAACGTCTCTCTCACCCACTCAGTGCAAACTCCACAAGGATAGGGTCTGCTGCTTGTTCACCGTATTCCCCGGAGTCTAGCCTGGGTCTGACACAGAGCAAAGGCTCAGTAAGAATTTATCACGTGCATGGATAAATAACTGAGTGAATGAATGAGTTTCTACAGAGGGCTCTTCCTTCATGTAGGGTATTGTCCTCAGCACTGGGGATACAGAAATGAATAGGACAAGACTACTGCTCTGAAGCTGCTCACAGTCTAATGAGGGAAACTGAGATGCCAGTAGTTTTGCAGTAAGAAGTATAATAATATGTACATACACAATCATGATGATTGTTCTGGCTAACCCTGAACATTGACAGTGTGCTCAGCATTGTGCAAAAATACTTTGCATGCATTTTTTCACTGATTCATCACAAAAAACCCTTTAAGTTAGTATGATCACACTTAAACTATGTAACAACCCATCTGACAGATGCAGAAATGGAGACCCAGAGAGATTCAGCTAACTCGCCCCTGTGGGCAGCTGGTAAGTGGCTAAGATTTCAACCCAGCATCTTAATTCTATTCCAAACCCTGTGCTCCTAGCACTAGGCCAGTGATTCTCAAATTATGATTCTCTTGGACCAGCAGTGGTCCAACTCATTAGAAATGCCAATTCTCTGACCCACCCCAGACCTTCTGCAGAATTCCTGGGGGTGGGGCCCAGAAGTCTGTTTTAACAAGGTCCCTGGGTAATTCTGGTGATGCTTGGTAACGTTTGAGAAACACTGCCCACTGAATGACTTGTTATTTCTGGATAATGGGTTAGAGGGGAGTCAGGATTTTTCCTATAATAACTCAAATTTCAGCTCAAGCTCCATGAGTGTGGAAGGCTTCCTGATCCTGAGCTCACGGAGCTACACTGTGACCCGAATTAAGTCTGTTTCCCTGTGTGACCATGGTCCTTGGTACTTGTCGCATGTCAAACCACACCCAGATATGCAGACCCTGGGGAGAAGGATGATCTCAGTAGGATGGAGTCTGTGCCCCATTAACCTGGAGAAAGGAGGCAGGAGAAGGGTACAGGATCCAAGACATAGGACCATCCTAAGAAGCTCTCTTCCAAATGCAGTCAGCTGGTTGTTTAGCCATGCTCCATGGAAGATTTATTGTTGTGGCCACGAGGTCATTATATGATAAGAATAGATCATGTTAATAGTAAATAATCATAAGAAAAGTAAAACAGTCATGCCATAAATTTTGACTACACTTGGCCCATTTTCAGGGCATTTTCACATGTATTTTATCTTTTAAAGATTTTTTTATTTTTTTAGTTGGAGGCTAGTTACTTTACAATATTGTAGTGGCTTTTGCCATACATTTATATGAATCAGCCATGGGTTTACATGTGTTCCCCATCCTGAACCCCCCTCCCACTTCCCTCTCCACCCCATCCCTCTGGGTCATCCCAGTGCACCAGCCC